>JAUMHL010000003.1:18748845-18775149 GCA_032362345.1 Sandelia bainsii
TACTTAGACAATAAACTTGACTGGTCAACACACACAACCGCTCTGTACAAAAAGGCCCAGAGTCGACTGTATTTTCTTTTTGTCTAATATTTGCTAAATGAAAATATATATTAGTCAGCTGTAAACTGACTTTATTACTGCAGGCTACAAAAACCTCATTTACATCACCCTGACTCACAAAAGCTGTCCACTTAAACTCAGACTGATGAAACCACAATTGCCATCCCCCCCCCCCTTGAATGCAAATTAATATCAAAGAAACATTAATTAGCAATTACAGGAATGACTGTCAGTCCTTTAAGGCTGTCAGCAGCGACAGTCACTGTACCTCAGAGGTGGACGACATGTCTTGAATACGTGCTTTGATAAGAGGTTGACTAGGGCTGGGTGTATCAGTCTAGTCCTAATGGGTAATGTTCAGGAAGTAAAAGTGTGTTTCTGTGTATCTGACATGAATGAAGTTTCCCCTTTAGGCACATGAGAGGAAGTGGTACATTTATGTGTGAGTGTAAGTCTTTCTGTTTGAGTAGAGAGTGTGTGTGCAACTCCCTGAATGAGACTGAGCAGTGCTGTAAAAGGATACTGCAGTCCTTCCACTACAGAACAGGACAGCATATCTAATCAGTAGCTAATCATTCATCCAACACAGAGACACAATGTGCATAGCTGATATACACACTGATGACTTCATTCACACATACACACACACACACACACACCACTGCAGAGAGAGGCTTAGTCAGCTCTAGCAAACCGCAGACAATAGACGGGAGGAAATGAATGAGGATGGAGGAGTCGAAATGGGCGAGGGGAGAAAGAGCTGTAGAATCAGTTATAGCAGTCTGTCAATATCAGGCCCTTTCTGAGTACAGCTAATAAACCATCATTTCTACATCAAATGTCACAGGTATAAGGTTTTTCAAGCAGGTCACAGACTGGGTTTCAGAGACAGGCTGCAAAAAGAATGTGTTTTTGAAGCTACACTGCACTCTGACAACCTTACACAGATGAACACTGGGCATGCCTTTAGGTCCACATGGTACACCCTCCTCCAAGACACACTGCAGTAATATTCTACACCAGCTCCATGGGCCCTTTACAGAAATCCTCAGCTTACCATTGTGTGTGGACTCCAAAACCTGTATGTATCACCTGTCAGTGTGCACTAATGCACCCCCAAACCATCACTGAACACTACTGGGTTCTGTGCACTTTTGAAGACCTACACTCTGTACTGTCCCTGAACACCTCACAACACAGATGATCCACACTCTGTATGGTCCCTGAAAGCAGCCCAGCAGTGTTTGGCTTGGTTTCAGAACTGTTACACCACTATCACAGATGCTGGTTTTGAATGGTTCCCCTTCTCTTTCAGATGGTCCTCTGTGGTGTCCACAGTCAGATTTTGACTCATGAGACCACAGGACAGTTTTTGACTTTGCCTCAATCTATCTTAAATGATCTTGGACCCAGAGAAGGCAGCAGCATTTCTGGATCTTGTTCATATATAGTTCTTTATTTGCATGGTATAGCTTTCCTTTGCATTTCTGGTGATGAACCTTGTTCTCAGACAGTGGTTTTTGAGCCCATGCGGTAATTTCCACTTCAGAATCATATCTGTTTTTAACATACAGTGGTAAACATGTCCCTGTCCCAGTGTAGGTGCAGACTGTTACCAGGCAAAGGTTTTTTTCATTGCTTTTAATAAAAAAACATCTCTTTTCTGTCTCCAGTCCACTACAAGACAAATTCTTAAGAATGAATTAGTTCTTAGAGATGTATACATATTCTCAAAAGCCTGTAAGTCCATATTCTTAGTAAAACTGGTGTATAACAGAGAAAATATGATGCCATTGTTTAAAATAAATGTGGGTAATTGTTCCTGTTTTTTCAGAGTGTGATTGAATTTTGTAATGATATTTAACTTTAAAACTGTTCACTGTCTAGCTAAGACTGTAATACTTTACTAAATGGGAGAATTTTTTAGCCCAACTAATAAACGAGGGCTGAACAACAAGTATTTTAGGCTACAGCCTAAGCAAGAGAGTTTGTGTGTGTCTTTTAAATTTTTGCGCAGATGCTGTGATCCAGCTTTCTGCAGCAACCACAGCAGAACAGGTTTAGTGGCCTTATTGTAAATAAAGGCATGATTATATGTCTACTCACCTCTTAACACTTGTGCCTGTTTCTCTCACTCGCTGCCTGCTGCTCATGCTACGCTTTCTAAGCTGTTCCAAGGCTCAACAGCTGACAGCTGAAATGAAGTCTGATTTCTTCTAGATATACATTTAACCAGTTACCTCTGCCTGCTGCCAAAACTTGAGATCTAACGTTTAAGCTTCACCCAATTAGATAAGACAAATCTACCACAAGGAACCATACACCTCTGCCAAGATGGCCAGACGCCAGTTGGAGACCACTGGCATATAAGATTAAGAAGCTTAAGAGAAAACACGCAGTGATGTTAAATCACACATCAAAGTCAACGTGCAGTATTTAATGAATAAGGCAAATGTTTAAACCAGCATCTAATAACTATACTGGTAACAACAAATGTATCACAACCTCCAATTCAGCTGAGCAGGTGACTGATCCAACGTACAACGCAACATTCATGTTGCAGTAATCAGTCATTCAGGAGAGAAGAAGTCCTGCTGCATTTTTACAAGTAGAGAAAAGAAGAGCCAAACAGCCTGATCAGTAACAATCAGGTGCTGACGTCCAAGAAAAAAGGCAAGTTAGACAGCAGGAGACTCATCTATCAACTGTGTGCACTTCTGTGCCTAAATAATGCATATACTCATTTCAGAGTTGTGTGTACATTTACAATCTCTCCTCACTGGGTGTTCAGGCATGGTAGACAGGTATAACTGGAGACTCACACACTGCCAAGTATCGATGTACTGTCAACTATCATTTCCACATTCCTGTTATGTAGTAAAACGAGGTGATTATTTAGTTCAGGTTCAAACAGTCCACATTAACAAGCAGCTGTGTCATCAGTGATTTTCATTGACAGGTATTTATTATTTATTCTCTGTTACGCTTAAACTGTTAAAAAACATCTTTTATTTCACCGTCATGTAAAGTAGATCATCTGTCAATCACCTGCCCCCACACACTTTGTCTTTAGACAAAACACTGTGTTCAGTGCGCTGACAACAGGCAGAACTTCACTGCTTATGAGCCACATTGGCAACGAGCACTGCTAACATTACAAAAATAAAAATCCAGCACTACGTTTTCTGTCATTGATTAACTGAATATAGCCCCAGTTTGTTAACTCTACAAAAATCCTGCAAAACTCCATGCAAAGCATGCAGGAAAAGAAGAACAAAAAGGGTAAAGAAAGACAGCATGACTATAGCACAGCTAACAAACTGTCAAAAAATACAAACACTTGTTCTGCTTCTCTCTATTCAAACACTGTGCCGCCAACACCGTAAGCCTTTTGACATTCATTTCCGTTTCTATACTTAATCTACTGCTTCAGTAAATTGTGGATTGTGAAAGTGACACTGCCCCTAGTGGAAACGCGTGTCATTCAAGTGTAACAGCAACAGCATTTTGCCTTAAGACAGGACAATGTCTTCTGAAATAATGATACACAAGATATAAAAGAGATACAACTTTGAACGTGACGCTTTCTGTCTACAAATGAAAGCTCACAGGTGCAGGTCTGCCAGTGTGGATATAAAATATAAAATAAAGACATGTAGGAGAAAGGTCATAATCATCTGTTTCCTGGTGTGAAGCAAGTGAGAACTAAAAACATGAAGAAGGTGTGAAAATAAAAAAATGAAGCCAGTGGGAGAGCAGAGCTGGATAATTAGTATTTCCATATTGTCTGCTCGCTGCAGGGGGACTGCAGGGATCTTCAAGTTCCTCCTCTCCTTCTTCTATAAAGTCTCTCCTCTATCTCTCTCACTCACCCTTCTCCTCATCAGTCTGCGAAATTTAAAAATCTAAATTCTTTTGTTGCCTAAATCTCAAGTGATTCCACCCATGTTGCAGGCATCACTGCACAAATCTGAAGTGATTTGACAGATCACATTTTCTGCAGCTTATTCCATCTTTTTAACAGCAGAACAAAGTGGCTCTAAGCAGCTGTTTACTGTAGTAAATGTGCTATTAGACAAGACAACCACAAAATCCCTGTTAGAATCACTGGAATCAATTGTCCAAGTGTGTTTGCAGATCTGCGCTCTGAAGTTTATTCTGAACTACAACCAAAACCCAAAGGTTTCTTCAGCTTCATTCTGTCTGGGATACTTTACTACAAGCTTAAGATGATACACACAACACCAGTGAATTGTGTTGTACTTAATAATCAAACAACTGAGTAGTTAAATCCGGGTTTCGACCATACTGTGTGTTTTCTTATTATCTTGATTTATGGGTGGGTTAAATTAGTCAGGTTTCAGGTTCGAAAATATGTGGACAGGTGTACTTTACCCCAGTAACAAATCTTTTACTAGCAAAATAGAACTGTAGAAAACACTCAGGTGGCAGGCACCTCATTTTTAGCAAGGTCAGACCATGCTTTTCAGCAGACAGATAGACTGCAGATTGTGTCAGTAAAATAGCAGGCATTCTGTAGAAGATATATTGAACTCTTTAGCTGTTGTCATTTGCTCTGTGCAGGCTGATGCGGTCTGTGTACACAGCTAAGGACTGTTTGTGAGGAGAAAAAAACACCACAGGAAAGAGAAAGTCAACCTCTAAGCACGCAATCATCTGAAATACCAAAAAGCTAACAATAACCAATAAATCTAAAATATTTTTCCTTCACATGCTCAGACAACAGCAATGAAGTGAAACACACTCGCCAACACATTTAACTGTGTGGTTTCAAAGTAAACAGTAACTACTAACCACAACCTGACTGCTTTCTACCATTAGACTATGGAGGGGGATGAGCAGGTTGGCTGTATTTGATAATAATCTCTCTGCTAACCCAGTCTAACAGAAATATTTCTATTTATTTCCATTTACTATTTCAACCTAAAATACACATTATAATCTCCTCCATCTCCAGTGAATTCACAACATACCATAACTGCACATTTCTCAGCAGCAAGCCACAGCATTAGTACCGTTGTCATTGAACTAAAAATGCAGTAACACATTTTTGGTTAGAAATACCTTTATCTGTTTTGTTGTTGTGTTATTGTCCCTCAGCATCTGCTCTCGTATGAACAAATGCAGCTTTTAGTCGCAGTAGTGAGTTGCTGACTGAACAGCTGGTGTGCCCACTAGCCGGCTGTTTCGCTGCGAGGTGTTTTGTCATGAAGTGGGCTACCGTCCCATTTATTTGACGTGACAACTACAGCAGCAGCAGACCTGCACTAAAGGCCGGACAAACCTACAAACTTTAGTAATCACCGTACCTTGACAGATTCACACACTGAACTTGGCTATGCAGCTTTGATATCATGTGCTTGAAGCAAGAAGGATCTCCCAGACTTTTCTTCAACATATTCTCTGTTTGCATGTTCTTCATTACAACAGTGTACACCTGTTTGTTAATGCTATTTTTGTTCATGTTGTTGTGCATGTTAACAAGTCCATCCAGGAACTTGCTATGTCAATTCAGGCAATCACCATAAATTGACTTCAACTGTTGTAAGTGATGCACAGCAGCTTTGAGTCTGAATCATGTCAGAAATGTTAAAAATCTAATTATTGCTTTGAAAGCCATATGCAGTGTGTTTTAAAACACAGCTTTACATCTCTAATACTGACAAGCTGCCTTAAAGAAGGCTCAACTTAACACCACAAACTGGTTCATCAGGGCATTTGGGGAGAAGGCACTGAATTGGTACAAACCTAGTGTAAGATTAGGAAATGTTTCTAGTATGGGATGTATCTTCTTCTTAAGTTACTGACTGTGCTCCGGGGTATTTTATTTGACCATCAGATGCATGGGTTGTGTTCTTACTATCTCAGAAACAGCTCTTTTTTCTAATTCTTAACTTTGTCACTCACTTGATGATAATCTTGAACGCTGTTTAGCAAAGAACGTCTCCATGTTCGTGGGTAAATATTGTCCTGTTGGATCAGACATTTAGCTCTCTGTTGACCTTTGGATTTATCATCTATGTAGTAAAACCATGCATAAAATGGTCAAATAAAATACTTGATTTATATTGAGGAGAACAGCTCTGTGCATCCTTCACTCATTTTTCCTCTGTCAGTCACTTTGACACTACTGTGGACAAATAGTGGGGAATGTAATTTATACTGTATGTTTTATATTTCATCATGTGGCAGTATTAGACATTTGAGCAGACTAGAAACCGCTGATGATACAGATGTAGGGCTCCTGGTTACGACTTTGGTAACAGCTGCTGAGAGACTGATGATTCTCAAATAACACAGTTATGAGAGAGGTGCTAGGAACACTGGATGTTTTGCCACCACCAATGAAAGCTTTTTTTCCCTGTAACTGAGAGACTAAAAGTCTTAATCGTTAGAAAACAGCTATGCAGAACCCATGACTCAAGAGTTTCCACTGTCCAGTTGGCCAGACCAGGACAGATGAGGCCTGCAGTACATTCCCATATGCTGAACAGATGCCTGCTTTTAGCAAATATACTAAGTTCTGATTGGGAGAGAATTGCCTAATGGCCTAATTGGGAATATTGTTTCCTTACTGGGGTGTGATTACTCATTTTAAGTGACTAATCCTGATGTAATAGCTGCAAGAATGTAAATCTAAACTTAGCTATTCTTTTCTCTCATAACTTGGCATTGATTCTGACATTTGATTTCCATGTAGCTTCTTCATGCTATGTTTGTATTAACAAAACGGATTTCACTGGTTGGTCAAAGGGAATGCTGAGAACAGAGCTGGATGAATCCCTACAACCATAATCGCCACCTCTTAACCTCTGTGCATTACCACGTTGCCTTCAGGTTTCCTTTCAGTACAGTGCAGACTGTAGACTGTTCATGAGCCAAACTATACTGTACTACAGACTATACTCCCACAGACCCAGAAACTTATATTACAACTATGCAGAAATGACATGCTGACTTTTTTTGGCTGACTTGTAATCATGACCTGCATGTGTGGTGGGATTCTGTCCAAAAAGTAGTTAAGCGTGGTCAGGTTCTTGTAAACTACTTTTCATTGCATTCTATAGTTCTGCACTGTTAAACTTGACTTAAGTTTAAGCACTGAATCTACTTCAAGCCTGTGCAATATATAATTGTGCTGGTGTTTCACAAATCCCAAACACAAGGTGGCAGTGGGTTTACAATGGCACTAAACTGAGCCTCTTCTTTACTGTGTTTCGTTATTTTGGAATACTACAAACAGTGGTGATTAAAACCGAGCAGTCCATGCTGGAGTTGGCGCTAACAGATGTTGAGCAGCAATCACTTTTACTGAAACGACTGCAACGCAGAAACGAGAGAAGTCATAGGAGGACATGGTCTGTACGACCACCACGATGCCACAGAGTGGACCGATTCATAGCTTTAGTCAGCAAAAACAAGACATATGGAGACAGTTGGACTGTAGGAAACTGTCCTGTATTTGTGATATGTATATGTAAAATATTTAATACATCAAGTAAGTATCCAATTAACAGACCAATTGATCTATATATTAATCAAATTAATTCATATATTAATAACCATCAACCACTATGATTATGTTTGATAATTCAGTACATTTAATTGTACAGGCTAAATGTTGATGCAGAATGTTGTCTTGTCTCTGAAACAGCATTAAGACAATTACAGAAGTCTTCAACGAACAGCAGACAGATTAAATCCTTTGAAGATTAGTTTATTTTTAAGGAACACTACTACTCTATGACCAATTTACCATATTTCCAAAGTTACAACTGAATAAAATATGTAAAGAAAAGTCTACTTCAGGTTTCTAGACTGCTTTTATGTACTCTAAGTGTCAGTAGACAGAGGCAGCGCCAATGTGAAAATGAATGACACTGGCCACTGGTCTGGCCCCATGGTAATGCTGCTAAGTGCATTCCTTTGTTTTCAGTTTGGGATAATAGCACGGAGTATAGCAAACACAGAGGTGGGCACTCAAGAACAACTGTACCTCTGCTCAATAGTATTCTCATGTTTGTCAGTAATGCAATTGAATAAAATGAACAAAGCACATTCAACGCATCAACTTCAAAGACACAAACTTCATTGACATTTTGTTTCTTGCCACGCTGTGACAGCTCGATGAAAATGTATCATCACCACAGTAAAGCAGAGCCAGGTGTCGATCATCCCCCTTTAAGAAATCAAACCAGCTCTTTACAGCACGCGACGGTGAAAACTGAGTCGTGTTTGACTCAATCATATCTCCAGTCTGATAGTCATGGATGAATTTACATTTCTCTCATTGAGCCCATTCTGTGCTGCAGCTCTCTGCTGCTTCCTATTGCTTTCATTCCTTAGATGATACTGATATTCGCCGGGAAGTTATTCCTCTGGAACTCACAAAGTCTTGCTGGGATTACGAGGGAGACAGAAAGCGAGCATGAATGATAGAGAGAGTGAGTGAGAGCGTGGCCAATTCCCCCTTGGAATCCGCACATTGTTTCCCCTCAGCCGATGGGGGATTCTTATCAAAATGCTGCCAGGACTATTATGAAAGGATATGGTAATTATGGAAAGCACAGATACACATACACAGCCAGGAAGGCCGACTAAGCACCAGGCTAATATAACATGTCTGGTGTGGGGACTATTTACATACCCTTCCACAGTGCTTGTCACATTCAATTAATTACTCTCTGGCAGGGAGACAAAGATGATTAAAAAGAATGATGAAAAATATTTCCTCATATGGCTCCCAAAAATCTGCTAAATCTTTTTAAAATGAAGCCAAATGAAAACAAGGCATGCTGTCTTAGTAAAAGTTAAAGGTGTTTTTTTTTCCTACATTCCCAAGAGGGATTACAGTACCATGCCGTCTATTGAGGAAGGGAATGTAGAAAATGAGCCAGAGAGGATGTTTGTAGGAGCGGCTGTGATCATGAGCTGCGCTTTATTCTAGCGGGAGGAAAAAGAAAAAGAAAAAAGAAAAAAAAGAGCTGAAGTCTGTGGGGTAATGAGCTGCATCACAGCGTCCGTTCATAACCCCTCACATCTGATGTCTTTTTGGGAACGCATCCTATTTAACACCGTCAGATCAATTAGCAGGTGAAAGAGAGACGTGGGGCTTTTTGTTTCAACACACACTATGTGCAAGGAGGTGCGGTGAGATTTAAGGGAATTTATCTCGGTAGAAGGTTTTTAATGTTCACAATGTGCGACTGCGCTTCGCTTATCGCACACAAAAGACCAGGCAGAATCTGATTTTTTTTTCCTGCTAAAAAAAAAAATCAAACATCAGGGACGTGACAGCCTTGTGGGGAAATTGAGAGCTGTTAGTGTGCTTCAGATACCCCAAGGGGCATATGAATACGGAAATCTACATTTTTCAAGTAGCGGCGCGCCTCCACTGGCTCGTGTTGTTGAAATATACTCGAGCAGCTTGAGCCTAATTTTTCACTTGTGACTGAGGGAGCCCGGCTGCAGCCGAGCTCCATCCGTTCATCACGAGGGCTTCTTTCAGTGCGGGGGTTCTTCAAGGAAGCCTCTCTTTACACAATAATGTCATCTTCTATACAGATGTCTGCCCATGAAATGCCCCCCCCCCTCTGCTGTTTTGCCTTTTGTCAGAAAACATAATAGCGTCGCCTCAGCCAGATTAGTCTCGTCTTTGAGACGGGACAGCCGACAAACGGACTGCAACATGCTGGGAAGCTCTGTGACAGATAGTCTCTTTGTAATCACAGATTATTTTCTGTCGTTTCTCACCTGCTAAAGAGACACAGCGGTTGTTCATCTACACAGCCAGACACATGGCACATCAATTGTTTCATTTTGAAAGGTGAGAGGCTCTGCTTCCATTTATGTGGCTGTAAGCAGGTTTACCTACCTTTCCACCTTTCAAAATGTTGGATCCATCTGATGAGCTAACACAATGAGCCAGCGTGTACTGAACATGTTAGCATTTGTAACGAATTACAACAGAAAAAAAAAAGGGTTCAAGGTGTTTGGCTGCAATCCTCATCATGGTAGCAGAGATGCGAGGAAGAACAGTAAACTGGGTGATGGAGAATGACAGTGTACAGTGTATCTGTACTTACAGTTACATTTAAGATGTTAAGTAAAGTTACAGGTTCATATTAACTCACAGTGGATGCCTGAACCTTCTTTTTTGGGTCAGGTAAAAGTATTTGCAGCTGCTTGTATCATAGTGTGTCCCTGGTTTCTCAGTCTAACAGGAAACGCCTGGATATCACTGACTTGCTGTGTTCTCTACCCACACTGTGAAGCGGCACAGTCACACCTCCACCGTCCCCCTCGCCCTCGAACACTGTGCCTAAAAATGCCTCCATTTGAGAAGAACAACAAATGCTGACTTGACAAAAAGCCCACACAATGAAAGCTCTTACTCAGATCTTGATTGGCAGCAGTGTGCGGCTCTGACTGGGGAGGAAAATCTGCTGCTACAGAGATCTGAATGGTGAACACTGCCAATCAGGTCAATTGCAAACATATTTATTTATTTTATGTTTCTTGTTCATTATTTAGACTGCTCTCATGCTCCATTCATTATACTTCAGCCAGAGCAAACAGCAGCACACATACAGCACAATAGTTTACCTGTACCTACCTATGCTATTCATGTGGCTCACTGACCAGTATAATTCACTCACACAGACCCACACACACACACACACACACACAAAAAGTCCCTCAGGTGTCAGAACAAATAGCTCTTTAAAAACACACAACCCAACAAGCTCCTACCTGCAATTTGGCGGCGGGTCCAAGGTTATCTCTGCCAGCTCCTTCTGGATTCTGCAACAAGAGGAAGATCTATGTTATGATCACACTTTCCAACACACACACACTAACACCAACAGTTACATAAATCCTGACTGTAAAATCAATCTCTAAGTGTACACACTGAATACCTCATTGATTTTCTAATGAGCTCCTTAGTGCTGGGACTGGAATAGGTCCTGTCAACATGGGCATGCACGACTGAATATTTTTAAGCACATGTGCATAAATTGATATTGATGGCAAAAGGCCATGTTGGATAAAGGCATCTAATCCGATATATCTGGGTAAACTCATTTTGCTCCGCATCATGGTCCCATCTCAGCCTTCACATTTTCAGGAAGCTGTTGAAAACACATAATAGGTTTAATGAATAGATCAGAGGGATCAGTTATCTCACCGGTTGTGTTTTCATTACATACAGTAACTGTGCCAGTGATTTGCCTGCAAGGCTCCAGCAGTCAGGTGTTGTACAACTCTTATTCTCTTCTGCGTCTCATTTTATCATGGAGCAAGTGGGAGTGAGTTTCTGTCCCATGTGAAGGAGTTCAAGAATCACAGTGAGGGGAAAATGAAGTGTGACATGAACAGGTGGACTGGTGGTGGTGGTACTGTATCAGTTAATCTATGATCCAAAGGGGGCACGACAGGAGAAACTCCTGCCACCATCAAGTTCGTTTTTGTCTTTTCTTTTTTGACATATTGTCAGAGATGGAATAAACCATCTTACCAGAAGGTTCATGTAGTAGGTTCCAGAGCTTTTCTTATGATCTTCCTCAGCAGATAGCGACTGCCCAACTGTAGCTGAATCCTACTTTTTCTGAGCAGTTTGGGACTTTTCGCTCAGGAGCAACTGAGCAAACTCCATCTACTGATGAAGCTCATGAGGTACGATCAAAAGCTCCAGAAAGGTACCCCGCTACCAGAGTCTTTGGGAATTACTGATCATGACAGGGGTACTCACAGGCTCCACTTTCATTTATTTTTGAGGAAAATGTCTTATTTCTGTAGGTCAAGTATGAATATCAAGACTTTCCTGGGAAAGTGGGAAATCCAGGAATGTGGTTTAGGACTGTCCCTAGGTCACATTTCTGGTCACAGCAAGAAGTGTTACTGCTTGTTTGTGGTGAATGATAATGTACCTGAACATGATTGCACACACAGATCTCTGCCTTTGGTTAAATTCAGGCGTTTTCCCATCAGGCAACATGTTCATAATTCAGGTTTGTACCAAACCTCAACAGACCCTCTTTCTTTATACATCAGGAACAACTTAATATTTCTGAGCGCCAGAAAATATTACAATGTCATCTCTTCAGAAATATGAATCAATCATCTAGAGTGAATATTTTATCTCACTAATCCATGTATTTCCATACAAGAGGTTTCAATTAAAGAGCTTTCGTTCAGGCATGTTCACTGTGTTCCAAAGATGAATCATCTCAGATATATGTCTGGCATTTGGAGCTTCCCATTAGAGGTCCTCACAGGTTCATAACTTTGAACTGGACTCAGGTCCTCCAATTAGCTCCACTCAGGTAGTGGACATATTGCGAGGTAGACCAAATACCTGTGCCAGCAAAACTAAATTTGACTTGACCTGATTACAAAGAGCACAATTTGCACGTAACCTGAGTCATGTCCTGGGTCTTGTTCCTCAGAATTGAGTGGAGAGAAATGTGAGAATGAAGACCTCTATATCCCATCTTATATTCATGCAGTAAACAATGTAGCAATCCCACTAAAAACACGAATGATTCTGCTCTTTAAAATCTGTTTTAATTGCGCTGATGATACACACTGCTCTAGCAATTATGTCATCGCTGGCCACAATAATTCCATAGATTGTATCTCAACAAAAAGGTCCACCAGCACTCGTCATCTTCCTCTCTCTCCGTGCATTTGTTGTGTGTATCTCTACTGCCTATCAAATAAAGGCAAAATGCTGATGCCTTACATCACAGGGTGGAGGAGAGGGTCACACTACTCAGTAAGACGTGCCTTTAAGAAATAGTCATTCACAGCTTATCTGATGTTGCAAAGATGTAAAGGGAGATAGCAGGTTAACAATACCCAAAGCTGGATTTACTTTAATCCGTCCTCGGCAGGACAATGACTTAATGACTTCACACGACTCACTTGGGGGAAAAGGGAAAAAAAGGCATTTTGGCAAAGGTGTCTGTTAATGCACCACAGCTATGGAATCATTCTCAGCTCAAGCATGTGCTGTGTAATTTCATCTGCAGTATTTCCTGAGGTGGCACATTTAGACAGCTGAAGCTGGGGGAGCTGTTAGGGAGAGTGTGGCAGTGAACGAGGCTGGGGGAATCCAAAGGGAAAAGCCCCGATTAGAAAGCGGCTTCGTAGTGCTCCTGCATGTGTTCTTTAACCAAAACACTTGATTTTTCTAATGTTGCACAGCTCACTGCGTTTGATAATCCCTTGAGACACTCCAAGCTCTAAACTATTACATTCTGCAAGTCTTGACAAATGCAAATAAGTCCATATCATCTGAGAATGGTTTGGATGATGGAAAACACTAGGTTTGGCTTGTGTGTGTGTGGCAGCTGATGATTTATAAAAGGAACTAGCACTGAAAGCAGTAAAATAACACTGTGCCTGTCAAGCTTCCCATAAAGTGGTAACCCTGCAGCTCTTTATTTTTTATGCTGTAGCCATCTCTGGTGATAAGAAGTCAACGCTGTAATAAACAGCCATGGCTGAAATTAGAAGTGTACAGTGTACAGTGCATCTCTTCCTTTGTGCCTGAGGATTTTTTTCCCCAGGAAATACCTTGAGTAGAATGTTTACAAGAGAGTACACAAAGGCTTTTATTAAAGTAGCCCTGTGGATCACAGGGAGACAGAACATAGAAAGAAGAAAGTAAATACTTAACTAATTTGAGTATATGCCGGCCAATGTGAATGAAAGCTTTATATTTAGAGCCATTAGAACCACACTATATAATCATGTTTTTCCTAGTACGGTGGGGGAGGGAACTGCGGGACAACGTGTTGTATGGGCTAGTTTGTAGTTCTGTAAACTTGGTTTGGTGCCAGTTTATATCTCTGATCTCCACATCCCTCATCCAGACCCCTCAGATGTTCTGATCAGGCACTGCTCCCTGTTACATCATTGCAGTTCAGGTCTAAAGACCCTGCCGGCTTCTCCACTGGCCTCCACAGTGCACCCCTGCAGTGTCACATCTTCCCAAACTAATGCCATTTGCAAATTATTATCTTACTGACATAATTGCTTTAGATTGCCATCACATCTAGCCTTTTATTTCTATTATTTAGTAATGTTTGAATTTGTCTGTCTTGTTTCAACGTGTGACCTGAATTTTAATTTCTCATTTCAAGATAATGGCTAAAAATCAGTGGATTCGTTTGCAGTGGTGAATGTAATGGAAACTCTTCCTTTTCTTGCAAAAAACAAACAAACTCAAAGACAAGTTTGCTGTTCCAGTGTTCTTAATTATAGACACAACAGTAAAGTAAATCTGAACAGAGCTTTGGTGGTGAACTGTGACAGAAATTTATGCCACTGACCATTTATAAATTGATGTTGATGTTTGGCAGAAATATGTTCACACTGATGACTAAGAAGTCAGTAAACTAACTCAGAGCTGTTTGTCATTCAGTTGAAAGGCTCCACAAACCACCTCCCCGGCATCTTTCTGATATCAGATTAGAGAATAACTTTCCTTAAGCAAACCGACAATCCAGCATATACACCCACTTCACCTCATGACTGATCAGCTCTGCTGAGGTGAGGAAAGACCTAGTGTATGAACCTTTCTCTCAGATTCTCATGTTCATTAAGATCACTTGGTGGTTTTAATGCTGTGGAGGACAGGGGTTAGCATGGGCTGCAGCTATCCAGTATGACATTTTTCCCCATGCTGACCCCTGTCTATCATGGCATTAAGTTGGTGTTATGTGTGGCTGACGGGTGCACTCACTCGCTTTAAAACTCCTCCAAGTTGTAGAATGTATTAAGTTTCAGGATGACTTGTCTAAGGATGTCCCATTCAGATGTACAACACTTGCACAGTTGCTTATGTAAAGCAAAGTGACACAAACATAACCGGTATGTACTTGTCATCTATCCACTATCCTCATATCCTGTTGAGCTGCATTCTCAATTATGGAAAGATAATTACACATGATAAGCGTTTTGTTCTTAAAAAACTACAAAAAGAGAAGTTGAATTATCTGCTTTTATTTTGGCGATACAGCTTCTAGCACTTTGGGCAGTCTGCTACTGCAGCTGCCTGTAAGTGGCACAGTGTATCAGCATCATCACACAACTGACGGTGACTATGCTGCTCTGACACCTTATTGCCCAACCACATAACAGCTGTGCTGCTCTACACCATCATCCCATGATACCCAGTGCCAGCCTGGCACAGGATATAAACTGGTTAGAAATCGAATCAGTGCTGTGTTGTCAGTGGACTGGGCAGAATGACCAAGGGTGGAAGGAAGTGATGCTTTTATGCCCAACAACACAATTTACATTCTCAGACAATCCCTTGATTATCTTTTCAGCTAAGCCCTTTTCAGACATTGGATATGTAACATTGCTGCTAAAGCAACAGCTTCTGTCATTCAGACATTGGTCACTTTTATGTTAATGTTATTCACAGCTTCAGTTAGACAGAGAGAGCCACAGTATGGTGAAAGTAAAGCGACACATGAATGTTACTAGGTCTGACCTAGTAAGACTGCCGTCACAACAACACTTTCATATGCTGTCAGATTAAAGGAAAGGAGTGCATGTCTGAAAGGAAGTTTAATTATTTAGTCCAGGAAATGTCTGGTAAAATGGTAAAAATCCTTCCTCAAGTCCTCAGATTATTTGTTCCAAACACAAAAGTATTCAAATGTGAAAAGACAAAAGCAACAATCCCTCACACCGGAGAAGCCAGGAGTAAATGTTTGCTATTCTGTCTTGATAAATGGTTTAAGAATTAAGCCTCACTGAAAACCATAGGGTATACACTGTTAGACTGACAGATGATTTCTACAAATGTGAAAATGCAACACAGCAGTGATTACTTCACAGAAGAGAAAAGCAAAGAACAAGTAAGTGCCAGATGACCACTTGAAGAACTAGGCAGTGGACAACAGAAAGAGTCCAGCAGATGTACCTCTTAGCACTGGTGGACAGCTTGGCAGCAGTTTTGCTGGAGATTTTGGCCTCCTTCTTCTTGGGCTGGGTCTGATCCCGCTGCTCGGGGCCCGGCTGCTCCGGAGGAGCTGCCTCTCTCTGTTCAGCGTCCGAGCTTCCGCCACTGGTATTGGGGCTGTCGTCCGGCCTCGGCTGCACCTCACTGGACATGTTGACACTGCACACACACACACGGCCAGTGTTAAAAACAAACAGTGTATACAAAAAAAATACATGAAATTGTCCCAGCTTCTGTGATTACACAAACATAGACTTTGAGTGGGGGAACAAAATCACCATGGGCTCTGGGAACTCCAAATTTGCTGATGTCTTGCAGAACAAATGATAAGTTAGTCATACATGTAAGGTAATAATGTGTTAATCCTTCTCTAAAACAGTTCTCCTAAATTGTCCTAATGAGGTAGATTTGAAGCTGTATGTGTGAAAAGTTCTTCTATCACTCATCCTCAGAATCAGACACGTCTGCTGGTCACAAGCCTTCAGTCTCAGTAATGACAAGATATCTGCAAAGTCATGTTCACTAAATTCCCTCATCAGTGTCTGTTGTGTATGTTCACCTCGAGATGAACGCCTCCATTTACATTACCAAGAGTGGTAAGAGAAGTGTATGACACAGACGAAGAAGTGTGAGGGCATTTTTACTACCAGGTGTGGAGCAGAAATGAAGATCAGATTGGGCAGAGGTAAGAACAGATTGTTCAGTAAACATGACAGCAGCTTTGGTGAGCAGACTCTGCTTTTGACATTTGACAAACAGTCACAGTGCACATGCTATCTGATGCAATTAACTGCATTTGGTCGAGAGCCGATAGGGAGATAACAGAGGGATTACAGTCCACACCATAAGCTACACAATTTTGGTACTTCCAGCTTTCAGTTACTTTCAGTTTGAAATAAAACTATGGATAATACATAAAAATGCTAGGCCTCTTTAGATGGGGTAGGTTTTTGAGGGTGGATACCTGAACTCAACACAACAGGACCACTGTTTGGGAGATATGGCCATTTTAGATTTTTTTAATTTATTTAGAATAAATACATTTAGAGTCATTTAGAAATGTGATTGTGAAGGGTTCTCTTGTTATCATTTAGCCTTTTAAATTAAGGAACTTGCATTAGCTAATACAATGTGTATTGGATCACAGTAATAATGTTTGCTGATGATGGGCCTCTGTTCGTCTATGTAGATATTTCATAAAAAATAAGCTACAATAGCCATTAACAACATTAACAATGTCAATCTTGTATTTCCAATTGATGTTAAAAATCGCAAAGGTTCAAATTCTCAAAATGACAGAGCGTGGAGTTGCGTTTAGAATGAGGTGGGATTGTCTGTCAGTGCAAGAGTTAATGAGGTGATAATCCAAATCAAGAAGTCCTGGTGGACCACAGGTGCACAGGTCTTGTAGAGGAGTGGAAAATCATATGTATGATGAAGAATGCTCTCCAGGAAACAGTCACGTGTTTCCTTTTTGATCATCAAGAGAAGCCTTTATGACAAAAGCCTCAGAGGACGATATCCACCAGTGGGAATCAATAACGGAGAGACCAGGCTGCAGTTTGCAAAAAACTGAAGTTCTATATCCTGATGAAACATAAACCATCCTGTGTCATAATGATGGAAAGAGGAGAGTGTGGAGGAGAAAGGAACAGCTTATGACACAGAGCACCAGCTCATCTGTCGAACATGGTGTTGGTTCTGTTACAGCTTGTATGGCTGCCAACGGAAGTGGAATGCCGACATTTCTTGGTGTTTTCACTGCCGACAAGGCCAACAATCTTAAATACACAAAGCAATCAAAGAGCTTATCAGGGCAAAGAGGTGGAAACACACTATTTTCCACACAATAATAGCAGCTGATCCCAATCTGAATGAACTGCATTCTACTTACTGAAGACCAGATTAAAGGCAGAGAAGCGCCCACGAGTGTGGGAGAAGGATGATACCTCACAGTTTTCACAAAATATCAAATGTGATGACTGTGTAAAAGGGGCTATATATCTCTAACATATTTCTTTTAATTCTTATTTTGATCAGCTCCATTTAATGTGGATGATTGCTACTGTAGTAGCAGTTGTGCAGAAAACGGTGCGTTTCCAGTTGTCAGGTGAGGACAAACACACTGAAAGTAAAAGCTGCAAAGCCGCACATCACCTTGGGCACTTGCCACTGGAGACTGTGCAGATGTTTCTTCCCCTCGGGTGTGAAACTGTCAAAACAGCTCAACCATTAACTAGCAGCCTCGGAGAAGCATTCCACACGGCGTGTGTTACTGAGCAGGCCTTACACAAAAAAATCCCACCGCGCGGAGAGGACACGCCGCTCGCGCACATTCCACGAGCACAAAAACAAACATGTCGCAGTACCTTCAGATGTTCGCCAGCTAGCTAACGTAGATGCTACCGTGCTTTTCGACGACCACGTCGTCATATATATTTTACTTTTATGAACTCAAGTATTTTGTTAGAAACAAAACTGTTTTAAACAACCTTTAAACTAAGGTTGAGCTCACGTATTTTAGTTAGTGGGAAAGTTTGTGGGACTGCATGGCGAGCTCTTCCAGAGGTGTCTACTGGACTTAACTAAATGCAGTTTGGTTCAGTGGGTACATAACGAATTAAACGGTGGCTGCTAATGGTTATAAACGTCTTTTATTGCGTTGCTAGACGCTATAAATACACGTTTAAAGGGAAGTAAATTTAAAATTGCTAATATTTCGGACGGGGTTCGGAGATACGTTGAAACAGAATGAAAACAGCAAAGAGACGTATCGGGGCTACTGTTGAGGAGCACGCCGCCCCCCCGGTCCCCCTGGCCCCCCGGCCCCCCTGGCGTGCTGGCTATCTATGAAGAGTTAGCAGCAAGGCAGCCCTGGTGTCAGACATCTTTAGAAAAGGTAACGTTAGAACAAGATAAAGCTAAACGGCACACTTATCCGACACCTAGCTTCACGTTATCCAGTATCACAGCTCCCCCTGACCACTGCCAAATCTGCTCCAGCACAAAAGACGGAATGGATGCGTCCCAGCCTTCCCCTTCTTCCCCTTCTTCCCCAACCACCACCGCCCCCTCCCTCTAAAAGATAACGTAATAAACCTTTATTCTGTTTGTAGAGTTGAATCTTCAGAGAAGGACGCAGGCGCTGGCGACTCACCTTTCTAAGCGAGCTGGACGCACGGCGTTATAATGTCCGCTGTTTCTTTCGTAATCCGTAACACTGGAGGTCCGCTGCTTTCCGTCCGTTGCTTTGACTGACTGCTGGAGAATGTGCCAAACCGCGACTGTCAGGTCAGCGGGAATTACAGCCATCGTTTCCTGTTTGAGCTGTCAAAATAAAAGCTCGGAACGAGCCTTTACGTTTTTGGTTAAGTTGTTTCATGAGCGAGGTGACATATTGCAATCACACTGCGTTTTGGAGGAAAAGTATAGGAAATGTATACTTCAAAGGCAGTGCTGTTTAATGGTTTCTAACAAGTTTCTGTTACAGTGCACAGCGTTTGATTGCCAGTTTCCAAATACCATACTCTGTTGTTGCAATTTGTTACTGTTGTGACATGTGAGTTTCCGTTCATAATTCTTGTCTTGTCTGGAAGATCATGCTGCATGCTGCACGGGTCACCAAATTTACCACGTGTTACAATGTTTAGCACCAAAAATTTAAAATCATGTTCTGTACCGTTTTTTAGATGAACAAATAAGTCTTGGCAGTGACAGTCTGATATTTTGACATAATGTCAAGCTCTGTCAGCTTACACTGCTCTCTTTTATCTTTTTTCAGTTTGTGTGCTTGTAGTAAAAATAACTGAATTATAAAATTTGGACTCAAAAGTGACACAATGTCTTAGCAAGGCTAGTTAATGCTCACAAAATGAAAGTTACTCACATTTTAAGGGAAAAGTATAACCATGAAAATGATCAGTTTTTTAACACATCCTGGTACTGTTTTGATAAGACTTTTATTTTTAGGCGGCGGATCTTCACTTCCGGGATCTCCCTTTTTTGACGGCACTTGACAAATGTGTGCAAATCTGTGCGCGCTCTGACGCGAGTGCGCGCAAAATGTGTGCTCTCTGAAGCATTGTGGCAGGCTTTGATGATTGGACTACAAAGGAAGTGGAAAAGAGAAAGACTATCATATTGGCTTCCAATCTGTCTCATTTGAAAAATGTATATGAAGGTTTCAGAAGCAATTTCCTAGATGTTGTTTTGATGTCTGTGCTTTGGTGACCTATTGGTAGGCGGGGGCCAGCTGTTAAGAACTACCCCATTCACATCATCTGAAACACTGGGGCTAGGACAGTAAACGCATCATGTTAAAGGTTAGACGTGAATATATGTAAATAACTTAATTGAATCACTAATTTCCCCCAAATTGTGTCATTATTTGATTAGCAAATGCGTGTGTAACAATTTTGATTTTTTAAAATAAATAATATAGTCTTTATTTGTCCACGGCTGTTTCTCGGCCGAGTCACCACGGCGGAACCTTGTAATGTGGTTTATGTTTCTCTACGCCGGGTACAGAGACGGACCGTAGCTTCTCAACATGCGCCATTGAAAACAAACGTAGCCGATACGGCGGTGGACACTTTCTTTCATTTTTTTGCTAAATAGTTAGAAGCCTTATTTTATCTTTAATAAACGCCTGACAAATTTTGAAACGATGGAGACTATGTTAGAGCAACAGCGTCGCTACCACGAAGAAAGGGAGAGACTAATGGATGCTAAAACAAAAGAAATGTTACACAAGAAGTCAACGGTAAGCTGACAGCTTTGTGCTAGCTTTAGCACCATTGCGAACCACAAAATGCAAACACGAGAAACGACACATTTCAAAGTGTAGTTTCAAATATAACTGTTTGTTGTTGTTTTTAAAGCTGCGGGAACAAATTAACTCTGACCACCGAACAAGAGCAATGTTGGATGTAAGTAAGAGTTGTATTTTTTTTTCATATACGACTTACACTAGCTAGCTAACGTTACTGTTATGATGCGCGTTAATGTTTTCTTCAGCAACAGTTAACGTGCTAGTTTTTAACATTTGTAAGGCAACTTTGCTACTGTTACGTACAGTATCTACGCGAAAGTGAAAAGATAAACAACGTAGCTGTTGTTGTGCGCTTGAACTCCAACGTTACTCCAATAACTTCATGTTAAATGTACCTTTCATAATTGATTAATAGACGTGCTAGCTAGTGGAAGTTCAGTAAGTTATTTGGATGGTCAGAGCCTGACGGTCTTTTCATGTTTTGACAGAGGTATATGGAAGTGAGCGCCAATCTCAGAGACTCCTATGAAGACAAAGATGGGTAAGTGTGAACCTTTTCCACAAGTATATTCTTTTTTTAATCACTTTTAAAATACGAACAGTGACGTAGGTAAGCACTGTTATAAGTTATTTTTTCTGTTTAACCCATTTTGCTTAATGTTTTATGTTGAATGAGACAATCTTTTTCTTTTCGACAGAATGAGGAGGGATGAACTTGCTGCCATTTCAGGACCAAACGAGTTTGCGGAGTTTTACAACAGACTGAAACAAATAAAGGAGTTTCACAGAAAGCATCCAAATGAGGTAGTTACCTCAGTACTTTGTTGAATAATGCTATGTAAACCTTTTGAAATGACATTATAACTATTGCTGCTTAAATGTCTTGCAGATTTCCATTCCCATGTCTGCAGAGTTCGAGGAACTGATGAAGGCCAGAGACAACCCCAGCGAGGAGGCTCAGAGTAAGAATCAGTCCATTTAAACGAGAACACGGTTGACATTTTAATCTCAGTAGGTTCTGTCTCACAACATAACAACCCATCCTGAACTTAGGTTGTTCAACCTGTGTGTGTTCAACAGTTTACATTTTTTTCACAGTTTATATTAGCAATTTTTAAAGCCAGTGTTTTACGGTGGAAATGGAACCACAATGTAAGGAAAATTACTAGCTTAGTTATCACATAAAACGACAACTTACAAAGTTAGCATAACTACAGCTGCTACAGAGGTGATCAGAGCCTCAGCAGCTCCAGAGTCCAGGCCTCTCTCACTGCAACCTCCACCTGCTGGAGCTAACATCGCTACAACAGCAAACATTTACAAATTAGCAAGTTAAAAAAGGTCCATTGTAAAAACAGTAACTATTACTGATCTTTTGAGTAGACACAGTTTTAATCAATCTGCCAGTCTACACTGCCCACATGTAGCACACAACATGCATAACAGACATGTATATAATATGTTCTTGTAGGCTCCTCTCTATAGTTTTTTTTTTTTGGTAAACAAAGCAATTCCAGTGACGCACCCCTGGTATAGATATGAGTGCGAGTGTTGCACAAAATTAGTAAGTAGCTAATGCTGCTCTTCTGGTGCAAAACAGCTGCTGCCCTGTGTGCTCACCATTCTCCTACTGCCTGTGAATTTCCTGTATGGTCATTATTATTAGTTGGCTAACATGCAACTGGATCTGTGAGACAGAGTGAAATGTGTGTATCTTTCACAGACCTGGTGGAGTTCACTGATGAGGAAGGATACGGCCGCTACCTGGACCTCCACGACTGCTACCTGAAGTACATCAACTTGAAGGGAGCTGAGGTTATGATCCTTTAAAGTCTGTATAATCCATTCTTCATGTGCAAACTGAGCTTTTATGTATTATTTTTTTGTATCCAACGTCTCTGCTGTGTCTTCCTATAGAAACTGGAGTATATCACTTACCTGTCTTCATTTGATCAGCTGTTTGACATCTCCAAGGACAGGAAGAATGCTGAATACAGAAAGTAGGTCCATCATGTTTACTCCTATCAGAACTGACTGCACACCTGAGTGGAACCTAAAGTGGTAGACAGATAAAATATATTAATATGTAGCTGTGGCTCACTCCTCTTAGTTTAACATGTCATGTGGTTTCTGTCTGTGCAGGTATTTGGAGATGCTGCTCGAGTACCTGCAGGACTACACAGACAGGGTCAAACCTCTGCTGGACCAGAACGAGCTGTACGGCAAAGTGCTCGCAGACTTTGAGAAAAAGTGGGAGAACGGGACCTTTCCAGGCTGGCCTGTAAGTTCTCCTGACAGGGACTTCAATTGAGATGGTGGTTCAGGTTTTAGTGCTTCACCTCATCTGACCTTGTTTTTGTCTTATTTTTTTTCTTCTTCTTCTTCTTCTTTCTCTGTTTTGTTGGGCCGTAGAAAGAGACAAGCAGTGCACTGACACATGCTGGAGCTCATCTAGACCTGTCTGCTTTTTCTTCTTGGGAGGTAAAAAAAATTGAAGCCTTTATACTTAATACTTGAGGATTTAAAGAGTCATTTACTCTTACTGAGCGTGCTCATTCATGCCTCTGCTGATTTATTTATTTTGTATTTATCTGCTGGTTTATTTCTTCTCTCACACAGGAGTTGGCTTCGTTGGGTCTGGACAGATTGAAGTCTGCCCTGATGGCACTGGGACTGAAGTGTGGAGGGTGAGACTGTTGTTTGCATGTTGAAATAACACTATAGCAGTAATGAAATGAAGATCACACATGATTATTCCATGGAGAGTTAACATTTCAAGACCACCTCTCCAGAATGAATTGTCCGGTATAGGAACTCAACAAAACATAGCATCATGTCATCAGTAGCTCTGCTCTGATTTCAACTACTGTACATAAGTCGTGTCACAAAGCTGCAGGTGTTGTAGTTGAGATTGATTGTTTGGTTGTGCATTAAAGCCCCACTATGTAAAATGTATACATTAAATTAGTAGCTTGGAAATCATTTTAATGGTCCACTAGCGTGAAATAAGGTGAATGGCATATCTACCATTGCCACTGAGTGCCCGGTTAGTCTGTTTCTGCATCATGTAGCTTTGCAATCCTGTCCCGGAAAGATCTCACAAGAACTGCGTTATGCTTTATGGCACCACATCTAACAATTACAACTAGCTCAGCTCATGCTACAAAACAACACTGGCAAAGAAAGTGCCAGTTTTGTCTGATGTCCATGCTAATCACAAAAAAAACTCAGCGTCCAAAGTTCTGAAGTAAATGAATGCACAGACAATATTCTTCCCTCACGCCTGTCAGGTTGCTCATTCATTCCATACAATTCAGAATAGCAACATGCCAAGCTAATGAAATTTAAATTCAAGAAAGTATGCTGCTAACTCCTGGTTATAACATTAGGAATTCTTGGGGACTAACTTCGGAACTAAAATAAACTTACAAATCTTGGTTGGCAAACTGAACAAATTAGCTAAACATTAGCCAACACAAGCATCCTAGTGTATTATTTAGAAAGTTTGCTGTAGCAAGCAGCTAAACCTCTGTCGACATGATCGAAAACTAAAACTTCAGTAACACAACCACACATCAATAAAGCACAACAGGTATTTCTCACAGCAGTAATAGTTATCAATATTGATCTTATATGGAAAAAAAGTGTTGCTTATTTCCCACAGAGTGTGGGTTGGACATTTGGTCGTCCATTTCCTACAGCATAGTGGTATTCTGGATGAAGAGAGTCAGAGCAGGAATACTTACAATGACCAGGAGATATTGTCTCGTTCATACGGGCTCATTGATTTTGTTTTGAAACCAAGTTGTAAAATCCTGAAACTTCTCCCTTAACATTTCTGAACATTGTTGACTGGTCCAACACAAGCCTCTCAGTAGATGTTAGTTAATTGTGTGATGTGTGCATGTTGTACAGGACTCTGGAGGAGAGGGCTCAGAGACTCTTCAGCACTAAAGGCAAATCCCTGGAATCGCTGGACCCTTCATTGTTCGCCAAGAATCCCAAAGCCAAAGGCCCTAAAAAGTATGTGGGTTTAAACATTTCGGACTAATGCTGATAGTAACGTATGAGGATGTGTTCATTGTATAATTCATATTTCCACCCGTGACTTCTGCAGAGACACAGAGCGTAACAAGGAGATCGCCTTCCTGGAGGCTCAAGTCTACGAATACGTGGAGGTCCTCGGGGTGAGTGAACATGTCGTCACGCTGAATTCATAAGTGTTAGCCGGCTAATTGCGGGTTCAGGCTGGGGCCTCAGACACGAAAGTATTTGGTGACAGCTGTTGTTTACGGTGGGCTACAGGAGCAGAGGCACCTGACTCACGAGAACGTGCAGAGGAAGCAGGCCAGGACCGGAGAGGAGCGCGAGGAAGAGGAGGAAGAGCAGCTCAGCGAGAGTGAGAGCGAGGACGAAGACAACGAGATCATCTACAACCCCAAGAACCTGCCGCTGGGCTGGGACGGCAAGGTGAAGATACACCTACCATTTAATCTGTACAACATTCAGCATAAGTTGATTTGTGTGTTTTTCTGACTGATGTTTTACTCCCTGCAGCCAATTCCCTACTGGCTCTATAAACTCCACGGACTGAACATCAACTACAACTGTGAGATCTGTGGAAACTACACCTACAGAGGACCTAAAGCCTTCCAGAGACACTTTGCAGTATGTTGTTGATTTCTTCACTGTTACAGAAGCAGGGTTATTAGATTCTGTAACAGCCTCAGGTTTTGTATAGAACAACAAGGAATGGGAGTCATGCTGCAGCGCTTGTGATATTAAATGTTGTATTTTGTGTTGTGTTCTTTAGGAGTGGAGGCATGCTCACGGTATGCGCTGTCTGGGAATCCCCAACACCGCTCACTTTGCTAACGTGACACAGATTGAAGACGCCGTCTCTTGTGAGTATTGAGCTTATTACAAACATGTGGATGTGAAAGAGTTCTGGAACCTGACTTTTACAAAGTAGTTTGTGTTTGATACTTGTTCCAGTGTGGGCGAAACTGAAGTCCCAGAAGGCATTAGAGCGGTGGCAGCCAGACACAGAGGTGAGTCTGTTCTGATTGAGTACAGTGTACACCCGTGGCCAAAAGTTTTGAGAATGACACAAATATTGGTTTTCACAAAGTTCCCTGGCAATGGACCCAAAATATCGATGTTTTGTTCCCTCAACCACTTAGTTATCACTTCTGCTTTATGGCACATTGCTCCATCATGCTGGAAAAGGCCTTGTTCTTCACGAAACTGTTCTTGGATGGTTGGTTCGTAGGATGTTTTGGTACCAATATTTATTCATGGCTGTGTTGTTAGAAGAAACCCCACAGATGAATCGCCTCAGGATACTTTACTGTTGGCACGACACAGGAGTGATGGTAGCAGTCACCTTTATGTCACCCGGACAATCTTTTTTCCAGATGCCCCAAACAATGGGAAAGGGGATTTATCAGAGAAAATGACTTTACCCCAT
>JAUMHL010000003.1:18775249-18793334 GCA_032362345.1 Sandelia bainsii
AATTTGAAAATAATTACAATTCATCTGATCACTCTTCATAACATTCTGGAGTATATGCTTATTGTCATTATAAAAACAGAGGCAGCAAACTTTGTGAAAATTAATATTTGTGTCATTCTCAAAACTTTTGGCCACGGGTGTACGTCCGACCTGTACCTTCAGGTACCAGTGGATCCCACTGGGTCTGTTTTGGCATTATATAAGCCTAATCCATGACTTGTTTGTTTTTCAGGAAGAGTATGAGGACTCAAGTGGAAACGTGGTTAACAAGAAGACCTACGAGGATCTGAAGAGACAAGGCCTGCTGTAGATTGAAGAGAATACGACTGAGTGGCGTAGAAGAAATGAAAAGCTGTAACCTGTAAAGAGCGTTCTCTAAAATTCACTATACTATTTTTTTTTTTATATCACTCATTTCCCTGATGCTTTTTACTTATAACTAGAAATGTTTTACCGACTGTCTCCCACTCTCTGTTCCTCCCTTTGATAACTTTTTAATGTGGCGACCATTGATCATTATAATAAACTCCATATCTTTGTGTTATCACATATTTGTCAGTGTTTGCTTTACTAGTGCAACAGAGATCAGTGTTATTTGTACTTTTCTACTAACAAAGAACAAGTGGGTCACATGTATAACCATAACCAAACAAATGTGTGAAACTGTATCCAACATAACAATGAACTCCACGTTTTCTTCTGCAAACCACAGAAAAACCTCAGCTCAACATTATTGTTTCTGCAGGGATCTTTGTTGTAGATGTGAAAGCTGCTTCTTGTTTTGTACTGTTACCATAGGAGCTGGTTAAAAACAGCAAAATAAAAAGACAGAATACATTGAAACAATTTTGTGTTGTTACCAGGAAATGTATATTTATCTCTGTGCAGTCACATGAAACGTGACAGTATAAAAATTGTTCTCTGATTGTTTGTCTTCAGAGAGATCAACAGAATTTAACCCCTCAGATGCTGCACGTGTTCAGCAACAAGTGTATACACAATATTTCTAAGGTTATAAACATTTATTTAATTTTCTTAAATGATGAATTAAACTCTGCATTTTGTCCCATGTACTATACAGAACACTGCATGTTGGATGAGCGACTGTCTCAGTTATATCTAACGTGTAATTGCATCAGTGGTGATTAGAAGTGTTTTATTATTTTATTTTTTTGTATAAATTGAAATTGATGAGCAGTAGAATGAGTGGTGGGCAGTACTGATGTTTAAATAGGAAAAGTCTGGATTCAGCAAGATACAACTTAAGGAGCGTAAATGTCGGGAACTAGATCGTGTTGAATGAGTCTTTGAAATATTGAATAATAACAAAAGATGGCAGCTCTGCCACTTGACACCTCCATATTTGATGGAACACCGCCCTCCTCATCATTAACCACAATGCAGTGCAGACGTGGTACAAGCTCATTACCTGCTCACACAGCCGCCTGAGTTCTCTAGTTAATATTTAATTTGTTTACACATGAAAAAAAGCTACGAGGAACCTTGATTCAGCCACAGTGGCCGGGAGCAGCTTGACTGATTGGTTTAATTTCTAACATTGAAGCAGGGACCAATGAGCTTTACATCATTAGAAGGGGAGTGTTGCTATGTAAGACTGACTTGTACAGTAATGACTTGTAAGCACTACGTGACATTAGTTTTGATGTCATTGTAGCACTGATGCATTATTCCTGCAGAGCTGTGTAGCATGATTAAGATCAGTAAAGGGAAAAGTAAAAGAAGACTTCATATCAATTAAATCTAAACATTACGTATAAAACCAATGCTCACTTTTAAATAGGCATAAACACATAAGAACAAGTTTTGGGATGTGACATCCATCTTGTCTGAGGATTATCTGTCTGTTTGCAACTGCTACCAGGTTCAAGTGTGACAAATGTATGCAAAAATAAAATTGTTTTATTTAATTTAGTTATATTTTTATTAAGGTTCTACATCCATGTACTTAATCCTAAGCAAAGTAACAAGCAGACACATGCACAGAGTCCTGCACCCATACTGGTTAAAATTATCTCCACCTTCACCAGCCGCAACATTACTAAGGTTTTCTTGTTTTATCTGGAGGTTATAGTTGTTCTTTGACAGGCTCAGCCTCTCTGCATGTAAACATAGTATCTGTGCTACTTTTCACACAGTACACAACTGTGCTTGATGATTTGCAGCGACTGAACTGTTTCCAAGCTTGTAAACTCCACCAGATGGGGCTCTTGTATCCGGGGGGAATTTGGCTGAGCAGGCTCGTATTGTCAGTTTGGAAAACAAAAAGTGAAAAAGGGAAGGTCTGAAAGAACGCTCCTGTGCAGTCGTCTGGGGCTTTAGCTTTGTCTTTCTGTCCAGCAGACAAACTATTTCATGTGAAAGTTTTCTTTGGCTCACTTCAGATGCAAATTCCTCATGGCAGCTGTTGACCTCTATGACAAGGACTGCAACTCAGGAGAAAAGATTTTCTAGGGTGAATTCAGGTATATTGGGACAGTTTTTGTAATTGTATGTTGTGATTGCAGTCTTTTACCTAAATCATGCTGTGCAAGCCGTGTTAAAATTTTATATAAAGGTGTCACAAATGTATAATAGGGTTAAGACAATATTACAACATTTATGTTTTTTCTTATTCTAACAAGAGAATAGTAGAAAAAGAAAAACAGTCATAAACAGCTTGAAAAATGCTGAAGTAATATCAATACTAGGCCGTGAGTTAACACTTCAAAATCTAGATTTTAGATGTATGCTGCGACCTTTTTCTTCAGTTTTCGTAGTGTAGTGGTTATCACGTTCGCCTCACACGCGAAAGGTCCCCGGTTCGAAACCGGGCGAAAACACTCTTTAGTTTCACTTTGTTTTTTCATGACTTGTCCCACATAGCGTCATGTCCATTAACATTTAAGCCGCAACACGCAACAGTGACGTGGTATTTTCTTTTAATTCCTCACATATAAACTGCATTGTGAAATATTCTCATAACATCAGCATGTTCAGAGTGCAGTTATGTAACAGGAAGTAACTTAAAGCCTAATAAAATGATGGACTGATTAACTGGTTATCTCTGGAGCCATAGTGCTGCCAGGAGAAACATAAATAGTAGCATATAGACCACTGGAAGTTGTACAGGCAACAGCTGAAGCAGCAGTTATGTTGAGGCGCCAACCATCAGTAGCAGTCAAAGTATTTTATCATTCTGGGTTTCAGGGAAGCATTTTAGTCTGCTGCAATGGTCTAAATAATACTGCAATGTCTGAGAAGAACACTCTGTACTTGCCTTTAAAATCCTGTACTGTACATTAGCAGAGATTAGCTGTTCAGAGGAATGACATTTATAAAAATGCTGCCGATAGCCCCGTACTAACATGTCATTTTCATTGGCAACACAGCCATTAAAACGTGGCATTAGTGTCTCCTGAGGGATCTGCTTTGCTCCAGTGATTTCTCATTCACATGAGGGCTGCAGCCAGGCTGCTTGGACAGTAGCTGCTTCACTATGCCCGATATATTCCACTTTCAACTGCATGATTCAGGCTTCAATGGTAAATTGCAAAGTGGAATGGTGAGCCTCATAAGATGAAAACTGCTCCGTGGGTTTATGAATTTAGTATGACACATTCACTGAGGTTTTACTATTACCACAATCAGACAGGTTTTAAAGGAACACTATGTTTTTTGTTAAGTTGGCAAACTGTAAAATTAATACCTGAACTCTCCAAATTTGACCTACCTACCTTCTTACCATAGTTGTGTTATTATGAACATATGTACTCCCTTTCACCATGTTCCCTGATCTCAGGTTTGGTGATTAGCATGAGAGCAGCTTTTAGGAGCTCTTATTTCTGTCTCATTGTGCAGGATTCAGATATTTCACAGCTGCTTTTTAAAAGATGACTTTCTATTTTTGAACTCTTTGAGCTCAATGATATTCAGATCATTATCAGATGTTCACTATCAATTAAACACTCAGTTTGGACCCAACTTCTTCTTCTGTGATTTTTCTTAATTTTCATTATTTTCAACATTGTACATTACTATAAAAGAATGAAAGAACTATGAAAGAATATATGGACATATGGAATTACATAGTCAACAAAAGATGTTAAACAACCCAGAATATGTTTTATTTTTTATTCTTCAAAGTAGCCACTTTTTGCTTTGATGACAGCTTTGCACACTTTTGGCATTTTCTCAGTCAGCTTCACAAGGTGGTCACCTAGAATGGTTTTCCAACCATCTTGAAGAAGTTCCCAGAGGTGTTGGCTGCTTTGCTTTCACTCTCCGGTCCAACTCATCACAAAGCATCTCAGTTGGATTCAGATTGAGTGATTGTGGAGGCCAGATCATCTGATGCAGCACTCCATCACTCTCCTTCATGGACAAATAGCTCTTATATAACTTAAAGGTGTATTTGGGGTCACTGTCCTGTGGGAAAACTAATGATGGTCATACTAAGTACAAACCAGATGGGATGGCATGCTGTGGTAGTCATGCTGGTTAAATGTGCCCTCAATTTTGACTAAGCCACCAACAGTGTCAACAGTAAAGCACCCCCACACCATCACACCTCCTACTCCATGCTTCAAAGTGGGAACCACACATTCAGGAACTGTTCGTTCACCCTCTCTACGTCTAACAAAGACACTGCGGTTAAAGCCAAAAATCTCAAATATGAACTCATTAGACCAAAGGACAGTTTTGATTGACCTTCATTTACTACAGCAATTATGGGCTGTCACGAGTGTGCCAAAGTTAAATGTAGCTACTTTGGACACATATCTATAATATAATAAAAAAAATATATATATATATATATATATGTATTAGGGCTGGGCACGTTAATGCGTTATTATCGCGTCAGCGCGTTAATTAATTAACGCTGACAATTATTTTATCACGCGTTAACGCAGTTTTATTATTATGATGATGATGAAAGTCTATTGCTCACTGGCTCTGAATACACATACAGACATTTTCATTTTAAATCTCTTCCACACGGCGGAGTTGATAGAACCATAGTTATTCGTAACCACTGCAAAGTTGAATTTTCCTTCACCGGAGAACTTGAGTCTGACCGTTGATGCAGCAAATCACCCAAACAACAGACACCGACACAAACACTGGCAAATAGCTTTGTTTTTCTATTTAATTTGATTACATTAATGTTTAAGTTGAGATGTACAAGATATATTTAACTGCTACTGTGTAAAGGGAATACTGCTGTTAAAAACCATCTTATTTGTTTAAAGTGTTTGCAGACTAAATATTATTGTAATTTTGTTCATATAGCAGTACTTGCAAAATAAAAGTAAAAAAAACAACTTTGGAATTCATTATTAAATTTTGGCCCTAACAGTGCGATTAATCGCAGAAAAATCATGGGATTGAAAATTTTAATCGCTGCCCAGCACTAATATATATATATATATATATATATATGAAACTTTCTGGAAAGTTGCATTTGTGCAGAGACACCTCAGCACAATCCTTTACACCGAACACTGGTTCTCCAACAGTAAACAGACACACATTTATTTTGTCTTCAAGGAAAGTACAGAACAATAAAGAACAGTCTTTTATCATAAGAAAATAAGAAATGAACCCTACAGCAGAGTTACTGTACGTAGTCGCACCTTTTTGATGTTGCAAACAGATACTGAGTTGTTGACAATAGTCTGCTTGTCATTGTAACCTTGTAGCTTCAGTATATCAGAGACATTATTGAACCTGTTCAAAACTGTTAGTGACTGAAAACAGTGAGGACAGCGTGAACACTTGAGGAGAAACTCAGGTATCAGGAATGCTCAGTGTTGGAGAAAAGGTAGGTGTACAAACATATGGTTGTCTTTTAGCAGTGAGAGCTGAATTAATGTCATTTGTGATTATGCACAGGGCATCTACTGGGGACATAAAACGATATTCACATCAGCCATTTGTCCTTCTCCTTGTTGAAGTTCTCGGCCCACTGACGTGTAAGCTTCAAGTAGTGGTCTGATTGGTTGGGTTGGTAGTCCAGGTACAAACGCGTCACTGTTTTCTTGGGTACAGCCTGCTCTATCTGCGTTCCTTCGTGCCATTGATTAAAGGAAGTAATAGTGACAATTTCTGGTCTGACAGACAGAGCTGCCTGCAGGGATGTCTCATAGTAACGTCCATTCACGCGGTTTCTGGTGTTATGGTTGTTCCAAGGTCGAACAGCGGTGTCTACATACCCTGGACCCACACTGGGAATAAACAGCAGATTGTTTGCATCGCAAAACGCCTTGATGGCTTTCCAGTTCTGGTGTGATGAGCCAAAAGAGAAGCCATTGGAGGCAAAGTAGGTGTACATGCCATCAAAACCGCTAGCTAGGATGTCATGTTTGTGGCGCTCCTCGACAATGAGCGCGACGAAAATGGCATCGTAAGGCGTGCCTCTGATGCTGTGGGAGCCTTTAGTTGTCAGGAGCTCTGCCCACGACTCTGGTGGTGTCAGGTACGAGTCGTAGACATAAAGCAGTGGCAGGACTCGCCCTGTGGTCAACCTGAATCTGTAGAAGGCGCCATGTTTTCCATACCTAGAAAAACAAGAGAGTGGGGAAAAAAATCTGAGAATTTCAAGTTTTTATAATCAAAAGCCTTTTTAAAGCTGCTCTAGGTTACAATGTGCACCTCTGCCTTAGGGATGCTGCATGTTTATTGTAAAAGGTGGTGCAATTCCTCGAGCACGCCCGCAAACCTCCTGTTGCTGGCACATGCCTCTCAAAATTTTAAACTTTGTGTTCTGGGGATGTGCCAACTCCATACAGCTCTTGGTTGAAGATTGGCTCATAGGTTGGAGGGAACCTCCTTCAACCCCCTTCGAAACCACAACAATAATAAGTTAATTAATGCAGTTATAGAGACCAAGCACACATGCTGTAGATTTGGAATAAATGTAATAATTTCTGCATATAACTGTCGCTTCCAAGTACAGCGTTGGAGAGTCATAACACAGATGAGAGTGGGGCTTGCACATGAATTAAACACACTGTTGTTGTGGACAGCGCTTGTGTGCCGTCTTCTCCAGGAAGCATGTGGGTGACAACACTTTTATACACATAGCGGCTTTATTTTGCTGTTGTCAAAGTAATAGTTACATGAATAATCAATAATCAAAGCAAGATTTGGTGATGGCTAAAACCCATGACACACTAAGCTGAATATCAGCCATCAGCCAGTGTTGGGCTGTAGTGAGTGTCTGCTGCCCTAGTTTCTTTTTAAAGGTATTTTTGGCGCATTTTTGCCTTATTTGACAGTGCAAGTAAGAAAGTAGACAGGAAATATGGGAGAAGAGAAGGATTGCAAACGTCTCCAGCCGGATTCAGCCATTCGGTTACCAGCATGCTCCTGCCACCCTAGTTTTTGTGGTGTGTCCTGCAGTGTTGCCACTAGTAGGGCAACTGTCAGTCACTTTTCAGCTGATTCAGCATGTTGAATAAGCAATGGACCCCGTTAGTGAGACAGAACACTCTTCTCTGAAAGTACTGGCAACAGTATAAGTCCAGAAATGAGAATGCATTTGAGCCTGAGCTTTGATTTTACTCCAGCCTTGACTTCTTTTTCATGTTTTAGACTATTACTAAATATCTTATTAGATCAGATGTTATATGGTATATAAAACCTTCCTCCATGTCTCTGTCATTAAGCTAACATGTTTCATAAATTACTTCAGAAGTAGGAAAAGCTGAATATCATCAGGTTTTTTGTGACAGAAAAAGAAGCAGGTTTGCTTTGACACACGTTCAGACTGGTTGAAGTCAAAGCAAGAGCTACCTGCTGCTGCACTACAGCAGCATCACAGAGGAGACATCTATATTTAACTACCTGCTCCTCATCTTCCCTTATCAAGCTTCGCGTTCTAGACTTCCAATGTCAGCAGTAACTGACATGGAAAATTGATTTTGAAGGTTTGGTGAGTGAAAGGAAACAAAGCTGTCACACACAGGAAAACAACTTACTTGTCAATAATGTATTTGATGTTGTCATGCACGCTCTGGTCCGTCCGTCCTTTGTATGGCTGTATGTGAAAGGCCACCTGTGCAAAAATATATTTGAACATGGATGTTAACTAAAAAAGAGTATGAAAACACAATATGAATACACAAACCTGAAAAATAAGAAGAGGTTATGCCTTGACATTCACACTGAGCACTTGCTGTTCATTCTTCTAGTGCATTATTGGTTTTGATAGACATTCAGCATAAAGGCAACATTTAATTAGTAGTCTCTGAACCTCACTAATTGTTCAGTGCTGACTGAAGTGTAACTTTGTGCCTGGTCTTGAGATACTTATTTCATCGTGGATGCATGTTTTCGTCTGAATACTCAGGCATCAAACTGCTCATGAACAAAAATGAATAATTTTTTGTGTCCGAGAAACCTGCAGTGGCTTGCCATTTTCTTACTGCCGTTTTATTGTCTTACATAGCCCATACTTTCACCAACTGTTGACAAGAATTATTGTGCATTACCCTTTACCAGCTGGTAGAAATCTGGATCGTATCAACCCCACTGCACACTTGCTAGAGCTGTTAGAACATGTGATACAAACAATAAAGGGAATCTAACATTGCTCTACAGCTAGTGATCACAAACACCACAGGGCCCCTTTAAGTTAGCAAAAAATAATTTTCCATGTGACCTTACTATTTGAAATTGGTGTGCTTAGATTGTTTGGACACTCAAACAGGCAACTGTGTCCTGTTGCTTTGGTATACTGATAGAAGGAGACAGAACCTATGTTTAATCTGCAGGATGCTGAAGACTTCTGGAGAATGGTGCTCACCAACCCCACAAGCACGTCTCATGTTGCTATCTCATCTGTCATAACTGTCAGGTGACATGGGAGAACAGCTCTTCTACTGACATGGAGTGTGTCAAAATTGCTTTTTTAGCTGCTTCTCAGTAATAATTCAAATGTAAAAAAGCCTTTTTTTTTTTAGATTTATGTGATTAAATGTGTGATTTCACACATTAAACCACTACAACTGGATGCATGAAAATAATTAATAGAGAACAGTGTGTTATGTTGTATGGCAGGAGCTGAGTGATGGATCAGCTTCTGTCATCCAGGAAAAACTATGGCGCGCTTGTTTGCATCAGTCGCACAGGAGGAAAAGGTCTATTGCAGCTGAGTGGCAAACAGTAAAGCATTGACAGAGCTGTCGAGTCACAAACACTGAACGCTCAACACCCACTCCATCTTTTCAAAAGAGGCTGCAAGGTCTTCATAAACAGTTTCCATGGCAACGCAATGGTGTTTGCCGCCCAGGCTAGGGCTCGTCAGCCGTCTCGACTGGTTGGAAATCATGAAAGGCCAGCGAGGTAAGACGCTGTTCAATCTGTTCCTGTTTGGCTGAATAACTCAGGGATGGAAGCAGATGAAAAGAGCTTTGTTTGTTCAGATTCGCCCCCTCCGCCCCTCCCTCATGTTGTGCAATGCTGGCAAATTCTTCTATTCACATGAGAGTCCTCAGGTGTATAGACTCTGTCACAACAAACAAGCCTCCTGAATGGTTTTTTGGTGTTTGGCTTCTCTTCTGATGAAGACAAACACCAACATGAAGCAAAACCTATATCATCATCAGTGTGACACTGATTCAGCCAATTTATGTAAACTGAAACCATAAATTCAAAAATGCGGATGAAAAGAAACAAATGAAAGTCTTTAAATCTCTCAAGGCAAGTGTCTGTTTAACCCAGTCTCCTAAAAATAACTTTCCTGTACAACTAAACTGAAATCAGAAAAGATATTTTTCTAGGGAATGTAATTACAACCAGATTTTCTTTTTTATGACCATAATGAAGATATGTTAAAAACATATATAAATGATGAGCTGCAAATACATTAATACTAAATGTACACAGACGATTAATTTTCTTAAGCCAAATCTTATTAAAACCAAATTAAATTTTAGTAAAACGTCAAGTCTTAGAGCAATAATTTTAGTAAACTTTTTTGTTGTTACATTCAGACACTCTTGGTTAAGGTTAGAATAAGACTGTGGTCTGGCTTCATAGAATAACATGTTTATTAAACCCTAACTTAAGCCCTCACTAACCCTAACAAAACCACAGTCTTTCTTTAACTTAAACCAAAGTGCAATTTTTACCTAAACCTAACCAAACCTGGAGATCCAGAGTCAAACTCAGGTCTGCGGTTTGTCAGTTGTGCACACGATAAGTCCACCATCCACCCCAACCGCCTTCTTGTGAGTCACTTGCCATTAATAACAACCCTACTTCACGGAGGATGGAGGGAGTTTTATGTGCAGGACTGACAGCAGACCCAAGTTCAGAGTCCAGAGTCCCATGTCCCGTTGGATTTAGACAACAGAAGCACTTTGGTTGAGATCAGAGAAAGATCACGGTTTTGTTTAATAAAGACGTTGTTGGTTAAATGACTGTTACATTTTTCTTTATTGAGACAGACCACAATCTTTCCCTGATCTTAACCCAACCATAACACTGTAGTCATAAACTGGATGTTGCACTGAAAGATCTCATATTTTGGCAGAAAAAAATCTGTTGTCTGGGTACATTTAATTTGCATTTGTTTTTTATCAACGTACCTTTGACTTGGCCTTCATGTTAATAGTGAACATATCCTCATATATTAATAATGAAAACCTAATCTGATTGCAATTACGTTCCCCACAAAAACATGCTTGAGAATGCAGTTTAGCTCATTTATAGTATTGATACTATGTCATCATATCTGTTGTATGGGAAGGATTCTGTGTGTGTAAAATTCATATGGGCCTGTTTACACATTCAGCAGACGCAGAACAATTGGCACTGATCTGAAGTTGTCTCTTGCCATCTTGGTGAATGTATAAATCCAACACTCACTCTCTCTTAGGTCTGCTTTTGGTCTCCACCATCTCCTGAGAGAAATATCTGGCTCTTCAGCAGCTAAACGCTCCACTGTGTACATCAGTTACTCATTTATTCTAGTACTGTTCTAATGGTAAGAGGCTTATTGTTGTAAAAGAAGAGTTTTTGTCATTATGGTGTACAGTATACTTCTATATTTTACTAAAATGTTTATTTGTGTCTACAACCAGCTTTCTGACATTATCATTTCACCAAGAAAGCAGGGTCAATCTATGCTTAGTCAGTGGGGATGGAGGACTGGAGGGGATTATAGATCAGCCTGCGTCCTCCTCTGTCATATGTGATGTGTTAACTGATTGCTGTGACACTGTTGGCCTGTTGCCAGATGCCATTTAGAAAGATGATCAATCTTTACACCTCATCCCGCTTTCGAATCAATATATCACATGACGTGATGTCCAAAGGTAGGCATATATGATTTTTGCAGGGATAATGCACACACACGACTGCTCACACACATCTTCGACTTCAGCCTGTATTTTGTCAGTGGTGGCTTTGGTGCACTGAAACACTGGAGCATTAGCCCTCAGGTCAGCTGTGAAACACACACTGTTGTGTAAGACTGACTGAGACACACAGAGAGACCCAGTTCTCAGTTTAAGACTTCCATATAAGGAACAGGAAAGTAGACTGAGGGAAAGCTCTTCTGTCCTGTTAATGCCGAATCTAATGCTCAGCTTGTTTTGCCACTGCTGTCTCAAGCACCTTCAGCATGTTACAGCTTTATGCTATCTGAAACCCTTCAGTGCTAAAGCAGACACACTATGACTTTGTTAGATGGAGTTGTGCACTGAAAGGGAAAATCTATCCTAAAGGACTTTTAAGTCTTTAAAAACAGCTACTGGCTGAGCTAGATTGAGTCTTACAGCAGAACATTTCATCTCCCTGCAACATCCGTTTAGCTTTAAATGTCAGGTTTTCAGGTCAGAACATCGAAACAGCCACAGAGGAACGACGTTCTCCACTGTCAGTAGTCTCAGTGGAACTGAATGTAACGCAGCTGTAAAATATGCTGCATTTGGAATAAGGGCCACAACAGTTTTTTTTCTACAGGATTAAATGTAGACTTACTGGCCACAGCAGTATTTAAAAGCAAAATGTCTGTAACAGTGATGCAATAGGTAGCTAAAGTGGGAAAATCTAACAGTAATGAGATATTTTGGGCTGTGGAGGATACGTATCCACAGCTACAGATGTAAATGTACATATAGGTCATATAATACGACTTTGCATTATGACAGAATAGTACATGTCCATTGCTTTGTCCTTTAAATGATGGTTTAATTGTGTATTCGCTGCAAAACGTGTAAGGCATTTAGTCATAGTTCTTGTTTTCAAAGCTCACTTTTTTATTTGTATTTATATTGTTTCGTTAATGTAACAAACGCTTTCTAGCTTGCCTAGCTAACAATCAGCTAATTTGACAGTTAATTTGTAAGCTAGCTTATCTGAAGTGACTGATCCATTTGGCTAACGTATTAGCGCTTAGCTTACCAGTTAGGATAAAAACACACAATAATTTAAAAAAAATCTTTGTGTACAATGAAATATACGTAGTTTTTGTGTCTTCAGTAAACTTTGTGAACCTACTGTCCTATCTTTAGAGCAGTGGTTCTCAAACTTGGCCCTCAGGTCCCTCTGCCCTGCTTGTTTCCCAGCTATCCGTGCCCTACACACTGCTGATTACCTGGCCCAGGTGTGTGTTCAGTCAGTCAGAAGCCGGAAGATACCACTTCACTTTGTCTTCCCCTACTCCACACTCTTCTGAGATGGTATCTTCCAGCTTCTGATTGGTTGAACACACCTGGCAAGGATAGCTGGAAAACAAGCAGGGCAGTGGGTCCTGAGGACCAAGTTTGAGAACCACTGCTCTAGAGATTAGCAACAAAACAAAAGCTTGCTAAGTGAGACTTAGCTGAGAATTAGCTTACTGTTAGATATTGTGACTTAAAAGTAACTTTCAAAAAACATTTCACAGAGCTTTAGGCCTTAATAAAGCCAAGAAATGCATTAAAAATGAGACAATGTTATATTTATACTACATATTTCTGTTGTCAAGTTCACAACCAGCGCAAACTGAGTATACAAACATTTTCATCTTCTGTTGTGGAACCACACTTTTACGCGTCACTCATTCAGTAAATCATCAGAAAGGAAAAAACATACCGGTTGTCTCACCAGTTACCTTGATGCTGTGCCTGTGGGCAGCGTCCATGACAGCAGGAACCAGGTCCTCTGTGGGCTCGCCGTGGTCGTCTGCCACCCCAGGAGGATACCAGGACAACACTAGCACGCCTACAACACCGCAGCACAGAGAGGAGGGGAGAAAGTCTGGTGTGAGTACAATTAGGCATCAAATTTGAATGTGGTTTGAAGGTTAGTAGGACTGTTTTCCCCCAAATTCAGTTTTGTATCCCAGTACTAGAAATAGTTTCTTTTCTTACCCTTGTGTTCTCACTGTTCTTGAGAAAAAGCCATTTCATTGGTGCCTGATTCAAAGAATTAAACAGTAAATTGTGGACTGCATTATAAAGTGTCTCCAAAAAGTTTTAAAAGGTCATTACTTGTGATGTTAACAGTGATTCGATCATAAAATGCTGCTTTTGATCATATTCTCCAGGACGGTTGCTTTTACAATAGTCACAAAAAAACTCATTTAGATCATGGAGGTGGACAGTCCAGTCTAATATGTTCTTATTGGTATTTGGGAATTCAGGAACCTCAGGGGGTTTCTACACTTACACAGTCTACAATAAAATTTGTATACATTCTGGGTACTTCATAGCATTTTTTTTTTTTTTTTAAATGTCTGGGTTAGGGGACCTACGGGTCGTGACCCCAGAACTTCTTAATTTCTGCTACGGCCCTGGAAGACTGTCCCAACACTTCAGCACAACAGGCCAAACATGCAGAGCAGTGTTAGATGAACAGTTACCTGCTGCAGCCGCTTCTATCTGGGCCATGTGTGACTCCAGCACCTTTGGGTCCCTGGAGCTGTAGGGTCCCAGCTCGGGGTAAAAACTCGAGGCAATGTCTTCTGGAGGTGTGTGCCTTCCTTGAGCATGACTGGCTGCGATCTTAGGGTCCCAGTGTGGCACCAGCACGTGATCCCAGTGAATGTACTTGTTGTCCATGCTGGGAGAGCCATACCACAGGTAGTAGAATATGTGAACATCGTAGAAGATGCTGTAATCTTTGTCCGACTTGGTGAAAACCACCTTAGTGTCGCTGCTGCCCACGTGAAACTGGCCCGGCGACACCACAACAACGTCTTTCACGTCCACCCGCCTCCTGTCTGATTTCTCCCCGATGAAGTCCATACCGGGAGCCAGGTCCGAGAAGCCGTCGCTGGGTTTCAGCGTCCTGAGCCCCATCATGGTCCCGAAAATGAAGAGCGTGAAGAGGAAAAGTGCTACGAGCGCTTTCCTGCGGAGCCGAGTCATTGTCGCTGTCCGTGGTGCTGCAGATCATCCAGTCCACAAACCAGCACGGGTTCCTCTCAGTGCCAACTACAGCACATGGATGCAGTCGACGTCTTTCTGCAGGAGCTGGCACCAAGCAGGTAAAAACCACACAAAGAAAAAGCGTTGAGTCTCTGCAGCGGCTGGTGCGTAACGGAACCTGTCAAACGCACGATAACCACAACAATCTCATTTCACTCCCATCACCACGACCCGGGGGCGTCCTGCACTAGAACGCTTCAGTAAATCGCCTCCTTGCACAGCCATGATGATCACGTCGGATTGGATTTATCCTTTTCCTCCAGAGAGAAAGAGAGAAAAGTGTAAAAATCGATTTCCTCGCCCAGCAGTTCTCGTTTGTCTCTAAAAGAAACGGGTCTGACCACAGTCGAGGTTTCTGTAAAGCTCTATATCAAACCCTTTCTGCTCCATCCAGTCCAGCTTGTTCACACTGTCTCCGTCGAGCTGTTGCAGCGTCTCTTCCTGTCATCCCATTTTTAGTACCGGATCACACCTGTCTCTGGGAAAGCGGTTCGTGTTCTGTCGCTAGAACCCGCTGTGCGGCACAGAAAACGGTTCTTACTGAATGTTCTCGTTAGATGAAAGAAACAAACATTTATTTCTGTGGTGCGAGCAGGATGGAGGTGGGCTTAACCCCGACCGGAAGGAGATGTATGGCGGGTCATTAATGCCACAACGAAGCAGGCGGCGGAGCTTAATGCCTAACTGAAATAATACCATTTATTAACTCTAACTATAACTATAAGAAGAAGAAATACAAGTCAATTATTAGAAACAACTAGTATTTATTTATTTATTTTCTATTAGACTCTCAGTTTGATGACAGTTTGCTCAACATTTAAACCATCATGTTTCTAGTAACATTCAGTCCAAGTGTGGAATGTATGTAGGCATGTTTACCCTACATGTAGAGCAGCAAAACTTCAGCACGCCGCCTGACATCCTTTCTCAGTGTAGTAGTGTTGACATTACTGTTTTTACACGCATAATTAAAGCCTACATTCTTGGAAATACACATACACAGCCTTAGCATAGTGAACATTCTGGAAACAGGAGTAGATAGCTAGCATAGCCTTCCCCAAAGTTCTAAAGAAAATTATTGTATGTGTAGGTACATGTACGTGTGGAATTTAGTTTACTTACTGTGTAGCCCTGTAATTGTTTTAAAGTCAATTTTTAAAGCGTTACAGTATATATAGGCCAGTATTTACAGTTGCAAGAAAAAGTAATGGCACTCTTGGATATTTCCTGGTTTTGACCAAAGTCGCAATTCAACAAACACAATATTTCTAAGCTGATAAAACATAAAGAATAATGATCTTTCACGTCTTTATTGAGCGCTCCCATTAAACATTCAAAGTGATGGTGGCAAAAGCACTAGGCTTCTGATGTCACTAAAGATCATCTGGAGTCAGGTGTTAGCAAACCTGGAGTCCAGTCAATGAAACGAGAATGATGGTGTGGTTTAGAACTGTGTATTTGTGACTTTGGTGAAGATCAGATCACATTACAAACAATGCCATTACTTTTTCTTGTGGCTGTATTTGGATACCCTAATGTCCCAACAATAATAAACACATTACACTACATTATGGCACAAAAATAGAGTAAAGCAAGACCAACAGAAACTACTAATAACAAGAATCCACTTTATAGGACTTTAATGGAGTGTATTAATGGGCCGGAAAATTGTCAGTACATTTGATACAGCTAAAAAAATCATGGTTGTAAACTAAAGCAACATATAGGCTACAATGGGTTTATTTTGTTCTTATTTCAAAATGTAAAAAATAGGCATAACTACTGTATTGGTAACACTTTTTTTGTTGTTTTTATTTTGGACCTATCTAGACTGGTTATTTCCCTGTCTTTCCTACTTTATGCTAAGCTAAGCTAACGTTTTTTGACTCCAGCTCTGAACTTAACACACAGACATTAGATTGGGATTGATTTTGTCATATTGCTCCTAGAAAGAAATCAAATAACTATATGTTTTAAACATGTTAAGCTTGTAATAAAACCTAATCATATACATGTACAATATTACCATTCCGTGGATGCATTTAAAATAAATGTAATCCAATTTTTTTTCAGATAAAACACCTGGTTCAGACACAAATCTATCTTTATGAGATCATACAAGCTGATTGACTAATTATTACATTAATCTTAAAAAGAGGTAAGTAACTTGATTTACCTTGTGAGTGGAGACATATGACACTACAGTGCCTCAGGTAGACACATCTATGATGTCCTCATAATCATGAATGTGTTGAATCTTGTCACAATGTAAAACCTCAGATTATATACTTTTCTGTATATAACAAGTGATTGATGATGATGGAACTTTTTCAGTGCTCATTATCCCTTTTGTTTGTTATTTGTGTTTGATCACTTAATTTGATTCAGTTGAGCAAACATGTCATATACATCACAAACATGTTTAGCTTGGATGGATATTGTGATATGGTCTTGGATCTCAGAGAATGCATGCTTTAGGTGACATCTAGTGGGAATGATAAAATAGTGCCTTTATTATCTGGCATTAGTGGATGCTCAGGTTTTAGTGCCTGTGCACTAAATTCAAGACTGGTCATTAACCCCTGAAAGTTTCTCTAAGTATATTATTGGCCATTTGGACTGCATGTCCAGATGCCACCTGTAGATGGTGTCTGTGCATCTGGAATACAGTAGAATAAATTACACAACAGACTGAAGAGTAATTCAATTAGTCAATTTCACAATCTAATCACAACATTTAAAATCTATTTAATAATTTTTTTATTTTTCATACCATTCAAAAACAGTTTAAGAATATGGGACAATGTAAAAGACTGCAGCAAAAATGCAAAATAATCAGTAAAGTGATAAAAAAAAACTAGGAAGAAGAAAACAAAGAAATGTACATTCAGTTGAATCCCCTGAACAGTCCCATCAATTCCCCATGTTGCTCTGCAATTTATATAGAAATTGTTAGACGTTAATCTTAGCATATAAAAGCATAAAGTACATAATATTGGTATATGAACCACCAGTTAATTACGCTAATATAAATGGATGCTGCAGTAGTGAATATATTGTTAAGGAAGTTAGTATATCGTAGTAAGGAAGTGCTGAAACACCAAGGACAGGTTCTACCTATTGTGGGATGTAGGCAGAGCAGTGTTTGGTGTTTGACCTTTCCTTTCAGAAATTTCTGTACTCAAGTATGTAACTGTGTCTGTGTTAAAAAAACCCAACAGCAGCCTGAGATCATGATTCCAACATTCATTTGTGTCATTTTATGCATGGCCCTTTAACCACCACTGAAAATAGTCCATGACAAATGCAACAACAAATGTCCTGTTTGAGTGGTGTATGATTCTAAGCTGGTACAGGGAAGTAAGGAAGTACTGAGAGAAAGGATATAAATATCAGGTAGCTGAGGATAATATTTCCCAAAAATACCAAATCAAAATATTTAAATATACTTGCTCCTATACTCATACAACACATATGTGACACCCTCTCAGCAGCAATAAGCAGAAATATAAATATTAAATAAATAATTCTTATTTGATTTTGTTGGCATGAAGAAAAATACAGAATAACACAAACATCATTATTTTATGATATACAGCTCTGGAAAAAATTAAGAGACCACTGCATGAAAGCTGTGATTGCAAATCAGGGTTATTCCACCAAAT
>JAUMHL010000003.1:18793462-18804416 GCA_032362345.1 Sandelia bainsii
CATATACCTTTAAATAGCAAAATCAGAGAAACTGATCATTTTGCAGTGGTCTCTTAATTTTTTCCAGAGCTGTATGTTCAATATGTGTGGGATGACAAGTTTTCCACATTGTTGCCATCTGGTGGTAAGCGATTATCTGACCGAGGTGAATGGATTTAAAGTGTGTGCTTCCATTTCTACGAGTTTTAACTTACACATCTACAATATTCACAATGATAACATACATGACAATTTTATTTTGTTGTAAAACATGTCGATGGTAAAGTCAACCAAATAAACAATCTCAAAACATCTTGTAATGCTCCTTTAAAAGCGTAGGCTTCAGCCTGTCATTGTTTCCTGTTTGGCCCTGAGGTGGCCCTCAGTGTGCTGTTTTACCTAGGGGCTTGTTGTAGGAGGGATATCTGTCACAACATGGCAACGGGTTATAGATTTGATATTGATCAGGTTTATTGATTGGTGTCCCTCTGGAGGAGGGGTTAAAAGTGAGCTGACAGGCCTCCCCATGGAACTACTGCTTATTTTCCTTCTCATTAAAGTCATCACATTATGTTTAATTTAGAATTTATATTTTATCCTGGAGCTTCGTTGACACAAGATTATATGAATTTCAGTTAAAAAAAAAACTACATGTTATAATACGAGGTGGTAATTAAGTACATTTTTACCATCATTTTCACCTTTGAAAATCTGTCAAACAAATCTGGACTAAACAGCATCAAACATTATTTAAAATACACAGTTTTCTTAGTGGAGTACTTTTATCTTTGTACTTTAAGTTAAATTTAGAGGTTGTACTTTAGTGCTTTTCCTTGAGTAGACAAATTAAAGAGTACCTCTATTTGTAGTGTATTTTTGTGGGCAAGCACTTTTATTTTATTGAGTTTATATACATCTGGTTATAATGCCTCTTTATGCAGCAGCTTCTCCGGCTTTGAGACTTAAAAGGCTTGTTTGAGCTGCTGTGTCTTTAAGACTTCCTGTTTGCCCATCCCACTCTGTTCTGATTGGCCAGTTTGTGGAAGTCTTCCTGTGGGCTGAACTATACCCACTTGATCGGCTGGACATATTTCTGCACCATTCTTCAGCAGCAATCAAGCTGAAAGTCCTGCTGCATACTGGTGCAGGTTTTCTGTCTGTGAAGTGACAGAACAGATAAAAACATGGCTGTTGCTGGTCTGTAACTGTATCAATTGCTGTTTTGTGGTTTTGTCTTTGGGAGAAGTAAACAAAGTAAATTTTCCTTTACAGCTGAAAAACACTTTCTGTGAGACATACTGACCTCTGCACAAACACTCAAACTAGCTCGAGCAGTGTGTGGAGCTGTGTCAGCTAACCTGGCAGTGTAAATTTTGTCAATGGAAATTTTGACAATAAGTATTCATGAACAAATGTTTATTCATATTTGTAATGCTAGCTTTAGTTAAACACGTCCACCAATCACTAACAATGTTTACACTGCCTGGTGGTTTTAATGTTGGGATGTCAGCGTGGGCTCTCTGACAGGCAGCTACACAGCCTCAACAATGTGCACAACTGACAAACCAAAGACCTGAGATTGTGTCCAGAGTCCTGTGCGAGAGTGGGTTGGTGCAAGAAAAGCACTTTGGTTTGGATTTTTCTTTATTAAAACCGCTACTTTGTTTTCCTCCTCTGGTTGATCAGTGTAATCAGTCACTTTAAAACTCCTCTTGACTGCATCTGTTTATAGTGTTAGTAGGACTCTGTCTGATGATACTGTTCCAGTCATATGTGCAAAACACTTGCACAGTCAGCTGCAGTTATAAAGTGACACAAAGATAATTGATTTTCCACTAATCAACTCTCGGTATATCCAGATGCAACAACTTGCTGTCTGTCTTTTTCCTGAGTGGCAACTTAAAGGTCTATTTGTGTGTGTGTGCTGATTGAGTATTTGCTGCTGAACAGTCGCGTGCCAAGCCTTTGTCCCCCACATGCTCCTCTGAGCGACCCGGGTCACCTTCGGGTGGTCTGTTTCGTTACGCTGCAGCCGGTGGGCTTTTCTATTTCCATGGTGACTCTTAGAGGGCCTCAGGCATGAAGGCGTGGTCATTTGGGTTTAACACCTCACACACATACACACATATTACACTCAAATAGAATGTAGACATCAAGCTGCACTTGTTCACAGGGAGTCAGAGAAACTGCTATTCTGAGCTCATTATTTCACACACATCCAAAGTCTGTACGTGTGTGTGTGTGTGTGTGTGTAATTACAGGAAGTTTCATGACTCACAGTGATGAGAGCTGTTTGTGGTCCTGCACAGCAGCTTGGAAGCAGATAATGAGCAGAGTGAATGAACTGACACCTTATTACAAATGGTAACAGGTGGATGTGAATCACCCCATGATAAGACAAAACAACAAATATGATTCATCGTAAAGGACTAAAGAAGAGGGAGGTGCCATCTGCTTTCTACTTTTCACCTCTTGCTCTGTGGACAACATACTGCAGAGTTTAGACCAGTTCAACAGTTCATATAGAAAACATTCAAGAGGTTTGGCATGTCTACTAATCTAATGACTCTCTTTATATACCCTTAACGAAAATATACCTCATATGATAGCCAGAGATCACTTAATGTGTGCAATCATTTGAAAACTCAAATGATTAAAAACGATTAACAAATGAAGCATATTTTAAGGGATTTCGCATTTATCATTTAAATTCTTATTATTGGGGCTTAACTAATAACAATTTGAATTGGACATAAAATGCAAATTAAATTAAATTAAATTATGATATTTTATTGGATTCAGTGTTCAGGTTTGCATCAGGTTTTCAATAAAGTGACACATAAATGATTGTTTATTATGGGTTTTTTTTAATGGGTTTTAAGGGGAAATATGTGCAAAATAGCATTAAGAATTAAAGTAACTCTAAGGGGAAGTTTAACACAATTTATTCTCAGCATACCTGAAACGCTGAAAATGAATGAATTGGACCAAATATTCATATCAGAATGATTTTCAATCTTTTGTTTCCTCATTTAGGTGCTTCTGTTTAAATGAACCTAATTAGTAAACAGTTGTTAGAGATGCAAACACAATTAGAATTAGGAAAATGATTAAATGAAATTTAATTTAATTTAATTGAGCTGCTAAATTCTTTGCAGCTGGGGTTTTTGGTGTGTGTGTCTTTGTGTTTGTGTGTATGTGTGTGTGTGTGTGGTGATATCCCCCCGGGCCCTTGAGTGCAAGTCCTGATTGGTCAGTCTGTCAATTGTTTTGGACATCTATGTGATCTATCAGCTACTGGAAATCACGTGGACTTGACCAAAAAGGTGGAGGTCTGTGTTTGTGTGTGTGTGTGTGTGTGTGATTAGGGTCTCTGCCTGTGTGTGGTGAGGTAGGAGGGTCAGGGGGCTTCTGCATATTGTGCAAGCAGAACACATTCTTTCTCCTGGAGGATTACACACACACAGAGACACACACACAGATGTCCAGCATGCAATTAAGTTATTTCTTCTGATATTTTGTGGGCCTGAGCAGTTTCTGCAGGAGGCTGTGGAAACCTCCCACCATGGCAGAAGGTATGAGAAGAAGAGCTTCTTTTAAAGATGCTTTGAAAGGACCTGGGTCCTTCAATAGAGAGGAGAGAAAGGGGACAGTTGTCTTTTCTTTTCCCTTTTCCCATGCATTGTGTTTTTCTTCCCTTCCTGAGGGGCTGGGGGTGGTGGTGGCTGCAGAAGTGCTGCCATGGCTTGGTGTCAGGGGGGCTTTTGTTGATGTAATGGTAGAATGGACGTGTAGAGGAAGACAGTGGCTCAGTGCACTTCTTTTAAAGCCGGGAACAGGCAGCAGAGAGCGGCGGGATGGGCTCAGCTTCCATCCACACTTTCACAGGTAGAACACAGCACTTAGTAAGAAATCAAACTTCTCATAACGTTTCGGAATAACAGATTTTTGCATCTATTTAGAGCTCGCTGTTGTTTGATTATCACATTAATAGAGGTGAGATTTTTAGATTGTTTTATTTTGAAGGTCTGCAGGTAATGGATGACGTGCAAAATATTACGAAATCACTTGATTTGTTTTTCCTTTCTAAATATAAGAATCAAATTTCAAAAACCAAAGGTAATACATCTTAAGTGGTGCAGAAAATGTATTAGGCTTCTACTGTGCAGGCCTGTGTTTTTCTCTAAGTGTGGCAGGAAACCTTTGGCTCCTAGCCTCACTTTGCCGCCGTGTGTTTGGCTGCAGGCTCTAGAAGCATCACCATGCTGTGTCCGTGTGTCTCCTGTGCAGGAGGGTTTGCGCAGAGTGAGGAGGAGGACGCGGCTCTGTCCCGGGGCAGCGGAGTTTGCAAGTGGTTCAACGTGCGCATGGGCTTCGGCTTCCTCGCAATGAGCAGCAGGGACGGAGCCCCCGTGGAGCCGCCGGTTGACGTCTTCGTCCATCAGGTGAGCCCGCGCTGCTGCTCGAAGCCAAGCGTTTTTATTAAAGAAACATGCGCTTTCTGTGGGGGAAGCCCCGTGTGAAGTAATGTTACTGCACCACCTGGAAACTGGCTCCTAAAAATGTTGTAGCACCTTAAAGTCAGTTCTTTAACCTTATACTTCAAATCCAGAGTGCTGTGATAAAGCCTAGAGGAAAACAGTCACTGTTATAGTCTAACAGTCGTCCTAACTTAAATAAATTAGTTTCCTTTACTTCATTAGCAACAGTATGCATTTGTTAGTAGTTTTTATTAAGTTAGAATTAATTGCACGGTGAAAAAAACATTTAGTTATTGTTTTGAGTGAAGTAAACTGGTCAATATGCTGGTCACATAAACACGACTTCATTTTCACATTTGTTTTATTAAAGAAAAGTTAATTTTATAGATATAAGATGACTCGAAACAAAATGAAAATGCTCTAAAAACGCCTATAAATGCCTCTTATTTATAGGCCCAAGCTAAACCCTCATCATTTAGCTTGACATTCTAAGGAAATAAACTACAACAGTGACCAGATAGCTAAATCTTCAGCTGGTCCATTGTTTCAGTGAACATCAGGTGGAAAAATAGCATTTGTTTTGCTGAGGAAGTGTCTGTATGTTCATCAGGCATGTGCAGTCCAGGAACGCCACCTTTACACTGATGCTTTAGCTTTTACATGTCTCTTATGGCTACAAAACTCATACAAAGGGATGTTGTTAGCATTGTTAGACTTTTTTTTCCCCATTTATGTATTTAACACTGTAGTTAACACACATTTCACCCTTTTTTGAATTTGCTGACTGCTGTTTTCCCCGGCCTGAACACCCCCGTGTATGCTGCTCAGTACACCAGTGATTTCTTTCTTTTTCAAGACATTGGAAACTGTTGTACTGCCTATGCCTGATCTTTGTGCAATGCCATTAGGTCTCTGGTTTTCATGTCAATTGGTTCTTTTTAAAATGCAGAAATTATAAATGCAGGTCATTCTCATATTCATGGCATGGCTAATGAGCGTCAACACACTGAGTAGACACAACCCTAAAAAGCTTATAGAGTTTTAATGCTTTTTTCTGGAGCCTGCAGTGAATCCAATGGCGTCTGTCAGCGCAATAAAGTAGTTACGAAGATTTGAATGTGAAACCTGTTTAAACAACACAACACTGGGTGAGGAATCTAAGTACAGAGGAATGTTAACCTGATGTGTTCTTGTGTAAAGTTACCTGTGAATTAACACACCTTAAAGTCAGCCATGCTCAGGCCAGTCCTGCCTCTCCCCCCAACTCACTTCACAGACTTGCCGTGGAACATAAAAAGAGGGGAGGGTGGGGGAGGTTAGGGTTCAAATATTTCGTCTTTAAACGGAATAAGCAGAGATAACAAGGTCCATGCCTCTCCCAATCCAGGCCTGTTTCCTGCTATAAAGTCACTAAAGCATCAGGGAGCCCACCCAACCCCGGGCTTCACTCACACCTCCCATGTGGAGCATTTGAGCAGAGTCCTCTTCTCAGGTTTCTCCGAGGGGTCTTTAAATGCTTCTTTTGGACTTCATTAATGTCAGTTCAGTCTGCAGAAATTGAATGAAGTGGGAGAACATAATCACAATAATGGAGCAACACCAGACAAACTAAACATCAAAATCACAAGCAAAAAGGCAAACTCAAAATTATATAACTCTCGTCTTGTGGATGTTCAGACAAAGACGCGATTGATCAGTCCACTGTTTGATTCCCTCTACGGACGTTTGTTAGCTTCTCACTTGCTAGCTCAGGTGTTTCTGAGCATATGTATACAGAAGTGTCATCAGCATATAGTGCAACTGAAACCTTATCCCATGGCACTGCTGTGGAAAAATGAAATGCTGTGGAAAAAACACATTTCTTTCATTTTTGTTTGCCATTTTCCCAATATGTAAATTAACATTTCTGTATCATCTTAATAAAAAAAAATCTGGAGCATCAGGTGCAAGATCGATACACTGTTCCAGCTTAAGACTTCACCAGATAAATTAATTTCTTAGTCACTTCTGAGGAAGCAGAGGGACTGTATGGAGAGAGTGAGGGTTAGGAATGGTTTGGAAGTTTGGTTGGACACACACAAGAGAAGGACGGGTGTACAGCAGCACTGATGTTCTGACATTTTTATGATAGAGCCCAGGATTCCCTCACATAGTGGCTGAATGTATTTTCACAAAATCAGTTTCTGCATACATTTGAGGTCAAATTCAGGCTGTACAGTCACAGGATCGTGCTTCATTTTAGTGAGTTACTCAATAACCATCACTGTTTTTCATGAACAGAGTAAACTGCACATGGAGGGATTCCGCAGCCTCAGAGAAGGTGAGGCCGTGGAGTTCACTTTTAAGAAATCATCCAAGGGGCAGGAATCTGTCAGGGTTACTGGGCCTAACGGAGCACCATGTTTGGGCAGTGAGAGAAGACCAAAGAGTGCCCAGAAACGGCGATCCAAGGGGGACAGGTGAGTTATTACACTTTAGTGCGCACGTTGAACCACTTGAGTTTAGACCTATAGTTTAGGGACAGTTCAGCGTTGTGAGACATTTGATTTCTCACTGAGAATCAGATGTAGTCGTTACTCGTTAATATGCTCTGTATTATTGATCTGTATTTCTCAAACACAACTGTGGAAACAACTATTTGGGCTTTCGCAGAGTCATGTGCTGGAACTGACAGCAGTGCATCCATCCACATATTACTTCCATGAAGCATCTCTGGCTATAACACAGGTTACCAGAACAGTTGGGGAGGCTATGTCCTAAAATAGTGTCTAAGAGTGTCTAACTCTGGCAAATGTATGGCAGTATATGCTGTAAGAGCCACGTCTGTTCAGTCTCTTGTGCTTTTGTAAGATACATTTCCAGTTTCTGAAGGCTTTTGTTTAATCAGATGACGCATGATGCATGTAGCATCACCTTTCACAATAGACTACTCAGCCCATGTCAGTTTTGGTACCATTCATTAGAAAAACTGGGTTTCCACGTAGATCTGTCCCTGCTGTAGTCTAAACTGAATGTTGGACTGCGAGATCGAATATTCAGGTGGAAAAAAAATGCACAGTCTGGGAACATATTATTGATATGTTCAGCATCAACATGTACAACTTGTCATTAATGTCAATTGTCAACATATCCTCATTATGGGAATAGAAAAACAGAATAATATGGTTGCAATTATGCTCTCTACAAAATATATTTGTTGCAGTATATTTGTGTAGAAATGTAATTTTTAGGAGAGAGGATTGATGCGTAGAAGTAGTCAGTCAAAAAATAGTTTCAATAACTCAAAATGCTGTTGCGTTATAATTTGATAGATTTGGAAATAATGGGTATTTGTAGAATATTTAGTATTTAAGAAACTGAACAATGAACATAGGACCATATCTGCAGTGCAGGCTACAGTAGAAGCAGCTTATTTGATTAACAAAAGTTAGCATTAAAGCTAACAGAAAGTATGTTTCTGTGTTGGCTCTTTGTGGAGCAGCAAGCTGAGCAGGATCAATAGATTGTTTGATCTCTTCAAGCGTCACCAACAACCCCACCCCCACCCCAACGCTCCATTTTTGGGCTTTTGTGATGCATGTAGCTTCGTGCTTCTCTCACTTTATTCCAAACAAAAGCGATGAATGAATCCGTGGATGCATGCTAGTAGAAGAGGCCGCAGTTTATCTTCAAGCTCGCTTAGGCAATTAAGATCCAGTGAGGCTATTAATCTGATAGCATCTTTTAGATGTGACTATATTAATTATGTCTGGCAGTGATAAAATGAGTCCCACATCCTCCTGTCTTTTAATACCTGCTGGGTTTGATTGCATTCAGATGTCCAGCCTTTCTTCTTCTCACTGGTTGCCAAACCAAAATAAAAGCATTTCACTTGCAGACTGTAGGCCATTAAGATCTGATGATGTTATTTATAGCATTTTAATAAGTTCATTCATCATGGTGGGGCTTTGGCAATGTTACAAATAATCCTGCAGCTTCCTGTCCTTAATTAGCCAGTATGTTTGATTGCATTCACATGTTCCTTCTTCTCTCCTTCCAAACCAAACCAAAGGATCCTCTCCGTTTAATTGATAACAGATGTAGGTGCTCGAGGGGGTCAGAGGTCACCACTGCCATAGCAACAATGGGGTGTGGTGTGCAAATGAGGTGGAGTGGGTGAGGGGGAGGAGGGGCACTGAGCGAGCAGAGGTCGGGGTTCAGAGGTCACAGTAGTACTGAAACAAAGGAGCTCCCTCTTCCCCCCTCGTGGCCATGCTGATCAATACTGAGGCCTGATGTTGGAGGGGGGGCTGGGAGGAAGGAACTGGTGGTTAGCTGTGAGCTCAGTTTGGGTTTCATCACACCTCTGCTGCTTTAAAGGATAAGTCTAGTATATTTTTATTATCGTCAACAGATATCCAAAAAAAGGAATAAAACAAAAACAAAATATATATATAATATATATCTACTTGGTGTAAACCACATAGAGCTCCACTGGTATATCAAAAAACAGTCCCCATCAAAGTCACTAAGTCCAGCTGTTTAAGGAAATGATGAAACCAGCATCATTTCATGAGAGTCAGTGTGTGAATTTACACCACTTATGTCGAGGTGCAGCTGACCAACTCTCACTGTAGCGTGCCAGTTTATGGGAACATGAAGAAACATGAACTTTATTCATCACAGTGGGCATTAGAAATAAAATATGTGGATTTTTTTAAGCCAATACCGATGTAGCCTGCTATTTCTTTATATTCATCTGCTGACAAACAGTTTATATCAGCTCTGCTAAATGGATGCATGAGGAGGAGCGATTCAGATGTTATCAAGCTGTACATTGATAGATGTCACCAAATTACCACACGTGTCAATCATAAAGAACCTACTGACCTATTGGGAGGTAATAGATGTCTTACTTGATGACACCTGATAACTGATCAATGATCATGATAACAGTCACATAAACTGTTTCTTTTAGTAAATGACAATGGCAATGTAGGGATGGACAAAATGTGTGCAATGAAGTCTCCTGTGATGGGTTCACATTATGATGTGTGTATGTGCTGCCCTCTGGTGGTAGAAACCACTTCACTGCAGATGGGACTTACTCAGATTTCACAAGTCATATCAAGTAGTGTAAAAATATTTAACGTATAATAATAATAATGATAATAATAATAATAACCTGACTTAAGTTACAGAATTTAGGCATACTTGTCACTTTTCTTTTTCTCTTGTCGTTTTAGATGCTACAACTGTGGAGGACCCGGCCACCATGCCAAAGAATGCCAGCTGCCCCCTCAGCCCAAGAAGTGCCATTTCTGCCAGAGCGCGTCCCACATGATAGCCACCTGTCCGGTCAAAGCACAGCAGCAGCAGCAGCAGCGTCCAGGCTCTCAGGGAACAGTCACCTCAGCGAGGGAAGAGGAGCCCGGCCAGGCCACCCTCTCTGAAGTCTCAGAATGAGTGATTCAGGGAATATGTGAGATTTTTCACAAGAACACTGTTTATAGGAAGAGCTACCTCAGGTTTCATTTATTAAGTGACAAAAAGAGACACCACCATACTTTTTACTTAGATAAGTGTCTTAGCTTTCTAACATAACAATCAGACTTACTGTTGATTGAGCCATGAACCAGAACCGCACTCGATGGGACTCGTTGGTACCAAGGGTTCAGGTCAGGCATACATTTTTAAATCATGTTCGGGTTCGGTCAAGTAGGTCAAACTTCATGCTAAATAGGCATAACTGCAATTCACAATATGACTACACTAAACAAACAAATAATAAGTCAAGCAGGAACTTAGCTGCATCGGGCTCGAGTTGGGTTCAGACATGAAATACAGTCTGCTTGTCGGGTTCGGACAGAAATATGTGACCGCTTCATTCTCTAGTCTGGACTGATGTGACACGACAAAGAGTCTTGTTGGGTTACAACAGGGTCCGTAGAAAGTTCTGATCAGTTTCAGAGCAGACATTCTGACTTGTCATGACAAGAAAAGCACAAGTGAAATTAACATCTGTTTTTTTATTACTACACTTGAAATAACAATAAGAGTCCAACATGTGAATGTAAAGAGAAAAAAACATATTTAGTCATTTTGTCTTTTTGCCTTTATGGGACACTAGTTTCAGATATGACAGTGAAAAATGAATGTTACAATACAAGTGCCATAACCTCTACTTTCCAGTTGGGGTTGATGAGAGCTGGGTTAAAATGCCATATTCCATTACAAATATGTATTTCACCACAAAGCAGTGAGAAATAATTCAACTTTTTCCATTAGTGGTGAAATGTATGTCTTAATAACAAATTAAGGCAAGTGCCGTTTTCATTAATGAAATTTATGCAAGACCACAATTGATTGTACGACAGAATTTGTCTGCAAAACAGTATTAATCCAAAAGGAATGTTTGAACATATACAGCTCTGGAAGAAATTAAGAGACCACTGCAAAATGATCAGTTTCTCTGATTTTGCTATTTAAAGGTATATGTTTGAGTAAAATTAACA
>JAUMHL010000003.1:18809284-18829198 GCA_032362345.1 Sandelia bainsii
AAACGTTAGAAACTGTCCGACTTCATAGCGGACTTTCAGCCACTCCCCCTGCTGCGGCCGCCTGCTCTCGTCTCTTTCCCAGGCGAGGCGCAGTTCATCTCGAACAAGCCTTATGTTATCTGTGAAATTGCAGATATGTAACAGCAAAATCAGCACATGTGGAATAATGTTTGCTCTAGACGGAAACGGCCATCTATACTTTGTTATTGTTGCAGAAATGTAGTTTATTTTGAAAGAAGCAGGCGGAAGTCGCGCTGTTGTGGCCGCCGCTGCGCCGCGCTGCGCCGCGCGCGGCAGCTGCACGCTCTCACGTCCAGTGTTTGACAAAACCTGCGGTTTGACTGTGCGAGCAGAACGTGCGGCGGTAATGGCTGCCAGGGAGAGTGAGGAAGACAACAAATGAATCCCCGAGAAACGACTCAGAGGTGAGACTGAAAAGATGACAACTTGCGGGATAACAACTGCAGCCTCGTCCACATTTAGACTATTGTCTTGTCTGCTGTGGCTACTCGTCTACTTGGCTCGCAGGTGTGTGTGTTTGGGGGAATCTGGCTGAATTTCATGACGGCACACACACACACACACACACACACACACACACACACACACAGGACAATAAACTGTCAGTACCTGACGTTAGTGCTCGTCATGTGTGCCTTCGTGCTCATACGGTAAGAGCAATGAACTTGTTTTAGGACTGAGTAATATAAGCTTCATGCAGACAGAAATGTCGATTGTTCTGGTGAGAGCTGGACTCTTTGTTAGCTGGTGTTAACGTGATTAGCTAACGTTAGCTAACCAACAACATCGTTAGCTGACGGCGGTCAGGCCACATCGCTGTTAGCCTGTTAGCCAATCAGCCAAGTGGATGTCTAATTAGCTCGTTAGCATGCAGGCTATCGTTCTGTCTGTCTGGGAGCCTCTCGCTTCCGACTTTTACGCGATGTTCACCATCTCCGAATGTGACAGCGTACAGCGTGGTTATAGTAAAATGAAGTTTTAGGCTTAGTTTATTGAATGTCTATGTGCAGGCAGGTGTTGGACGCTGTCAGTGTCAGCCAGCCAGTTGTTTCAAATATGGTGCACTCACAACGAGTTTTTCTCCCCCATTGAAACCAGAATCTGCATATTTAAAGTTTTGAATTGAATACAAGTAGATACATAGTTTGAGTAATGCGACATGAGGGACTCTGTATCAGTGATTAACTCCTGTGCATTAACTGGGATTAAAGCAGATCTAGTTACATATGACATGTCATTTAATTAACCACTGAAACATAGACCTAAATATGCAGATGTGTAAATGTCGAATTATTTGGTTTGTATTTGATGAAAAAAATCAATAGAAACGAGGTTTGGACATATCATTACAGGTGTCACCATGGACTAAATGATGAATTGATGAATAATAACAATAGTCACTAAATGAACTGACTATGAGAAGAACCATAATTTGCCAGTTCCAAACACTTGGTCTCATTTTTTAAATTCCTATTGGCTGATTTCATTGATGGTCAGAAAACTGATCTGAATATCTTGATCTTAATGTCTGGTAGGTGGGACAGGATTATGTAGCAAGTTCACAGGGGTGAGTGAAAGTGCATTTTTCTCACTTCCCATTTGTTTTTGGACTGTGGGAGGAAACAAGAGTACCCAGAGAAAACCGATGCAAACGCAGGTAGAACATGCAAACTTCCCGCAGAAAAGCCCCCGCTGGTTGGCCTGAATTTGAACCGGAGATAAATGTAATTTATTAATCATGAGTAGACTTCACTTGAGTGATTTTTGCCTTTTCTAGTGGTTCATCATCCAGAATAGCACCTGTGTGTTTTCTCTACAGATGCTTATGCATGATGCTAGTGCTGCTGTGGTGCACCAATGAAACATTGCACAGTGTACAAACCAATTTATTGTTTTCTGATCATTTGAGGTTCTCCTAAACTTTTGAAGCCTTAGGTCTTTGGAAACTTTAACAACAAACCTTGAGTTGTATGCCGCTGCCTCTGCAGTACAAGCCATAACTTCTTAAAACTGTGGAGTTGACTGGAGGCAACCAATGAGTGGCACCAAAAAATGACGTGGTGATGTTGAAGAAAACTAATGTTTACAGATTATAAGCCCAGACTCTAGGAGTGAAGGCACAGCCCCCAGGCTGTTGGGTTTATCCCATCAAATACACAAACATTGAAAAACAATATGCTTATGTTTATTAATAATATTGATGCCGACACATTTTCAGTGCCAACATCATTGATTATGTCAACTAATCGTGGTAACTCTATTTGTGTGTCCACTCATGTTTGAACACCCTTTGTGTCAACTTTACTGAATTTTGAACAAGCCATCTATTTCTCTCACTCATGATGTTACAGTTTCCAAGTTAAGTAATTGTGATTTCAGAACTGACCAAAAAAATCATGGTCATAATTTCAGAAAGTAGAACATGTTGGGGGGGTGGATGACCATAGCAGCAAGGTAACATAATAATCCTGGAACACTTTATGGAACATACTGTCAATAACACTGTATCGTGGTGTTTTATTTGTGCATTTTTTAACAAAAAAACAACAACTCAAGCTTCCAAAAACTGGAACACATGTCAGGATACCAGCCAGCTTTTTCCAACAGCATGTCAATCAACAGCAGCTCCGTCTAGTCAGTGCAGTCACACCCATATTGAAAGATTGGGGAAATTATTGGAGTTTACCGAGGAGTAGTACTAATAGAAGAATGTTATGGGAAAGTGTGTGTGTGGATCTAAAATAAAAAAAAAAGCAATGGACTTTTTAATGGAGGGAAAGAGTTCAGATTTGTGTGGGGACATACACTGAATGATGTATTTTGTTTGTTATCATAGCTAAGAGTTTGACTTTAACAACAGCTGGACGATTTACCTGTCTTAAAGGTTAGGTTTGAGATTTTTTCATCTGTCCTAATGCAAGTACTGAAATGCCCACTTGAAAGGCTAACGTGGGGCTTTGGCAGTTAGAGTTTCTTGAATCTTGTAGGGATCTATGTCCTGGCAGTTGCTTGTTGTTTTATCACTGATATAAGCTTATATACAGAAAGTATAGAGAGGAGCTCTCTCCATGTGTCTCCATCGAAGCATAATTCCAGTTTGGATTTTGTCCTTAAGGCTCTATGTGACGTAGATTTCATCATCTTCTTAAGTTTTAGTGCTGGACATTGTTCGGACATCCACGTGTGGGCTGTCGACACTGTGATTGCGCAGACTTCAGACAGGACTCTACTTTGTGCATTGTATGTACACCACTCAGCCAGAACTTTAAAACCTTTTGGCTGGGGCTGCTGTTTTTTATGTGTTGGCACTCAGAAAGCTGCAGTGTTCTATGTGTTCACCTATCAATCATGGCCAGTGTTACATTTTTAGTGTTTTGTGCTATAGTACCTCTTGTGTGGGATTTGACCTCTCAAGGTTTACTGCTTGTCCTTCCTTGGACCATTTTGGTAGGCACTGACTGCTACACACAGGGGAACACCCCACAAGACCTGGTGTTTTGGAGATGCTCTGACCCAGTTGTCAACAGTCACAGTTAAACCCTGGTCAAAGTCTTTCCTTGTCACTCGTCTTTTCTTTACAATTGCCCATTTTTTCTGCTTTAGCTTGCTGGCTGAGGGCCTGAAATATATTTTTCAAAATGCCACACATAGGTGGGATTTATACATTATTTTGGGGGGGAGTACTACTTGTAAATTTAACTATAAGACTTCTCTGGACCATTGCTTTTTGTCTTCTAGTGGTCATCACTTTTTTTGGTGCCTCCTTCTCTCATCACTATGCTGTTATTTCATATATTATGTCTCCTCAGCTTTCCATTTGATACAACTAAACAGAAATCAAACTGACCATGGTAAAGGCCAAATTCTGAAATGGGGATCACGATAGTTAAGGTTCCATTACTCAGCGAATATCAGAGTTTTGTTCCAATACTATTTTGTGTACTATCCAAGTTCACACTTGCTGACTTGGCATCAGGGATTCTGTGAACTATATACCTTACTGTTAGTTTAGTCGTCACATTCTTTGCAGAATCTGCCTTGTATCTCTTCACTGCTTCTGTATGGGAAATGCTGTCTGAGTGGTGACTAAAGTTGATGTTTGGTAACATTGGTAAAAGGTGCAGCACTGTACCCTTTTCAAATCAAGCAACTAATTTTGCTGTTATATTTGAGCCACGGATATATTCTGAACCAGGTAGCCTGAAACTTGTCTTTGGTCTGCTGCATCATTGTTGGAACGTTACCCTTATTTGTCTGAAGATTCTGAGGAGTAATGTTGATATACATGCACATTTTAGCCAGCCTACCATGTTTGCATACTTTGTATCACTGAAACCAGACTGTACCTTACTAGCAAGTGACGCTGCAAGCAGCAGAGAATGCTTGAATATTGTCATTATTTAAAATTATTATAAATGTCATTTTGTAAATTTTTTCTACTGTCCAAAAATGTGTTTTCTGCTCTCTGATAAGAATAAAAATCCCAGAGAACTGCTGGTGTGGCTTGCAGATTATTGTACAATAAGCGGATTGGACAGTATAGACTCTAATGTCTAATGTCTTGTCATCTGTGCAGAAGTATAACCAATAAAGACTTAACCCCATGTTGTTTCTCCACAGTGAGGACTAGGATGGTAAGCAGCCAGCCAAAGTACGAGCTGATCCAGGAGGTGGGTCGCGGCAGCTACGGCGTGGTCTATGAGGCAGTTGTGAAGCGTACTAGGGCCCGGGTGGCGGTAAAGAAAATCCGCTGCCACTCTCCAGAGAATGTGGAGCTGGCCCTGCGGGAGTTCTGGGCCCTCAGCAGCATCCAAAGCCAGCACCCAAACGTCATCCACTTGGAGGAATGTATCCTGCAGCGGGACCAGCTGGCCCAGAGAATGAACCATGGCTCTAGCTCCCCGCTCTACCTAGAGGTGAGGGCTCAGAATTCGCTGGAACAGGAGCAGAACTCTGTAATTTTATCAGTGATTCTGCACTGATGCTGCATTTAAGTCAAACTGTAAAGATGGTGACACAAGCCTTGACAGGGGTTACCAGTGTGGCTAAGTCAACATTTGGATAATGTCAGGCTTTCTTTTCTTTTTGGTGGGCAGATCAATGTTATATTAGTGCATTGGTGAGAGGGTGGTTGTTGCCACTCTTTACAGCCAGCATGGTTGACATCTATGAAATTGTACTTGCTGTGTCCCTGCTTCATATGGGGTAATAACCGAAAGGTTAGCGGGAGTGACGGCGGCAGGGGTTTGACACTAATGGTTACCACAAGGCTTTTTTACGAGACTGACAGGTAGTGTGAGGCCTGCAGTTTAGAGCACAAGGTGGACAAGGTATGTGGGTTCCTGTCTTCATCTGCACCAGTTTCCTGCATATTTTGCAGTGGTAATCATTCAGCTGTTATCCAGTTAAGGAAATCCACACAATCTCCAAAGCCCTGATGTTTACAGAGACTTTACAGCTGTTAATAATGAACGTTAATTCTGTGTCTAACTTTTTGGTTAAAGAGCTCTCTTTAGCTGGTGTTCGTACTCGGCCAAAGATCATTTCTGAGGGAAGATGCTACACTTTGTAACGTCGCTGTACAACCACAAGTCAAATCAGTGTTTGTGTAGCTCTGGGAGATCCAGCAGAGTGATGCATGTTCACTTCCATTTTCTCCTTCCAATTCGTGATCTCCCAGTTACTGTTTCAGTATCAACACAGAGAGGAAGATCTGGTGAGGTGTTCAGGGACAATACACTGCAGGTCAACTGTGTATCAAAAGTGCTTAGAGCCCAGTACATGTGTTCCAATTGTTAGTGATTTACCAAAAACCCTGCACCAGACACTGTGACCTGCAGCTTTATTTCAACAAGACTTCACAACATTAAAGGTGAGTAAGTTAAGAGACTAGTGTTCATTGATTCATTCATGGAGAGGAATCCAGTGACATTTTAGCATGTGTCGTTTGAAAAGCACTTGTCGATTGGCCACATGCTGCTCTGTCTTTAAATAGACCAACACTGTAATTTCTGTAATTGCACTTGGACGGCTGTTTTGATTTACAGAGTGCATCATGATATCCTGTGACACATCGTGGTTAATGAGAGGGATGTTTGTTTCTGTCCACTGCCGGTCACTGATGACATATTGTTGTCCTGCTGCTCGAGGCAGCAGTGGCAAAGATCAGACTGTGTAGATATAGTAGTTTAAAACTGCAAACTTTTGTTATTGAACTCATAATTATTAAGGTTATAAATTACAGTTGTGAAGATGTTAAATATCTGCACAAATGTTGTCACTCAGAATTTAAAAAAAAAAGGTATTGAGCCCTGACGTGTGTGTGTTTCTGTGTGTGGAGTGAGGGAGGGTGGGGGTGGGGGCAGACAGGTTGAGGGGGGCTCCCCTCCCTCGTCAACCTGTCTGCAGCCTGTCATGTCGCAGTGCCTCCCCACTGTCTGACGACAGGCTCACAGGCGCTCTGCCGGTGCCCGATTATAGTCTCTCAGCGGTACACGGGGCCATTGTCAGACGCTTCATTCAGTTTTCTGCAGTGCTGGCATTGGACATTTTCCCAGAATCCCTTTATTCCCGCTCTCTTTTTATTGCTCTGTAATGTGCCAGTACATGCTTACAGGAGAACAAATGATAATAGGGCAGAATTATCTGACCATACCAACTGTGGGATAATTTGCATCTATTGTTTTTGGGTAGCGGATTCCTTGGCTAGCAGCACATCAAACCATCTGCGACCATTTGTTTACAGCAGGGTTGCCACTAGGAATTGCCTACCACACATATTCAGAGCATTTGTTTTTCCTCTAAAGCAGTTTACATCAAAGGTATTAGTATGGTTTAACCAGTCACCAATGACACTTAAACTCATTTTTACTCTGCTGTCATATACCTGCTGACAACTGTTTATAATGCACATACACCCCTGATCATAGTATGGATAGGTGTGTGTGTGTGTGTGTGTGTTCTGAGTTTGGTCAAGGCTTTACTCTTCAACTGACAATCCAGCTAGTGCCAGCACTAACACATCACCTCATCACCACAGTTCTTCTGCTTTCCTCTCTTTTTGAGCTCAATTATCACTTAAACTGTAATAATTTCAGTCCCTGCCAAAACTTCACCTTCACCTTCTTTTAGCACTTTTACTTCAACTGATAATTAACTTTGCTCTCTCAATTTAAGTGTAAGTGCAGAAAAACTAACACTGATTAACAAAACTTCAGCCTCTTTCAACATGCCACTTGTAACTGCCATTTCAGCTACTGCAGTGCCTGAAAGTTTGTGAACATCTTAGAATCTTCTCTATTTGTACATGTACTATATAGGTCTCCTTTGTTTGAGTCATGACACTCTTCTACAAACCTGTTGTTAAGATCAGACCTTGATAGTGAAGATCCAGATTTCTCTTCCACACTCACAGCTAAGTTATCCCATTGACTGAAACACCTGACTTCAAATGAATAGATAATCCTAGAGGCTCACATAGGCCACACCAAATATGTAAGAGTGGATCATTTCCCACAATGAATAAATGAGCATGCTGTTTTCCTTCCTCACGCTGCATAGCTGTTTTCCAGCTGTAATCATGTAAGCTAGAACAGAGCTGAGTTATTTTAATTCTTTTGGTTCTGCTTGTTGCAGTGTTGGCTGTTGGGATTTGACATATTACTTAAGTCAACATAGGAAACTTCAATTAAAGTCATCCAGCTTCAGCTGCATCTGTTTTTTGCGTGTGTGTTTGTATATATGTGGGGTGATCTCATGTTGACTCTTTTTCTTTTTTCCCTTTTATTTCAGGGACGTTGCATATTAATCAACATCCCCGTAAATGTGTCAGTATCAAAAAGCCAATTTTTAACCATGTGTGCTTCTGTTGCAGCTGGTGGAGACGTCTCTTAAAGGTGAGATCACGTTCGATCCGTGCTGTGCCTACTACCTGTGGTTTGTCATGGACTTCTGTGACGGGGGCGACATGAACGCCTACCTGCTGTCCCGCAAGCCCAGTCGAAAGACCAACACCAGCTTCATGCTACAGCTGGGCAGTGCCCTGGCCTTCCTGCATCGCAACCAGATCATACACCGCGACCTCAAACCAGACAACATCCTCATCTCCCAGGCCTGTACGCCGGCAGGCTCGACTGAGCCCACCCTCAAGGTAGCCGACTTTGGCCTGAGCAAGGTCTGCTCCACCTCTGGGCTCAATCCTGAGGAGCCGGCCAGCGTCAACAAGTGCTTCCTGTCCACAGCTTGTGGTACAGACTTCTACATGGCCCCAGAGGTCTGGGAGGGCCATTACACGGCAAAGGCAGATATCTTCGCCCTGGGGGTGATTATCTGGGCCATGGTTGAGCGCATCACCTTTGTGGATGTGGAGACTCAGAAGGAGCTGCTGGGGAGCTATGTGCAGCAGGGCTCAGAGATTGTACCGCTTGGGGAGGCCCTGTTAGAGAACCCAAAGATGGAGCTGCTCATCCCTGCCAGGAAAAAGAGCATGAACAGCCACATGAAGCAGCTGATCAGGGAGATGCTGTCGGCCAATCCTCAGGAACGGCCAGACGCCTTTGAACTGGAGCTCAGACTGGTCCGTATCGCCTGCAGAGAGCTGGACTGGGACACGTGATGAACAGCACCACAGACTTAGCCAATCAAGCACATGCACATCTCATCAGCTACTGTTAACCTAGATGGTCACACAATGGCATCTTATTGTTTTTTTTAACTAGTGAACAATAACTAAAATAGTCATTGTTTGTATCATGGCTTAAACGTCATTCACTGTCCAAGCACACACAGTCCTCCGCTACTGTAGTTGTGTCTTCATAATGAGGAGGAGAGTTGTGACACCCACCACTGCCGCTGCTGCTCAAAACTGCAGCTTAGTCTCAGGCTAATCACATCACAGCTTCCGCTTCATTCGTACAGTCACTCGAGCTAGATGGAAGAGCAGAATGACCCAAAAAGTCCTGCATTCAGTTAGAAGTGAAAGTCAAAGTGACAGTCAAGCAGTTTGTCTGCAGATACCATCAGTGGACTCGGTGCTAATTGTTACTAAATGCAATATGAGACATGATCCTGTGATTTTTACTGTGTACATTTATCCAAAGGGCCAACAGTGAAACACAGTCACCTCAGTGCGTAGAAAGTTTTAAAGCTTTTAAACCTTAAAAAGTGACTTCTGCCTGGTCTTTACCACCAGCATTAATATGAGTATTTCCATTCAGATTTGATTCTGTTTTGGCGTCAAATGCAGATATGCCCTGAATCCTCAGGTAATAAAACCATACAGCATGATGGTATTTGCAGACAAACATCTACTACTGAGGTCAGTTTGGTAAAACTTTGGTGGTTGAAGATGACGTTTTTTTCCCCCCTGAAAACTGCTTTGTTGGTTGTGTTGGTGGAGAACATTTTATCAGTAGTATCCAGCCTGCAGGTGCTTGTGGTTGGTGTTTTCCTATTTCTGCCCATTACAAACAAGATAAGTGCACTGGTCCCAGACGCACCCCAGTTTACTAGAATGTATAATGAGCAAGACATGTCTCCCTTCATATATATAGAGCCTTAAACACACTGAAACACTTAATCTTAATGGCAGAGCTCTTCACATGGTTAATGAAGAAAGAGTCTGAAGGATGATTCTGGTTTACTGAACTTTGTACTCACCAAATTAGTTGACCATTTGGTAAATCCTATTAAATTAGTCATGCTACCACTGTCCACTGTTCCACTCTAGCATATTGTGTATGTAGTATAGATTAACAGTTGCACATTTGCCAATCAAAATTCTTCACTCAGTCATTTGTCAAACATTTGGTCCTTGAGTTGAGGCAGAAACGGACAAAAGCAGCTTCTCATCTTTAGCTAGCAACTGTTGACTCTATTTTATTGGCTGTAGTGAGCAGACATTAATTAATTAATATTGAGTTGAAATTGGTTGACAACACCCCACTCTCCAGCTGACTTAAACATTTCTGGCTTGCTTGAATGAAAATAACTTTGCATATGGATCTTAAATATGTATTTAAAGCTACAATATGTGATTTAAGCTAGTGCTAGCATGAAAGTCAAAATACAGTCCTCTCTGCTCCCCCCAGCCCTCCCTCTACCTGCTCCACTATGCTCTTCTCCATCTGTCACGCTTTGCACAGCACTTCAGGCATCTGATACTTTTAGTGACTTATCATTATTGTCATTATCAAATTATAACAAATTGCTAGAAAACTTGCTCAAAAACATTTGTGTCACAGAAGGCTTCAAAAGTGCCTCTTCACAAAATGAAGGTTTTGGAACATATTTTAACTACAAAATACTCACTAAAAGTTATACTGTAGCTTTACTGACAACTTGTTTGATAAAATGCTCAGTGCTGGAAAACGATAGAATAGCAGCAATGTATTGCTAGGTATAGCTAGTTTGTTCTACTATCATAGTATAGTAGTAGTATAGTATAGCGCTAAAACTAGACAACAAACAGGAAATGAATTCACCATTATTTTGCAATTTACCGAGTCACTTTTTAAGCAAAAAGGCTAAAATTCTCTATCTCAAGCTCCTCCAGTGGAAATGTAGTTTGCCTTTTAGAGTTATAAACTCAATATGTTGGGTTTTGAACAAAACAGGCTTTATGCTTAATTATGAGTGCAGTCATAAGTAATAAATAATTAAAATAATGATTATGGCCCAAAACATCAGTCATGCTGTCCAGATGTTCACAGTAGAAATACATAAAACACAATGTGGACAAGAAACACAAAGGTTGATTTGCTGCTTTATTATAAGCATTTACAAATCATATGTTTCAGTTTTACATCACAAATTGAGGATTGAGGATGAGTTTGACATGTTTCAGGTTAAAGCGCACCACAGATTTTAATGTAACCTTAAACTCATATACAGATACAGGATCATTTGTGACTATTGATACACTAGCATATCTGTAGCCCTGCATCATAATGTACTTTGCTAATGGAGATGGACTTGCAAACTAGCTTAGGCTATAAATTATTGCATTTGTCTGTAAAAATGTATTAGAATAGGTAATTAAATGCTAAGTTATGACCTTACAAGTATCCATGTGCTTGGATATTAGGTGGAGATGTCATCCATTACATTTTACACACTACATTCCTGGTTCATCTCTTCTGTGCAGTGAGGTTTTCTAAACATTACTTTGAGTCGTCTCACTTTTAGTGTTATCTCTAAAGTGGTGTAGAAAATGTGGCTAGTCTTGTAAGTTTACCACCAACACTTGTTTGATCATGTTTCCTGTTTATGCTATAGCAAAGTAGCGAGTAGAAAAAAATATCCCAAACCATAAAGATAAAACCAGTTGTAGTAAACCAGAATTATCCAAGAAGATGTCTGACCTACCCTCAAAAGCCTTTGTGGATTGACTCTTCCATGTGTGTAAAACAAATCTCTATGTTACATAGACATAGATTTAATTATCTGAAGTGTGAGCTACTTGTATTATAAAAGCAGTGACATGAATATGTTGGAGTTCATTAGACGGGAGACCTGACTGAGTAGAAAGGTTGAGGAATTCAGTGAAAGCACTTTGATTTTTTTTTCTTGTTTATATTTATTCCTCATAACTACCTACTTCATTATACGAACGAGCTCCATGAGGCTGGATTGGGAGTGATAACTCTGTTGGTATTAGTTTATCAGGCGAACACAATGTCAGCTAACAGTCTACTTATGCATGCAGTGCCTCTCACCTTCAGGGAAGAAGTGCGAGAAGACACCAGCACGCACACAATCCTCCATGAGCCAGAGGATCTCTTTTTATTTTTTTTCTTTGACACATAATACTGTTGTGTTTAACTTGATCTCCTCTTACTGTGTCACTGCTTCTCGTTTCCTTTGGCTCCGGATGTTACAGTAATCCCTTTCTCGATGCTCCCGACAGGCTAATTGTAAGCCTATTAAGTTGTTGCAGCACTTGGCAGAGGATCATGCTCAGGACCCCTTTTTTTTGCCTTTCAGGTCACACATAATTTGTGCACTTTTACAAATTTTACACAAACTTGTAAAACCTAACAATCTTTGGCTTCTTCGTTGCTCTCATGCTCTGGCATCAGGTCTATGGAAATCAAAATTCCGTACATTTGCTGCCAACATTTGTCTGACACACGGCCTTTAATTCTCTCTGTAGATGTAATCGTTTTATTTCCTGTCATGATGTGATTTTGATTTGCCTTATTACAGTAATGTCACTGCTTTTTTTTTAAGGCTAGAGTGACCTCATTGATATTGCACTCAAGCACAAAAACTAGCAGACGTCGTGCTTGAGATCCACCCCATCTCGCTTACTCTATGTGGTGCTTTTGGTATGAATAGCAATACCACAAATCAGTATTAAAACACCTGTCTGCATTTCAGGACATCTCTGCTGCTTCGGACAATGTTGCTTTGCTCCAAGAATGTGGTGTTTGTGGCTTTTTGTCTACGAGCAGCAAAGTTTGGACTCCAAAGTAGGTCACCCATATCCTCCGAGCTTGAAGCAGATCAGAGATGATGGGTAGAGCCATTTCCGGGTGAGGCGGGGGGAGGATATGCTTGGCTTCCTGTGAGGTTTGCCAACTAGACACTAGGTCTGTGGTATCGAGAGATTTTGACATATGATTTGTTGTATTCAATTCCTTTTGCACATGTGTAAATACTGTACAGGATCAACAGCGGATGAACAAGGTTGATGTACATGTGAGTGGATGTGCTCTGTTTTTAAGAGCCTGAGTTGTTTGTAAATTGCTATGATGGATTCAGTTTTTCTTCAGCTCTCAATTCATCTTCAGTTTACTTCAATCATTGAGAAGATGTGATATATTTACAGCTTAAAACTGTTGGTGTGTTAGTGATAATTGTATGTTTTTCCATTGGCCAATTGTTTGTGATTGTATGTAAGCAAAGATGGTATACGACTTGTTCTGTCTGCTACTGTCTGGAAAGGGAACTGTGTTCTGGGATATCGGTCAAAGTCACCACTTTACGTAGACCTGATCCACGAACTTGAACATTTCAGTTGCAGTGTGAGTCATAACATTTGTTACAGGTACAAAATAAGTTGAAAGTCCTCTGGTTCCTTCTGTAAAAATGCAGGTAATGTCTAAATTTAGTTCTGGTGCCATAGTTCTACACCTAAGAAGTCTTGGTCAGTCTGAAGAGCTGAAGTGCTTGCTTTTTGATCAAATACAGTGCAGTATTGTGTACAACTGACATTTCTTAAAGTACCCCCCGTACTCTGTTGTGCGTATAATAATGTAAAAAGCGTCAGACCATTGCACTTTTGATATGTCAGTGGCATAATTTGCTTAATTTTGCTTAGGCTGTGGTCCTCCTGTGGAAATGCTCAATGCATTTGTCTGTATTGCAGATGTCCTCCAATACATACGAGCGCAACCTACCCCAGGGAATGTTCCTGGACTTTGGTTTCGGGGAAGGAAAAGTACCTGGAACTTCATGGTGGAAATACACCTTTTGCTTTTTTTTAATCTACAATGGAAAAGTACTTTCTTGGTGTGCAGTAAATCATGTTTTTTTTCTTTGCACCTCCTTAATATCATTTTTTTTCAACTGTATTGGTCATGAAAAAGATTGGCTACTGCCTGCCTAGAATTTGTCCTGTAACAAGTTTCTTAGCTGCTCACTGACTGAAATGACCAGTGCTCCTCCATGATGCGTAGTATGAGTAATGGATTACACTAAAATGTCCTCTCTGATGAAGACCACACCTTGAATCATGTCAAAGAATAGTCCTGATCTGAAGTCGCAGCCAGGCAAACTTGTGCTCTCACACTTTTGTATGAACAATTTTTGCTCTTATTTCATTGTAAGATATTTTGAAGAGATTAAATGAAGTTTATCAGAAGTGGTGTGATCACCTGTCAATCACTGTTGAATTGATGGATTTTTAATAAAATCAATTAAAATAACTGAAGTATTTTAAAGATCATGGAGCATGTTAATGGTTTTACAACTGGTCATTTATTCTTTGCGGGATTTTGCATTGCACTGCATTGTGGGTAATTGCTGTAATACAATTCACCTGATGGATCTGACCGGCTTACTGCTTCCAGCCTGATAGTTTATGTACTGGTGTTTGATGGTTCTAAAGTGTTAGTGTTCTAAGATTACTGAAGGACACATCACTGCCCATTTGAAAGTTGGAATGGAAAGATTTTGTCATGTGGAACCAAGGTAGGTTTAATTCACTACGTCTTAATCTATTCTGACTTTTTCCAAAGCAATTTAGTTTTGTTCTGGGTATTATCTTTTGCTTTGAGGCAGCTTGCAGCCAGTCCACTGGTGGGATCACTAGCCACAACGCAGTGCTGTCAAAGGTGTGTGTGTGTTCACTTATCAGTAGGAAGTGAAGAACATGTGATGGTATGGTGAAATCAGATTCATTCCTTCACCCTGATCTCTCCACAGAAGGCAACTCTTCAGATCTTGCCCTGCACAGTGTCTCAGCTTCTGTCCGCTTCTCAAGCCAGCAGTGATACCTTTGCGATCTGTGACTGGGAATTCAATCAGGTAGATTTTGAAGAGGTTAAATTAAGTTTATCAGAAGTGTTTGTATAAGGCTGAGGCGTCAACTTGAACCAGGTGACTTCAAACTTGACAGTTGAAGTATCTTGTGAAAGAATGCAAAAGCTACAGATGGCTGACAAATTAAAACAATTAGTGGAATCAAAACTTTTCTCATTAACATAATTTGAATATGTAAGTTGTTAATTTCATGTCTGTGTATCATACAATGTCTAAATTTAATTTTCAAACTACTTTAACTTATAAACACTAGATGTTCTGTCTTGAGGTCTTTTGACATGAAATTAGTGAAGTGAATGAACTAATGAGTTGACTCAAACATTGCAACTGACAAAGTTTTTTTAACCAAAGTTCAGTAAACTTGGGAGCTCACAACTCAACCCCGGCTACAATAGTCACAATGATGGTTTATATAAACTTTTGAACATTTGAATTTTGAAATTCAAATGACTCGTTTGGGAGTTGAAATCAATTATAACACGTGGACATGACTCGGGACTTCAATTTGCGTCCTCTGTGTTAATTACAATGCCTTTACTTGCTAAATTATTCAGTAGAGTTCGGTCTGAGAATAATTTCCTGTGCTGGGTTTTGTTTTCTCGTGCTGCAGGTGTCTGTAGTTGGGGTCATCAGAGGATTTTCTCCCTTCATGACCAACATCCAGTACGCTGTAGACGACATGACTGCTGCACCTTTAAATGTGAAGCAGTGGGTTAATAGAGAGGCCAGTGACAAACTTTCCCAGTTTACAACTGCAACTGGAAAATGCACAATGCTGTGTAGTGGTTAAATAATCAGGTTCACTTTTCTCACAGGACTGTAATCTGACATTTGCTTCTCCTGGAAAATATGTGAAGGTTATAGGAAGTCTGCGCAATTGCAGCGTGAGTAATGCAAACAAAGGGTTTAAAGATAATGAGCTTTAAAGCAAAGTGAGCATTGAAGTTCTTGTTTTTGTCACCATGTACGACAACTTCAATTTCTGTTTTTACCTTAGGGCCAAAGGTCGTTGCTGGCAATGAATATCTGCTGCATCAAGGACCTGAATGAGATCACTTCTCACATGTTGGAAGTGGTGCATTCCCATATGCAGCTTTTTGGAAAGGTATAAGTACGGTGGCCTTGAGGGCTCAGCGCACTACAGCTTAAGAAAAATGCATGCAAAAAGATGAAATGCAAGCAAATTAAGAAAATGCCGCCAGCTGGATGACTTGTGCTGCGTTTAGTAAAAAGCAGAGGGAAAGATGCCATCCTGGAAAGCATGTTTACAGGCTATCTGTGTGATCTTGTCAATACTCCAGGTGTTCGATGTGAATATGAATACCACTGTGGCCTCACTGTCTGGAAGCTTCACTGCCGGACATCCTAAACACACCTCACTAAATGGTTTGTCTGCCATCCAAGCTCAGGTTAGTAGGACATCCCAGACATGGGCGGTTTTGTGATTGAAACAATTAATGCAAATCATCCTACATAATTATGTAGGACATACTTATCCTAAATATCCTACTGTCTGTGCTGTCCCTGAACACCTCCCACCAGAGCTGCTGATAAGAAGCTGCTAATGCTATGCAGTGTTACTGTCTTAATGTAAAAACTCGAGCACAAAGGGAAGCAATAGGTTCAGTTACAGCAAGAATTTAAGAAATATTTATTTTTCTGGATTTTGTGCATCATTTAGCAGCGTCAAGGACCTGCTGAGTGCAGGACACTCCTTGAACATTTGGGAGAGGTGGGGTGTCTGCAAAAGTAACCTCTAAATATCGTGCTAAGAATAGCGTGCCTAACTGTGTGTATGTGATAAAGAAAGCAGTTATGGAATTTAAAAGTGTGATGAACAAATTGCAACTGTTCCTGCAATTTTCATTTCTCCTGCAATAAATTCTTAATTCTTGTCTAAGGTGTTGCATGTAATCAGGAAGTTCTCTGTCAGGGATGAAGGCATCAGTTTCCATGACCTGAAGATGCAGCTGGACTACCTTTATATCGGAGACATCAGGTACCTGCTCTTTATGCATTGTGTTCTGTATGCGTACATGCTTGTAGTTCTGGATGTTAAATGTATGTGTCAATCATTGCCAACATCAAAACTAGTTGCGTAGTAGAGAAACCTGAAAGCGGATCCTCTTGTCACTCCAGATACTGCATAGGCCAAGTGATTTACGCTTTACTAGAACCGGGATCTATTCCAGGAATATGTATTAATCTTGAGAGAGGGCGACCAAGATGAAATGCTTAAATTTGCAACCTGTCCATGTGCAGATCTTCTCTGGATTTTCTTCTAAACGAAGGTCACGTCTTCTCTATTATTGATGAGCATCATTTCAAGTCAGCAGAATATTAGAGGGCTACATGAAGGCCTCAACACTTGGAGAAGTGCCACTCACCTGGACTATTAGGATGTAGTCACCTCACACATTTGAGTAACAATTGTATAGGGTTAAGTTATATATTTATGATGCACTATATGGTGATGGCTTTGTCTGATGGACCTGTAAAGAATGACTTGGATAAAGTACAGGCTACTTTGTTTGACCATATTGTGTTTTTTTTTCTTAATTTGTGGCTACCTTCAAAATGATTACTGTAACCTATATAAAGAATATCTAAATAAGAATCTGTGTCCGTCTTAATTTAAAAACACTACATAACAGAACTCCAGTTAAGTAAAGTCCTCAGTTTCCCAGAATTCAAGGTAGACAACAAGTGGCTCGAAGATGGCAGCAAATCAAAATAACATCAACATGCTAACCTTTGAGTGTCCGAGCTGGAAAGCGCTTCAGCAAGTTAGCATGCAGCTGTCTGTTTATTCAAATGCTAAACGTTAACAAGGTAACTGACAGAAACCGTGTGTGGCGGAAACTGCGTTTGCGCGTGCGAGTTACGTTGTCACGCGCGTGGAGACACGTATGTGCGAAACCCGCATCAGAAATCTCACAATTTAAATTTTTACTAACGTACAAACAATGCTGTTACGCAGCTGTGGTATAGTTCGAGACATTTTAAAACGTCTCCGGGATGTCATTTTCATTTCGGCTCATGTTTAGCTTAATTGGCGTTTTGTGAAAATCCCGCAATTTAAAGTAATTCCTCAGTCACTCCTGAACTACTACGGTGTTTGGTGGCTTATGTAGGTTCTGAAGAGGAGCTGCAAACAGAGCCATCCATAGTACAAGTTTTGATCTACTAACCTCTGTGGATGTTTGCTATGGCAGTCAGCTTTAACACCTTTAGATGCTGAGAAGTTTTATATTAGAAATAATAAAAATAAAATAATTTAAATAATTAATTTGGATGAAATTTTTTAGAAGCATTTCTGTTGTGTATTTAATTGTGTTTAAGCAAAGCTCTTGGTTTGAGCTCTTGAGTTGTGTGTTCATGGGTGTGGCATGTTATGTATGTGTGTGTGATATTATGCAAATCAAATTATTACATATAACTGGAGCAAGTTGTAGCTAAACAGGTCTGGGCAGCAGGCTGTCATCTATCCTGCATCCTGCACTGTAAATCTATTTCTCACTAGTAACAATACATGATCATAGAACTGTTATGTTATGAGGGGTGTTTTAGTGGTACATTGCATAACCACTTTTGTAGTTTAACAGGAAGTGCTGAAGTTTCCTTTCATATAAAAAGTACATGGCATGAATTCACTGTAGTCAGTCATCATGTCAGTTGTAAAAGAACAATTAACACACAGCTGCAAACATTTAATAGCCATTAGTAGATGGTTTAAAAGTGTAACTGCTTCTCATGAAGTAGATGTACTGGTGTGCCTCTGTGTGTTTGGCCCATTGGGATCATAAATGTACTGCAAGCCAGGTGTTTGTGGAATAGTCTGACTGCACCTGAACCCCTGCCTAACAGCAGAACAGAGGAGGGGCTTGTATGAGCCGGGTACATTTTTTTGTTACTTTTACAAATCAGACAAGCAAACAATCAACATGCTTGTTTCGTGTGGCAAATGCCAAGTGCGTAGAAGTGAGAAAGTAGGTGATTTTTTTTCCCTCATTCTTCACCTTAGGTCTGTGCAATATAAACGGTATAAACACTCACCACAATATACATTTTAAACTGTAAGAAAATGAGAAACTTTGATAAGTTGATAAGTGGTGTTGATAACGCACATCAACTGGTCACATCACAGCAATGAATGCAATTCACCTTGTAGTTTAAGTGTCGGTGAACAAAGCGACAGGTCAGCAGCCACAAAATCTTTAAAACAGAGATAAACAAGTTAAAAAGACATTGGTGGTGGGGTTTAACCTGACTTATTTTACCACTTGAAGTATTACTGTCCTGTAGATCACGTATGATCAATTGTTTTGCAGTTAGGCACTATAATTAGTGTAAAAATACATAAAGCATCAATGCTATTCAAAATTAAAGATTAAAGTAAGATTTATTTATTGAAAGTACATTATACATATACATTATTATTATATAATAATTATTGATATTGACTGATATTGAAAAAATTGCAATAAAAGGTTTTTAGTCATATCTCCCAGCCCTGCTTCATGCAACTGCGAAGTACAGCTGAGTGCATCAGCTTGAATGAGAATCAGTACTCCCAGCTGAGAACAATCTGACCCTTCCACTGTTACCTGTGTCAGATCAACACTTCACTTTTCACATAGTGTCTGTACTTTACAAACAGATTAACTAACCTAATTGAATTACATGAAATGTATTGAGCAGATTCATGCTCCCCATAAGATGAACCAATCACTATTGAAGACCCTCTGGCCAGATTGTCAGACTTGAAATTAGACGGAGAGACTTAAGCTGAGTTTCAGTTCAGCTGCTGTGGTTGATATGATCTACGAAGGCACGTGCGTGCAAAGAATCCTGGGATAACCTTTGCATCAAAGGGTCCACCTCTTGGATCCTTTCTTATTCAGGTAAAGAAGCCTGCATTTGCCTACATTTGAAGGAGTGAAATGGGACAGCCTTGTTGCGAGGCTTTGATGCAGTCAGTCTACAAAATAGCCTTTGAAGGATGTAGCCCCCATATTTAGACTTGAGATTTCCAAATTCACCAAATATGGCCTACCTGGAGGCTTTCAAAGTTCATCCACTGAGCACTCAGAAACAACACAGTTGGACTGTTGTGTTCTACCTGAAATATTTCAGCCTCAGTAGCGCTTTGTGTTTAGTCTTATTTAGCAAAGGAGCAGTAAATGTTCTGCATTTATATAGCGCTTTTCTACCTATACTGAATGAGAAGTAGTGTAAAGCACTCTGGTACTTTACACGCTTTGAGTACCAGAGCGCTTTACACTGCTTCTCATTCACCCATTCGCACACACACCGATGGCAGAGCTGCTATGCAGCTGACCTGACACA
>JAUMHL010000003.1:18832698-18859222 GCA_032362345.1 Sandelia bainsii
CTGGTCATAATGGTGGAACTTGGAGAGCCAAATATTTTTTGAGGTGGTACCCAGTGTAAAAAGTTTGAGAACCACTGGGGTAGAGAATCTAACTGATCAGGTTTTATGTTGGTATAGTCACTGGTACTTTTGGGTACACATTTTTTTTAAAGTCAATGTTAGTTTGTCAGTGTTTTGTATGTTGTTATTTTTTGACTAAAACTGTCATTTTAAATATGAAAGTGTTCAAGGGAAGAAATGTGAAATGCAAAATTTAGTTAGTTATCCACATGACGGAGAGTGTGGGAGAAGCTGGACTGAAGAGTTCGGGAACACTGCCCAACCAGTACAATAGACCTTTGGGAAGTGCTGCAGAAGGTCTAGGAGGAAATCACACCTGAACAAGTGGAAAAACTGATCAGTAGAATTTCACAGATTTGTCAGGCAGTTAGTGCTGCAAAGGGGGTTTAACTGATGAAAATGAAGTTCAACATGCCTAAAAAAGAATTTGTTTTTGTGATCCATTTACAACCATTTGAGTGACTAAAACCAACAAAAGCCAATAAAAATACATAAGTGTGTAGCCGTTTCCAAACATTTTCTTGCCAGTGTAATGTTCATGTTTTTACAGTAATCTGTGCTTTTAGTTTCTATCCCCTGTCTCAGTGCCATTCTAAAGCTATTCCAGTCATAATAATGGAAGGTCTTTGACTCTGGTGTTTCTTTTTCAGCACATGGGACTTTCCTGGGACAAATCCGCTTGGAACCACACAAGCCCCAGCAGGTTCCATTAGATTCCACCATGTCGGGGCATCTACACGGGTCTACTTTCTGAGGGAAAAGTCCCAGACCCAAGGCAGTGCTGCACCGGGGGAGCTGAAGGCAGGGTAGGATGAGGAGCTGAAACGCCTGCTGGGACTGCCTAAAGAGGAGACAGAGCTCAACGTGCGCAGACTCACTCTAGAATGACTGTTTGCCACAGTTAGTTCTCAGCAGGGTGTTAAAAAAGTCTGGATTCAAAGGGGGATCCTTCTTTTCTTTGCAGAAAGCCCTGAATGTGAGCAGCTCCGAACTCCAGACGCATTTGGAAAAGAAAAAGTGCATTTCTGGGGATCTGACAAAGCTGAAGATTGACAGTTGCAGAAGCATTCATAATTTATAGCTTGTGCTGGTTTTCATTTTAGACTAAAGGAGGTATCACCAGAAAGCAAATTCAAAAATCCAACAACTATGAATAAACTGTTTAGTTTTACAGCTCCAATTGACCTAATTGTGATTCCAGACTTTAAAGACAACCGGAATATTAATTTCATGCTTCTCTTGCTACTATATTACTTCACAAATATGATTATGCCCGACTCTCTTGTCACAACCTGGGTACAGAACCTGAATTCAACACCACACACAACCAGCGTATCTCTACCCTACTATTGAGGAGGGCAACCTCACCATCCAGAGGCCCAAGAGGAGGAGGAGGAGTTCCTGTGTGTCCTTCAGTGAAGAAGAAATTATCAATCCAGGTAAGAGTGGAAGAGGAAGAACTAGTCTTGATTTTGTGATTTTGACAATGTTTCATTAGTCAAAAACAAGGAAATAATTTAATCAGGTTCATAGGACCTGATAATACCTGAGGGTTTGGTTCAGGGTCGGACAGAAATTTAGAAATCGTGTTCAGGTTTGGGTAGAGTTCAGTCACACTTTAGGCTAAACAGGTGTAACTGCACTTGTAGCCTAGGTGTTTCACTTGTAAATATTTCAAACTAATAAAATGCTTCTTCTTTAGTTTGATTTAAAGTATTATAAAAAAATGAAAGTGATGAGGCTACATTACTTCTAGAAGAAAAAAACATTACCAATTCAATTACACTGGGTTTGGGTCAGGTTCAGACATTAAATACAGTATAGTTGTCAGGTTTGGGTCGTGTTTGGCCACCACACTCTTGGACACTGGTCGGGTTTAGAGATATGTGGCCTGGTTCATACTCTAGTTGCCATACTGTGTCTGTGTTGTGCTGTCTTTTGTTTGGAACTAACTCTATGTTCATCCAGGTGTGTGGCTGTTGTCTGTGTCATATCATGCCACACTGTAATGTACTGTATCATACTTAATTTAATCACCATACCAGGAAAAGTAATTAGTTCGTAGATAAATGAGATATGAGGTGAATATTTATATTGATGCTACCACAGAGGATGACACATTTAGAAATGCAGCAAATTGCTGGTAACATTAATTTCCACTGTCCCTCTAAATGACTAAATTGTCACTTAATGCCACTCAGGGCCATGCAGTCATCTGGGCATTATCTAATCAATTACTGAAAACTCTGGTGGTGTAAATGAAAACCCTTGTTGTAGTTTGCACGTTCCAATCCTTACATCCATCTCTTAGGCCTGTGATTGATAGATTTTATTGATGTATTTTATTCTGCTGTGTGAGCACATGTTGCTGTTCTCTGGGTGATAGTTGTTCATGATTTCTGATTTCAACCTCAAAAAAGAAGTGAACACATGTAAGAGTAAAACCTGTGTGCTGTAACTCTTGACATTGCTTAGAAAAAGAAGACACAGGGTCATGGCTTGCTGGGCCTGGAGGTTGCTGCACGTGGGTTGCACAGCCTGCCAGTCAGTGGAGGTCTGTATGGGGACCTTCATCTCACCAGCCACAAAGCAGCGGTCGACCTCCACACAGCAGGCCACGAAGCAGCTGCTATCCTGGGGGGCCGCCTAACCTTGTCCCTGATGTGCGTGTTACACCCACCTCAGTAAAACCACCTGTTAACCTTAACAGCACCTCACACTTAATCTGTGAATGAGCCATGCAAAAAGAAATATACCAAAGAGACCTACCCTGAGAAGAAGCCTACGCCATCACTGCTCATATAGAGGATCCTCAGGTGATGTATGGAGCCATCTGACAGCCATATTTCATGTTCACACTGTACATCATTTCTGTGTTTTTTTTTCATTCAGATACTTGATCATGTTGACTCTATCTCCAGTCCAATGGCTTTTGGCAATCCTTTTTTCTTCAACTGTGGTTTCAGAAAATATTAGTTTGCTAACTATGCTGTTTTATCAGCTAAATATGAGCTATGAGTTGCCAAAGTTTAAGATTTATAATGCTTTTGCACAATCTTCAATTATCGAGCCAGAGCTTCAGCAGTTTTTCATCAGAGTATGATGGAGTCACAAGTGCTTGTATTATTTTTTTTATCTTTTACTTTATTATTAACACTTATTTACATTTACAGCTAATGTTAATATTGTTTATTGTATAATATATGTGCTAATTCTAATTCTACTGTATGTTTTTGAAAGCTTTAAGTTTACGTTATACGAAACATTTGCATTACATCAAACTGCATTTTATACTAATTGTGGTGGGTATTTTTTCAGCAGTGGTTATTAAATATAGTCATATTCAGATCTCTCATCTGTAGAACAGCTTCCATTGCTATTGGCAGTTACTGGTTGATAAATTTGTTTTATAAAGTAAACTTTGAAATGGATAGTATCAGAACACACTGCTTTACTATCAGTAACCACAGGTATCACCCAGTCAATAAACTCTGAAATTTGAAGCAGGCAACTTTTAATATCTGCACCTAAAGCTGCATACAGTGATGTTTCTTTTGTTTTGAACATGACCTGCTTATTTTCATCTGGTTTCTGGCCACCTGATATATTTCAGTCCATTGTTCAGTCTCCTTTTAGCTTTGTTTTGGTTACAGCCTCGCTTCCAGATATTGCATTCTTATCAACCTAATTTTAGCAAGTAGCTGTTCTCCACAACTGCTGCTACCTTTTTATTTTATTTTAACATTGAAACATTGATTTAATTTAGCTTTTTTGACAAAAAATACCGGAGAATACTTAAGTACAGATCTCTACAAAGTCATATAAATAAATGAATACCAAAAGTATTCACCAACTTTAAATCCACTGATCTAAATCACCACTGGTGCAGCCAGTTGGTTTTAGAAGTCACACAATTAGTTAAATGGAGATCCCCTGAGTGCAGTTTTATATAACTGTAGCATCAGTACACCTGTATCTGGAAGGTCCAGTTACTGGTGAATCACTATTCTGGTTAAAAACTCCACCATGAAGACAAAAGAACACTCCAAGCAACAGAGTATTGAAAAGCATATGTCAGGATGGATACAAGAACATTTAAAAGTCACTGACTATCCCTTGGAGCACAGTTGAAGCCATTATTAAGAAATTGGAAGGAATATGGCACCCGTGTAAATCTGCCTACGGCACCCTTGCAAGGGAGGGGACGAATGAGGGGGGGGAGGAAACCAAGACTCCTGTGACTCCTATCTGATTTTCAGGCTCCTGCAGCTGAGATGGGACAGACTGTACATACAGCAACAGTGATGAATGAGGTGAGTCACTTTAAAGAAGAGTGGATACTTATGCAGTCACTTATCTGTTTTATATTTTTCTCCTCCTAGATTTCTACTAAATCCCTCTTTGTTTTTATCACCTGCTGGTGCATGCTGTAGGCCTTATTTGATCTCTTATTGGAATATGTTTTATGGATTTCCATTACACTGCCTTTGCTCTACCTGCTGCAGCTTTAACAGACATTTAATCTTGAAAGTCCTCCTCTTCCTTTCTGTCATATTTTTCTTCACCACCGACTGTGTGAATTATATTTGGTCAGTAGATGACTTACTCATAAAAATAGAGGGAAAAAAAAGGGAAGACGATGTCACGCGCCAGGAAAGGAGCAGCAGACATACCTGTAATAGACTGTGACAAGGCTACGAACTGTGGGTGAACACTGACATCAGAGGAACTCAGTATTAAAACTAGTATTTGTGACAGTAAAACAGTAGATTTTTTTCCTCCCCTCCTCTTTTTTCTATTTTTATACCACAATGTGTCTTTCTCAGTGAGTGCCATTGTCAGATATTTATGAAACACTTAGAGTGAGAGGGCTATAATTGATATGACTGTTATTAGAATTCGTCTGCACTTGATATTTGTATAATAAACTATAATCCATACCTCTCACTTGGCTGTGTGTGAAATGATGTGGAGGAGGATTAGCGGGTCCCTGGAGAAATCTCCCACTGAGCTTACTTTACTTTCATGTATTCACTTTTGTCTGTGTGCTGCCATCTATGCCATGGTGCCATCTATGGCTATAAAAAAACAACAACCTTGAGAGTGCTAATTAAGTGTTTTTTTTTCCAAACTGATTTTGATAGCATGTCTCTAGCACATGCTAAATGTGTCATTTTCTCTCCGTTTTGATGAAAATATTCTCTGAAGATTTTGAGCACCTATCTGTTCTTTCTTTTTGAATAGTGTCCTGATTGGTGACAGCTATTGCTTTTGAAATGGCCCCACTCTACGTTTTGAATACAGTATGTTTTTTTTAAATTATTGCTTTTTCTCCCTTTACTGCCGTACTGTACTCTCTTAACAGCCGTTAATAATTGTCCCCACCACATAATAACAGTGTCTCTGTGCCTGACAATATGCTGCTTTGCTGCTAAACAAGGCTCCAGACACCTTTCGGCAGCAGGGCGTGCACGCTTTAATGTTGTTTTTCCACCAGAGGGCAACATGTGTACTGTAATCCACAACACGCCCTGTCTCCTTCACTCCTCTGGATGCAAATAACATCCTTCTCTTTAAACTCAGATATTGTTTTCAACATTGTATGCCATGGACAGACTCCGATAGACATAGAAATACCAGTTATTTTAATGGAAAACCTTCAGTAGTGTCTGTAAGTCTGAGACAGTGGAGTAAATAGAAAACTAAAGCTCTGGTTCACTTCAGATCTCACCCTAATATGACTGATACAATAAACTGTGTGGAATTTTCTGCTTTTCTTCAATAGAAACTTCACTTTGTATTTGTGTGCATGTAGAAGAGCACACTGTGGCTGCAAAAAATGAAGCATACATCGCATATCTTCCACCTTTAGGGGTCTCTCAAGCTCTGTGCCGGCCCTGCTGTCTAGCCAGTACAGATAAATGGCACCTCGTTAATCAAATCTGCATGAGTGCGCTCAGGTTGCCATGGCAATAATTATCAGAGCTGCCTAATTAACTTTCTCAATTGCTTAATGATATACGACCCTCTGAACTCCTTCATTTTTCCCCCCTCTCTAATCCAAGTTGTTGTTTTTTTTATTCCTCCATTTTCACTCCCCAGTGTTAACCCGTGACCGCCAAGATAATAGAAATTATAGAGAAATTAAATTCAGCACCACATCATTTCTCGTCGGCCCACACACGCCAGAGCCATGGCGAACGGGTGGCGTCGGACTTTCACATGCGGCACAGGTGCCCACTACTGAATGCCGGCGCATGTAGCTGGCCTGTGTGACATGCATACTATGTCTTCTGCTGTGACCTCGTGTGACAGCTGACTGAAAGTTGGGAGCACCGGTCCTGTCGTCCGTGATCAGCCAGGCGAAACTCTCTGAGATACATGGAGACAGGGGGGAATCGTACCTGGTGACACCCACCCTGTCATCCCCTGTCACAGCCAGCCTCCTGCACTGCCTACTGCCTTTCTTTAGTGCCTCCTGTCAGCCTGCGGCCTCCCTCACTGGCTGCAATCCACACAGATTCCAAGTCATTCTGTTTGGTTGTGATACCTTTTCATCAGAAGTTCTGCGTGGAAAAAAGTGCACTGGGTCATCACTGGACTTTTATTTAGAGTTCAATGATCTCGACCTTTTTTAGAGTGATATAGTTTCAGAAGTCTTTGCACGTGTAGTTGTGTGGTGTCTTAAGCAGTTGAGAGAAACTGACTTTATTCCCTAGTATAATGCAACTCAGCAGCATCTGTCATTGGACAGATTCCAATTCCCTCATCTTTATAAAATCAAAACCCAAATTTCTGACAAGATTTTTACAAATCTGAAGCCTGTTGCCCAAACTAACATGAACAAAAACTCCTCAAAGCACACAGAAAAAGACAGTTTAAAAAAGTATCATTCATTGAAAGCAAGGCAAACTTTATCTGCTGATGAAGATCATGCAACATGATAAAAAGCTCCAGAACAACTACAGAAATTATAAATTTGTTGTTTTTGTGCTTTCTATTTCATTTACAGACCAAGAATGTACTTCAACCTTGTTTGTCGTTTAGCTCACTGGTAGAGGCCCAGTCTTCTTCGTGTTCCTCCTGTGTGAACTCTCAGCTGTGACGGTCGTGCAAAGGCCATGTTTTGCTGGAAAGATGGCTGGTCCAGACCCATGCCTGATTTCTGGGATCAGTGCTGGGTCAGCAAACCGCAAGGCCTGGAAGAGTTCATGTGATTAACTTTCTGAAACCACCATCAGGAAGCTTTATAGGACTGGGTCAAATCAAGCTTTGGCAAAAAAAAAAAAGCGTGGTTACCAACAATGTCTGCCAGATGTCTGGCATCGCCTGCTGACACAGTGTGATACCATTCCCCTTTTTATTTCTCACATAACCTAATTTCACAAAAAAAAAGCCTAATATCGCTCCTTTGCCCTTTTTCCCCACAGAAGACCTACATGTGCTTTAATTGTGCTGCTGCTTGCTTTTGTTGCTTTAAAGCCAGTGGTGGAAAGTGGCAGGAGAAAGATTATCTTTGTAACACCTCTGCACTGCATCGCCGTGTATTTTTTCCTCTTTTGAGTGGATTTCATGGTTGAGGGTGCAATTTGAAATAGGATTAACAGTAGGTGTCGGGTAGTGTTAGCTAAATCTCTTTATGTCAGGTACAGCAGAGAGAAGTCTGTCATTGCGTGTGCCTGAACCCTTTCACCACTGAACATTGCTCGAGGGGGATTCTTTAAATATTACTAAAACTGTATTTGTATTCATCAAAGGTAGGTAGGCAGGCGCAACAGAATGCTGTGGTTTCTACCTATAAAAAGCAGAAGAAAGAATCAACGTATCAACGTATTAGACAAGCTCAACATTTACTGCCAATATCGGAGCAAAATGCAGTCTTTTGTTTTTGGGAACAAAGAAAGTGCTCCGTCTCCGTTGTCTCAGCGCCTCAGTGACACTGTGAGGCCACATGGTTGGCTGTGGCCCAGACCCACGGAGAGGATGCATTCCTGGGATGGCCATCGGCGGAGTATGGGGCTGCAGATGCCCAACCCTCCACTCCCACAGTTTGTGCACACAGCAGCGAGTCCAACTGGAAAACAAGTTTCGGCAGTCTTATGTAACTGGGGTTGGTTGTAAAGAAGAGGGAGGGCTGGAGGCAGGGATTATAGAGGGTTGGAGAGAAAGAAGAAAAGATGTGAAGTTGTTTAAAGGCTGAACATTGAAACAAAGCGGAGTACAGTAACTGACTTGCCCAAGGGTAGTTTATAGCCTCAGCCAGAGGCTGCAAACCAGGCCCCATGGAGGTGTAACAGTATGCAGGTAAAAAAAAGCATTTAGCTGAATGTGCTAATTAAATAAAGAAACAACACATTTTAGCCATATTAGCCTTTGTCACAACATTTGTAGGCTAAATGCCACACTAATCAATGACTATTTGTAATGCCAAAGGGTTCACATACAGTGAAGGATCTCACACTACACTTTCTCTGTAGACACTGGGATAAAAATCCACTTTGGGGGACGTGCTTATGTGTGTATAGTAAAAGTGTTGCGAGCCAGACAGCGCAGATCAGTTGTGAGACACATGCTTATGAAAAACATGGTTGATGGGTGTATGGGTGGTTTTGGTGTAGATGCAGCGTCAGAATTCTCACCCAGTTCAGCTCCCCTCAATACTACAGAGTGTTTCAGTGTCTTTTAGCTCAATGTTTTGGTTTTACTGCCTAGATACTGCACTCTGTCTCTGTCTGTTTTGGTTCCGTCTCACTGCCCTCATCAACCTTGTTTCAGGAAGCCAGCGTGTTTTTAACAAAAACAGTGCTGTTAAAACACTGTGCACTACTTGGACAGCACCAAAAGAAAATTGCATGTCTAGATAATTAATTTACATGAAAATTAGCCAGATGAAGTCCCCTGTCCTGTAGGATGATGACGTCTGACATACAGTGTATGTAACCATGTACGTATGTAACTTTTGCTTTACTTTAACTTTTTGCTTTTACTTTAATCATCTTTATAATAAAGTAAGTTAATATTATTATTTATAGCACACAAAAAACTGTATAATGGATAAAAAAGTCAGCTTTGTGATTGCTTGTGGTAACATGGTACCAACAAGAGTAAATGCTGAGATCTGGTAACTCGGTCATTTTGTGAAAATGAAGCCTGCTTGTGCAAAAAAAGAGCGGTTGAGTGACCTAACCACTCTGAACCACGCAGATTACACATTGACATACAATATTAGGAGGTAATTTTAGGGCACCTTAAATTACCGTAATAATCCCTCGATGCACAGAGAAAAATGTGTATGCACACAGCAACAATGATGGACATTACATGGACATTATCTTGTGTGATGGCAGTGCACAGTGAAAAGGTTTGTAATTTATTATGTTTAGCTAACCAATGACCTCGCTCGTCTGTGCATTTGTTTCTTGACTTTCCATCAATTTAATGATGAGGAAAATCTGTGAACATTGCACCTACTGTTGGAAATTTCTCCAACATAAAAAATTATCCTCTTAAAATCATCTGTTTCCAGCACATCGAAGTAGCTGAAAGTCCATGACGGATGTTTTTCCTTTGTGTTAGGTTGCCATGAAGACACTTACAGGCCATGGTTGGCTTTGTGATTAAATGAAGTGAAGCAGGTGAGTCAAAAACTCAGGGTGCAACCTTCTCCTTTCTGTTTTGCCTCATTACGAGCACAGGAGAGCACATCCCAACTTTCCTGATTGGAGCCATCAGTGGCAGCAGTCACTGTTACTCAACAGTTGAAAGCCTCAGGGTTTCCCAAGGCAGGGAGTGGCATGCCCCTCTCCACCAGTAAACACATCAATAATCCTGCAGGTTGACTGACTGGCTCACGGGATAAGGCATGAAAATGAAGCAGGAAGAACTGTGGAGAAGAGGCAATTAGCGTTCACACTAAGGTATACAGGGCTTTGGCGTAGTTAGAGCTGTAATGGTAAAACCAAGCTTTGCTGCTTGTAGAATACACAGTAGAAACACAAATGTAAAAACGACATTTAGGTTTATGTATTCACAACTTGCACAGTGTTAAATAGGAAATAAGAAAGTAGGTCAAGTCAGTGCCCTACAAACAACAACCCATGTGAGTTTTTTTTTATTTTTATCTGCCACTTTTATGGTTAAAGCTGCATCATCTGAAAATTTTTACCACCTGGGGGCAGTGGAACAGGGTCAGAATTTAGGTTAAGGACTTTAAACACACCATCCGTTCTCTAAGTCAGATAATGACATTTCCCATGTCGTCAAATAAAGCTGCTCAGTACATAAAGGTATTTGTCCATCCTGTTCTAAAATGTATTTTTCTATACAACTAAACTGCAGTCACAAATATGTTCTGGTGGTAGACTGAAACCCAATTATGTTTTCCATTGACCTAATGACCATATGTTCACCATTAAAATACTGTAAATGACATGCCACAAATACGTTGAAACCTAACATGTCAATTAATGTACACAGACAATGTTGTACAGTATATCCTGTCTACAACATAGTTGTCTGTCAGTTTTCTTTTCAACAAAAATATCTGATTTTGCAGTAAAACATCCAGAATAATTATTATATAAATACATGGTGGTTGCAGTTTAGATGCAAATTAATGTAACTTTCAGGAGACAGCGTTGCCCTATGCAGACTGTTGACTTAATATATGACATCATTATTCTGGACGCAACTTGTTTAATACTGTAGTCGAATGGCGTCCCCATGGCTATAGTGTGAAACAAAACACAGAAGCTGCAGGTTGTAAGACCAAAATACTGAGTTGAAAGATGATTTGAATAATTCCTTTGTAAAGCTGATGGGGACGCATCATTTCCCATCGGCCCACGTACGCCAGAGCCGAGGCGAACGGTTGGCGTTGGACTTTCACATGCGGCACAGGTGCCCACTACTGAATGCCGGCACATGTAGCCGGCCTGTATGGTGTGTGTGACATGCATGTCTTCTGCTGTGACCTCGTGTGACAGCTGACTGTCACTGTCACACTGACACACAGTAAGTTTTTTTTTTTAATTTATTGTTGATGTAGAATATGATAAGTGCAGCTTTAAGGTTTAGTTGATGCATCTAAAGACACTTGGTTAATTGACAGTGACTACTGTCAAAAGACACTGAAGTCAAGACGCTTTGTTCATCCAAACATCCATGCACCTGCCTCTCTGAGAGATTTTATGTCACTCTGACAATGTCATGCTATGTTACAGTCATTATTTGTGCAACCACAAGAAGTCATTCATCCATTGAACATAAATATGTTGGACTGTCCCTTTTAATTGTGCATTTTTCTGCTACCCTAAGGCAGATTTTTGGTGTGGTAGGTTGTTTACCCTTCACTCCATCCGTTCATTTCGGCATCAGTGGACTGAGAGACCAATAAAAAGAGGCAGCTTGAGAGAAGTGGCGGTGACAGTTAATATGCATATCATGAATATCTGATATTGAGAAAATCGAGGAACAATGGATAAACATGAATCCAGTTGGCACGATTGATTAATCTGATGAATAATTGTTGGAAATGAAACACTGCTGTATAAATATGTTTCTTGGAAGAGCTGAATGTTGAGGCTCTTCTTGTAATCACTTCATATTTTGCTCAAACAGCCACAGTGTCTTTGACAAATCCACTCCCCCCTGAGCGAAACCATGTAATTCTCCGTCTGCCTCGCGTCGTGTCCAGCCGTGTGACTCATGTTTCTCATGTTTACGCTGCGGCGGTACATCACCTAGTCGTGATGACGAGGACTTTGCTGTAAGCCACAGCTGAACACCCTATATCCACCCTGCTGGCACGGCCTCAGTGTTTTCATTCCATATGAAAGGAGTCACACCACATTCCTGTTACAACTTCTCTGTGGTGCATAAAAAAATCTCCTCTGGAAAACCGCAGAGCCATGTGTTTTGAATTTTCCCTGTTTGTTCCCATTTACAGCATCTCTCCCTACTTTTTCTTCTGCTCTCTCTCTCTCTTTCTCACACTCACACTCTCACACACAAACACAAATCGCGCGCTCCCTTCTTGTTGTTAGGCCCATTTAGTCCTCATGAAAGCGTTCCATTTAGGTGCATTTGAGGTTATGGTTGTCACTGACAACCGGCTGTCAGAGAGTGGCAGCCTCTATCAATGTTGGGGGTTTCCAGAGGAGCTTACAGCACACAGAGCAGCTATTGATGGAGGCTGCTTTATGGACTCAGACACACGAAAAGCGATGGTGTGTGACAAAGACAACAAGGGGAAAGTCGGTAGTTTGATTCTTTGACCCCCGCATGCTTAAATCTTGACATTGTGATGTTCTTGCGCTCTATAGACAGGAAGAATTACACCTTTAGAGAATTAGTCTAGTTTGATTTTAGAAAAATGCAGTGTAGTTTAATATGCTGAGAGAGAGAGAGAGAGAGAGAGAGAGAGAGAGAGAGGTAAGGAAGTTGTACCAGGAAAATGCGATTAATGGACAGAAATGAAATAAAACAATAGGTCGTAGCCATTTAGCCTCTGTCATCTGCAGGAACCTTTTCAGGCCCACAGGAACACAATGAGGAGCTCGAGTGGAACATGTTTTGAGTGGAGGAACCAGGGTCTACATTAACTCCCTCAGCCATGTAATAGTGCCTTCCGATGAAGAAAGAAATTCTTAGGGTGGAATCTGTAATGTTTCTCATTGGTCAAATCCAGATCAGACAACTTACTGCTGCCATGTCAGAATGATTTCACAGAGAGTGTGTTGAATTGGACAAAAGGGACTTTTAGCTTCTGCGTTTAGTCCCTGTGACTTGAAATGTGTGTGCAAAGGGGGGTGGGGATGTGGGGGGTTACACTGTACAACTAAAAGGTTGTAAATTGTCTAAATAATCACTTAAATGAGCCAGTAGTTTTGTTGGAACTTTAATATGAATAACTTCTTATCCACTGAGACAACAAAAACTTACAAATGAAAGTTTTCTATTGCAGGAATTTATTTGCCATAAAGGGTTTTTTGGGTGTTTTCCTTGTCTGTATTCGTATTGTCCCTTGAGGGATTTTTATAATTTGCTGTACTGGGCATTAGAAATAAAATTAGAAGTGATCTGACTTGCACAGGAACCCATAGGAAGGTCTCTTGAAATAGCGCCCTTATGGCAGCCGGCGTTTGTTGAAATAGCACCCGAACGGAGGTCTTTGTCGTCATGTAAACAATCACAAACACCTGCTTACAATTATGGAACCGTCACAGTTTGGTTACGTCGAGGCACGAAAACAAACTGGTTAGGTCTAGTAAAACATGGTTTGCAATAAAATAAGAACTTTACTGTTACAGGAACTTTGTCGTCATAGATACTATAATAAACCATTACAATTACCATTGTTGATTGGTCATGGATAAAGAACACATTTTGTGAACCATCCATCCAACCCAACCTCCTCCTAATGTGGACTTGCTTGATAACCACGTGACAAACTGTGATCTTTGCTCGTATCATATTTACTGCAGCTGCTACAGATCACTTAACTCTAACACGTTACCACTGGTTATGATGACCTGCTGGAACACACAACATATGGACTTGTTTTTTTTGTTTGTGATTTTTTTTTCTTTTTTACAGGGGGACAGTCTCTTAAATTGGTTAAATAAAATTATATTTTTTTAACATCTTCTTGATATAGTGTTGGAGAGGCTCATTACCTGAGTACCTCTGAAATCCTGGTGAGGGATCTGGTTATAAACAGTAGAATATAACCTGATGCTGTAAGTAATTTATAGTTGTTATTCTAATATTTGCAGCTGTACAATGGCTCGCTACATTTGAAATTGCACGAATATTGACCAAAGGCTAGTATGAATTATGAATACTATAAATCAAGGCTGCATCCTATGAAGCTGTAGGCTGCATTATTAGTCTAAACTACATAGTAATACATTGTACAACCTTCATATGGATTTACAACTATAGATACCATAGGTTCTTACATTTGGAGCGTCTTAAAAATAATTTCAAAAACAAATCAATGAAGTGCTGAAGTCTGATCAAGTCAAAAACAAAGCAGAAAAATTAAGTTCACATTTATCTTTAATTACAATAACTGGACTGAAACTCACTGTGACTGAAAATGTTTCAATCACAATCTGTTTTTGCATATGCTGTATAAAAATGACTAGCTGCTTGAAAATGATATTGTGGGGAATATCACCCTTCACCCCCCCCCCCCCCCCACTGGAAACCTGTTCTGGAGGGAGTGACTTGATCCAGGCGGCGTCCAATTATATGGAAACAGCACTTCTTCCACTTTATTCCAGGCTACAGTTAAGTGGCTTGAAGCCTTCAGAGACGCACGGGCTCGTACTCTAAAGGCAGAGCGACAGAGACAGAGAGACGGCACCCATGTGACATATGAACGGAAAGCTGAAGACAAAGGTAGAAATATCTACTACACCAAACTAAAGCGTCTGGCAGAGGAGACATGGAGGATGCTCCAAATTAAATCCATGAGGGGCTTTTTTTCTTCTCGTCTGGAAATTCGCGGCTTCGTATAAATGATTCATGAGAGCCTGTTTCTATTTCTAAGGGAGTAATTGCGCTCGCAGTGAGTTTCAGCTGAACCCTGCCACCAAACCAATCTGCAGAAAAGACGGTAGTAAAAGCTGGGACCAGAGCCTGGATAACAAAAAAACAAAAAAAATACTCTAAAATCTGGAGTCAGTGAATGTGGTGAGTTTGACGCGCGTATCTTTTAACCTGCACTGGACCTCATCTGTCAGAAGGATCAACTGTTGCTGCAGCCGGAGCGAACACAGAGACGTTCTCCAAGTGTGTCCGGCTTTCATAATGGATGTTTGACCGTCACTCGGTCCCGCATGCAGCCACACAGCCGGTGTTGTGCAGTTAACATGGAAAAAGAGCCAGATATTGTTGTTGATGCCTCGGATACACCTTCATCTGTCCTGATGTGATGCCACATTGTTGCACTGAGGAGAATGATAATATCCCACATCGCTGCCGGCTTTTTCATACTGGTTGATCATCTGTGTGTGTGAAACAATACAATTAGATTATTTTTATTCTTTGCGTACGGGACCAGTTTGGGCGCTTTAACTCACTGGCAGACGTCAAAACTGACAGGCTTTTTGTTATAGTGACCTTGCCCGGTTTTGACATCTATTTAGCGGGAAATCATCATGCTGATGATGATGGAGAACAGCGGCATGGATGCGCATCAGGTTGATATCGATTCGGAATTTGAGCCTCACGGTCGGTCGCGGTCGTGCACCTGGCCGCTGCCGTGTCCGGAGGATTTCCCCGGGGGAGAGGAGGCGAGCAGGGGTCTGGCCCTGGCGTCGGTCAAAGTGGAGCAGTACAACGTGCCCGCATGCCGCGCTGAGAGGAAAGGCGGCGCGCCGGCGGAGATCAAGCATCCAGCCGGCGCCCCGGCCCCGGTCGTGGCCGCTCCTGCTTGCATGTCCGGGGCTGCGCTCGACGTGGCCGGCCAGCTGCGCAAAGCCAAGTCCTCCCGGCGAAACGCGTGGGGAAACCTGTCTTATGCAGACCTCATCACCCGTGCCATCGAGAGCGCCCCGGAGAAGAGACTCACCCTGTCCCAAATTTATGACTGGATGGTTCGCTTTGTTCCTTATTTCAAGGATAAAGGCGACAGCAACAGTTCAGCCGGATGGAAGGTAGGCCACATGAAAGAATTTTTGACACCACATGGAGAAGGTTTTAGTGGAGAAGCTACACTATATTTAGCCCCAGTCTGTGTCTGCAGCTTAACTCCTTTTCTGCATATTTCAAAGCCACATAATTGGCCCTTGGTTCCAGCAATTTATGTCAGTGGCGTGTCCCCATGTCACTCCACAGTACAGTGTGTGGAAAGGGGCGTTGAGCGTGGTTGGATATAGGTTCACTGGTTCACTGGGTTCATCGTATGTAGAGATTGCAGCCTGTGCATATAGGGAAAGCCACACGGAGTCAAGGTCCCCCTCTTCACGTTTCTCTGTGGACGGGCAACTATTACGCGTGGTGACGCATTCGTGAAGTGTCTTGTTTCAAGCGTGTATTTCTCTACGTTCCCGGGTCACACGGGGGACTAAAGTGTGCCTCCCCCGGCTGGAGCGTCACCCATGCTGCCGGCTGGGTGCTCGGTATAAAGCGCTTGGGGCCACCCCGCCCCCTCCCATGTTATCCACTGCGCGCACGTTGAATTACGCAAAGGCTGTGTGAAAGCAGGGCACAAGGCGAGGGGGTTTAAGAGGACAATAACAAGAGATGATGACATGAGGGTGTCACAGCAAACAGATGTAACTACAGATTATCCTTTAAATTCAAATTAATATGAGGTTAATCTAATACTTTACCACCCATCCTGTGTGAGGATTAACGGTCTTTTGTTTCTAAGCCCTGTGGCTACTGTAGCTTCTGCCCCTCACTCTCCACACTGACAAAAGTTTGTTCTTCCATGTGCCACGTTTAGTCCACATTCTGCTGCTGAGAATTTTATTACATTCACCACTGAACACATCACTGGATTCTAAGTCACAGTTAAACACATTTGAGTTTTCGAAGAAGAAAAAACAGGAAAAGAAAAGGTACAAAAAAGAAAATCTGGTTTGCTTTTAAGTTCCTTGGTTTGTAGTGAGAATTCAACCGGTGCATCTAATGGTCAACACTGCAATTAATGGGAGTTTCTAAAACCGATACACATTGTTAACTCTTAACTATCGTCTTGTTAAATTTGACAGCGGGCTTTAAAATTTACTGGCATGTTCCACTGGGGAGCTTTAGAGGGCTTTACATCATTCTACAGAATAATAATCTTAAAGATGGACAGGAAACACGTTTAAAGGAGCAGTGCAGCAATTTAACATCTTACTTCTATAAGGTTGTTTTACTCACAAGAAAAACATTACAGAAGGAATCATCAAAATTAAAGCAGCAGAGGCTGAGATATCTGGATTTTTTTTTTCTTCCTTACTGTGGGCTGAGCACCAGAAATGCGAGAGCCTACAATTCCCATGATGCAACTCTATAGCTTCTTTTATTAAACCCTCACTGCACACTTCTTTCAAGCCTAACGCTTAGTTTGTAACAATCTTTGTGTTCAAATGTTTTCAAGCTAGAACGCGAGCTGAATGATAACCCTGATGACATCACTGTGACATCATCAGGGTTATATATTTTTATTTATTTCTGACTTTAAAGCTGCCCCCACAGCCACAGAAGACATTACACAACTTGTTTTTGTTTTTTGTTTTTAACAGACTTCATAATACTCCTCGTGGAGAGTAAACTGAACGTCATGTGTCCCTTTAAGATGCTTTTGATGCTTTTCAAGTTGTGGTTTTTCTGCAACACCCTGGCAATGGTGTAGAAAGGATACAGAAGAAAGGGGGGAACCCGAGTTGCAGTGGGATTAACAGGCCCTTTATACCATCTGAGTGGTTGACATTGAGTTGATCCAAAATCCTCTGTCTGCCTGTCCCAGTCATGTTATCATATCCTTACAGCATTTTTTGATAAGTGCCATTATTTTCATCCTTTTCTCTCTCGCACAGCTTTTCTTCAGTGCTTTCTCCCTGCCGTGGCATCGCATTTGGCTCCATACCAGCCTCCAATTGAGCAGCAATAAGACCCAGATTAATCTCAATAATATCACCATTTGATTTAGGCCTGAGCCCTGTCCAACCCCTGTCCAATCTTTATGGTATGGTAGGGTTTTAAAATTGAATTTAAAGTAGGGCTTAATTCCCAAGGCCTTGTTTGTGCTGCCCAGGGATGCCCAGCTTGATGCCTGCTCCTGTTCCAGCTTTGGGTAGAGTTTTTGATTGGGCGCTGTGGTGAAGGAAGCTGATTGGCGGAGAGAGAGGCTACAAGTCGAGGTGAAAAACAACTTGATTCAATCATAATAACACTCCTCAAAAACAAAATAAAAAAAAGAAAAGAGAGAGAGAGAGAGACACATGCACGCACATGTTGGTAACAGTTGGCAACAATTTTAATGAGATTTGAAGCACGAAGGTACAGAATCTCACACACTTCTGTACAATACATATACACCCTCAAAGATTCCTGTATGTTTCTGCTTAGATTGATGCGGGAGTGGGGGGGGTCGAGGATGTGTGTGGTGTGATGTTGGGGTGGGGGTGTATATGAACGGATGGCTGGATGAGTGGGATGAAAATAAGATCCAGTCACAGTCTTGCTATTAAAAGCAGTCTTTAAGAGCTGTTGTATAATCCTGTCTGAGAGCTGCTGCTCAGTTCAGCCGTTGGGCTCTTTGTCTTCATCTGGGCCAGCAGCTTCTCCTGCCTCTTAATACCACACGCATAGACACGCACACACTGTACACACACACATACACACACTTTTGAGGTGTCACTCACTTGTTTAAGTGTCAAGCGCTAAGGCTGCAGCGGTGGATTGGATTTCTTTCACACATTCACGCACTTCTTGTCTCCAGTGGTAGCGTATGGATTTCTGTGATTGTGGTCACGCACACACACAGACACATAGTTATGTATATATATATACATACACACGGTGTTGCTTAAGCATCTGGCAGCAGGGTTACCATGATGACTATGTATGGACTTCTCTCACTGTGGTTCAGTAATTGTGGTCAAGTGTTTTGGCCATGTTTGTTATTGCATCTGAGGTGGGAGGCGTGTGTTTGGTCATATGAGTTCAGTTCTGTAGGTGGTCATGGTGGTGGTGATGGGGAGGGTTGCGTGCACACACACACATACACACTATTATGTTCATTTCACAAGTGGCTCTGCGTGGGAATGGATGTGCTGAGCTGTGTCCTGTCTGCAGGCTGTACTGTACACAGATTCAGCACCAGGCAGGCAGGTAGGAGCTCGCTGACTCTACCTGAAGGCTTCACAAAGCAGCGTGTTAAAGGCACAATGTGGGTGTTTGACTGCTGTAATCAGACTGTGATATAATGAGCACAGGGCAAATAAGCAACAGTACCCATGAGGATCAGTTATAAATTCAGAAGAAGCATTAATTCCTGATAGTTGTTGTCTTAAACTTCATATATATATATATGTATGTATATATATATATATATATATACTACTTTTCAAAAGTAGGTAGTCACTTAGAAATTTCCTACTGTCCTAACAATATTTGCAAACATAGTTTTTTAATGAAACTTTTAAATGGATAGACTTGATAAATTGATAGACTTGCATTAGCAAACACAATGTGCCATTGGAAAACAGTACTCATGTTTGCTGATGATGGTCCTCTGTTCGTCTATGTAGATATACCATAATAAAACATTTGTTTCCAGCTACAATGTCATTTCCAACATTAACAATGTCTGCACTGTATTTCTGATTAGTTTGGCCCCAATGTGACCCCATACAGTAGGGTATAGGCAGATATTTGTACTGTATACATGCAGTATATCAATAGGATATCAACCAAACCCCTAGGGTCAAGCAGTTGTCTAAGAGAATATAGAAAACAGCACACAGTAAGGAGTGGAAGAAAAGAAAGGCCTTGAAAACCTATTTAAAAATCTGTTTCTTATTACAAGTGATGTAGTCCTAATGTAACTACTTGCAAGACCTTTTTTTTGAAGTTCATACTACTAACATTATATACTACTACTCTTTTTTTTGAGTGTCCAAATTCAATTGTATATAATTGGTAAGATTTGACGGTTCTAAAAATAGTCAGATTCATTTTAGGCTGATTAGTCTTTTCTTTCTTCTATATCCCATACTGTCATCAAACATTGATCTTTACCTCCCTTTACTATCTGTGTGTAATTCATCACAATGCGCTTCACGAAAAATATTACTGCCCACACTGATGGCCGTCACCTTGTTCAGCTGAGATTCCACTTGTAGGAGAAACAGAATAAGGTCCACAGCGCAGAGAGAGACAAAGGGGGGTGTGGGGGTGTGTGGGAAGAAGGCAAGCAGACATTTTGAAGAACAAGGTATTATTTGTCCTGCCAATAAAACCTTTTTTTGAATTGGATTCAGAATTGAGTGGGAGAGGGAGAAAAGAGAAAAGATAGAGCGAGAGTGGTGGCAGTGGCCCCTGCTGCTGAGCACATTGATAGCAGCCTTAATGCCTGTGATGCTCCAGCGCCAGCCAAGACAGAGGGGAATTGGTTGGAGATGGTGGAACAGGCTTAGAGGGTTCCCTGTGCCAGGCGGCCTGGCGGAGGCTCAACAGAAAACCCTCTGCACCGCTACACAGTTATTGTTATTATCACAAAGGCGCAGCAGAAGGAGAGGCAGTTCTTGAGTTGGCGGGCTTGGCTCTGGGTTAACTGGGGGCGGGGAGTGGGAAGAGGAATTTGGAAGGCGAAAGGGGGTTGGCTGTTGAATCTGACACTATGGTAAAACTCATCTGATCGGTCCTGTGAATGGAGAGAAAACGGTTGGGATGAGTTGTTGAGGGTTTGAATGGAAAGAAGACAGACAGATTTTGATCCACGAAGATCAGTTGCCTCGTGAGTTGATGCCGAGCTACAAAAAGCATTTAAATAGAATGCGGGCAGATATGTCTTCAATCTGGAGAAGGGCTGGGATGTAAACAAGGGATGCACTGGTGGTGGAGGCGGGGTGTTCACTGCTTAAATGAGTCATAGTGGTTGGAATACAACATAATATTCTCGCCCTCAGCCTTCACACTTCAATCAGTTGGAATAAATCAGCTGGAATGAAATGTTGAGAAACACTCTACAGACGGAAATTCCAGAGAGAGAAAACTGAGTCCAGACACACAACAGTCAGTGAGGCAGGCGGATCTTAGGAATCATGCCTGGTGGTGTGTCATAAAATGCCGGGCCAACACACATTCTCTCCGTGTTGTCTACCGAACCTCAGGGCTCCAAAATGTTTCTTGGTGTCCTGCTCGGATGATTAGCAGAGTCAAAAGACATTCAGTTCTCTGAACTCACTGTCAGACTGTGACTCAGGAACAAGTCAGCACAAAATGTTGTTATACTAACAAGGGTCAGACCAGATTTTTCTATCACACACACTTTACATCATAACTAACCATTTGAAAACCATGTTGCTGTGTTTGACAGTTTGTATTTTGTCTACTGCTCTATTGATTCACATTAATTTCTATATGATAAGAAAGAATTGTATAAACTACTTGAGTAATGTTTAACTTTCATGGTACTTCCATAAGTGTGAAATCAGACAGTTACGTATTATGCATTGTTGAACTGAATAGAAATAAAAGTAACTCTGTAACAAAATGTGACAGTCACATCATCATGCCATAGATCACAAGAATTAAAATAGTTTCTGGACATTTTTAACACGCAGTACAATTTTCTGTTTATTTTTCCTGCTTTCCAGGCACATGTTTCCATTCTTTTAGTAGCCATTTTGCAAACCATGGTGTTGTTTTAGCTGTATTTTGTTGACTGTTTCAGGCAGCCACTGGTTTCCATTTACCTCTGGATGATATGAAAAGCTCTAAGCAGAAACTTGGTTGAGCTCCACACTTTGTCACTTGTGTGAAATGCAAACAGGTAGCTTCAGATAATCAGAGGCAAACCATGCCCTCCGCTTAAAAAATAATTGGGGAAAAAGGGCCTCTGATGGTCTTTCAAATTCAAATCTTGTGACATAAGCAAGTTTGCTAAGTGATTTTCAAAAACAATGGCTGCCTGCTAAAAGACAACTTGTTATTCAAATTACATTACACATTTTTTTATGGAATATGCATCCAAAAAATTAAAAACACACAGAGTAGTTTGCTAAATGGCTACTCGTACTTATACTTGTGATTTTCATATCGATCAAAAATAATGGCTACTTGAAACAATAGACCTAATTTAATGCTTTAATGCTAAAACCTAAGCTAGCCCTAGTATGACAATTGACAATTTACCCAGTCTTACCTCTTCCTGCTCTGCTGCACTCTGCTATGCTCCACCATGCTCTTGCCAGAGCTTCAAGTAGTTGCTGTTATGAAATTATAATAAAAGACAATGCTCCAAAACTTAGTAATCAAGCAGAAATAATTGAAATTATTCTCTGATTGGTTAGAATCAAGAAAATTAGAAGGGGATACCTCTGTGCTGCTGGCAGAGCTGTTCAGTGAGTCTGGGTCACAGGAGGCTTTGACAGCATCTCTGCATTAAGATACATTCTAGAGCATATTTTAGCAAAAAAAAATTTTCAAAAAAAGTTACAAACTGCAGCTTTAAATTTCTAAAGCACAGCAGCATGGTTGCAAAAAATCTACTTGACACACAATTGAAACATAATGGAAACTAATGGCTGCTATGAAGATTCCACAGCAAAAACTGTACTATTTTAAAATGGTGCTAACTATACTGTGCAAGATTTGATGTTAAGGAAACAAAGCCCGCACATTCATATAGCAATTTATGCTATAATTAACTACACTTTAGCAACATTGGAAAACACGTACACAAAAAAATCTTGATTTCAGTGTTTGAAACAGTCTTTAAAGTTCTACGTCACCTAAGCAGTTACTTGAAATACACACTCACATCCTCACAATCCCAAACCCCATCAATCCGCATCAGCAACAACCTGATCGTAATCCCACCAGCATCATTGAAGAATGTAATAGTATAATCATGCATCTGAAATAGCACTAAATTTTAATGTGATTAATGACACAGTTGCTTCATAAAGTATTCAACCCCCAAACTTTCTGCATATTGTTGTCGTTATACTATGCACCAATTTTAATAAATCATTAAGCACTCACAGTGTGTTTATAATGGACTTTTCATGCCTTATAATGCCTTACGAGCACCACTTCAAGTAATGTGTTGCCCTTATTTTTTACTGCAAGTGGGATTAGTTTTTGAGTTCCTGCTAAAATGGGTTTGATAGAGGTTTGCATGGATCTGAAGATTCTGTGTGTGTGTGTGTGTGTGTGCACATGCATCTGCTCTTGTTGTTGTGCAGCTAGGCCTGATGGGAGTCCACGTCCGGGGGGTACAGCTCTAGTTAATAATTCAGATGAGGCTCATTATCAAAGCAGCGCAGATCTCTCTCTGATTCCACCTTAATTGCAGGCAGGATGTGCCTCTCAGACACTCTCAAAGTCACTCCCCCTCCTGTCTGAAGCTGCAAATGACTACCACACACACACACACACACACACACACACAGGGACATACAGAGATCTCCTCTGGTTCTGTTCCAGACCTCACCTCGGTGCAGCAGGTCCCCTCTCTGAGATCAGGGCTGGATCTTTTCTGAGAGCAGGTGAATGGACATTTGGAGATGAGTAGATAAATTGCACTCAAAGCTTATGACCATCACAGAGCATCGACTCCAGGCATGTGCTCCTGTTATGAGTCACTAACGTTTTTAATCAGATCTTCACGAGGGCTTTCTCCTGTTGGAGGGCTCAGCAAACGAAGATTGATGGTGGGTAATCAGTTGAAGGACAGTATCTCTGTGATTAATGCAGCTCAAGAGGGAAGCTCTCAGCGTCACGGTGGACGACCTGGATCATGACTTCTTAACCCCCAATTTTTTGTAGAGTTGACGTGTGGAGGGTTATGTGTGTAAAAACGAGAACTGCTGCTGCTTACAAAGTAGTGTCACACTTACCTTGCATTGAAATACTACCCTGGTATTTGATAGTGAAAGTACTAGAGAGGTTTCCCACAGGTGAGCGTAATAGATGCCACAATTAAATTCAGCCTGACGGAGCAAATTTGCAGTGTCTGCGTTAGAGGGAATGGGATAATCTCCTCCACAGAGCACTAACTATGTCTAAAGATTCTTCTTAAAGATTTCTTAGTCACTCTGATGTACGGTTTATGTAAATAACAAATCTATGTATCTATGTGCTGCTGATAATAGCCTCTTTATGGCTTGTATTCATAGAAGCCGTAGCAACAATTAGCTGTAGCGTTGCTATTGTTAAGTCAAAGATGGTTATCTGCTTGGAAATGGTGTTCCTCTGTGAATGGATCCTTACATAATAGGTGGATTCGTCTTTTTCACTGTGGAGCCACAAGAAGAGAGAAAAAACTTGTTTAACTGAGCAATTGCCTGAAGGAATTTGTTCAAGGCATGCCAGCAGTACTGCTAACACGCAAACAATGACGATGCTAACATGCTAATGTTCAGCAGGTGTAATGTCTGTGCCATGTTAGCATGATAAACACAAAAGGTTTTATACTTAAAATTTGTATATGCAGTTTGACATGAAGCAAAATGCAGGAGTGGAAGAAGTAATGAGATAATTTACTTAAGCAAAGTAGCAAAAACACAGTGCAGAAATACTGTAAATGCAGTAAAAGTCCTGCATTCGTAATGATATTTAAGTAAAGATAAACAAAACAAAAAGTATTTGTATCAAAGTATCAAAAGTAAAAGTACTCTTTATGCAGAATGTCTCGTTTCTCATCAATGAACATGATATTATTTGATTATAATTACTGATGCATTAAGTTGTTCATCACTTTATTGTTGCAGTTTGTAAGAGTGGAGCTGAGTTTAACTGCTTATACTGTTCTGATGATCATATGTTTTGAATTAAAATTTTCATTACTTTACATATTGCTGGGTAGACTAAATTTTATGCCACAGATCAGTAGTCTTATGATTATACTGTATTTTGTAGTAGTAATTAGATTTTGAAAACAAACTAGTAACTACAGTTACCAAGTAAATGTAGCAGAGTAAAAGTGCAATATTTGCCTCTAAAATGTAGTAAAGTGGAAATAGCCAATGACATATTCTTCAAAAGTGTGCAGTATTTAAATAAATGTACTTGGATACTTTCCACCACTTGGAAATATACTATACTAATACTGGACAGTCATGGAAATAAAAAAAGTGAAAATATGACACTTTTTGGGCTGAATTAATTGTTAAGCATATTAGTAAAAAGCTACACTCCATCATTTTACACTGCTATCCATCACTCTTAATGCGCATTGTTCTCCGTGTAGTTCAGGTGATGTTCAGCATCAATCAAGTCACATTCACTTGCTGACAATTGAATTCATTTTCATTAAAGATGTCTGTAATTGCACTTTTATCATAGCTGATAAAAGCCATTAGTGTCTTAAGAGCAGGATCATTTGCTGTGTTTTTAACCAGAGTTAGTTGCTCATTGTCTTTGAAAAAACCCCAAAACAACTCTGCTGAAGCAGTCGCTACGCTCCGGAAGGTGTCTGCTAACGATGTCAAGGCGAGCCACAGACGCAGAAAAAGAACAACATGCCTACTGTCTATTGTAGGCACAAAGAAGGGTCAGGGAAGAGTGTTTTCACTAATGAATATTCATCAGTCCAACGGCATATTTGGACAAATTACAATAGAAGTCTTTCAAACTGAAGCTGAGTACTATTTAGTCATTGGATCTTATCAGATTTCATTAAACTGCTTTAAATCACACCTAAGCAGATTTACATTATGGTATATACAGACTGTACAAGTGTGTGTGTTTGTGTGACGGCTTGCTGAGGGCGGTTCACGCGGCAGACAGAGGTTAGCAATGTAAGACGGCCTCTCAGTGGATTTCTGTGTCAGTTTGATGAAAATAGGTCAGGATTCAGAGCTTGGCGTTTAGCATTCTGCCCATGTGATGCCCGACGCTGCTGCTTGACGACAGCTAGCCTCGAATGAACTCCAGACTCTTTCTGTCCCCCTGCAACCACCCCCACCCCCCACCAAACCCCTCTGTCTTCTTCATGCTGCTGTAATCTAAACTCTGTCCTGTCATCCCGTGTCTCTCTGATGCGCCTTCCATCGCTTCAAGCTCAAGTAAAGAAATTCAGATCTGTGGCTGTCCTCCTCCTCTGTAGAAATTGCACTTAAATCCACAATAGTCTGCGTCTGGTTGAATTTATTTGATTTAGATATACTTTTTCAGTATTGTAGTCTCACTTTAAAGAGAGAAAATAGATGTGCTGGAAAGTTTTATGAGGATAATATTTCAACCGTGGCCAGCAGTGACCTAGCTTAGCGCTAGGTCCATAGTACGTTTGGTCACCAATAGAAGGGCTTGATTTATTATTCTGCTACGGAGCAGACCTTCATCTCACATAACCGCCATGCTTTAAAATGAGGTGAATTCACTTACCTTGCAACTGAGTCATAGCAACTACCTCTGGCATGTGGAGAATTGGCTGTACACAAATAATGGGTAAAAATAAAGCTTTCAAAAAGAACTGATCAGTGAAAAGACTGTCGTGAGGGTAATTCTGTTATGTGAATTTTGAAGAAGAAGAAGAAGGAAATAGGAATCACATAAAATAATTTTTCTTAAAAACATGAAAATTTAAATAAACGATCTATACATTATACAGTCTGTGAGTACAGTGTATAATCTGCATTCCAGTGTAGTTTAAAAATGTTCTCTCACTCGTTTACCACGACTGAACGGTCGTGTGACGTATTTTCTGTTCTTTTGGGGCGCAAAAATCGTTACCATAGACCTACGCTATAACTGGTGCATGCGCACTGGAACCCCCTCCAATACAAAG
>JAUMHL010000003.1:18861827-18893913 GCA_032362345.1 Sandelia bainsii
TCACTGTAGTGTGAACTTTTTACGTTTTCCATAAATTTCACCCGAAAGCCAAATATCCCTAACTTTTTGTGAGTAGGTGTATATGATCCAGAGGTTTTGGTGCTTTGACCCCTACTAGGGACTAAAAGTCAGGCAGCTCTGAGGCTCTGCTGTTTCAATTTCAACTCCTACTACAAATATTACTTTTGGTTTAGATTGAATATTTTTATGTCTACTTTTAGCACCATAATTAACAGTACGTCCTTTACCACTAATTAATGTGATGCAGATTAGCTGATAGAGCATGTGTTCAACACTACATTTGATGGTAAGACTATATACTATTATAACATTATTGCTATCAGCAGCAGCATTATTAATTATGCTATCAACTGTTTTAGTGCAGTTCATGTCCTTGATCGTCTAAATGCTGCTTTAATAGCATAAAATTTTGGAATGCCTGGAAATAGTTTGACATGAAAGTTGAGCAGGATTGAACGATATCATAAAACACTGTGACTTGTGAAGTTGAAGGGAGGACAGAGGAGGACACAATGGTCGTATGGTGTTGTGGTTACGTGACTGAGCAGCGTGCAGGCCCGTCTGTGTAACGCTCACAAGACGGATATTAAAGACGCAGCACTGAGGCCTTCCCCCTGCGCCGTCCCCACACTCCCTCTCTCCCTCACCTCCCCCACTATGCCTCTCCCTCTCTTTCCCTTTCCCTCTCCGTCTCCGCTAATGATCTGCAACGCCTGTCGCTGCCTGGCTGACTGATGCCCACTGACAGCCCCACTCATGCGGAAAGGCTGCACCCCTCTCTCCACACACACACACACACACACACACACACACGCACACACACACATACACACTCATACATAGAGCATTGAACTCCTACACATCCCAACACTTCATATTTACTATGCATGTATGACACGCACTGTGCACGTTAACCTGCGCAAGCACTCACGGTGAGATAGATTGAGCCACATTAACAAATCACACCTATTTGTTCAGTCACATGTCAACAGACATATATGCAGACATACATGTAAAGCAGATGACAAACACACAAAGAGACCACACAGATAGCACCCCTCCTCTTCCGTACCACGACATGCCTATGGAGCAGCTCACACAGCATCCATGCATTTTTATGCAAATGACAGCATATTGAATCACATACGCTGAATGGAAAGTGGCACATTTCAGTGAAATTCCTCCAGTGTGAGGAAATAGTTTTTTTGCTTGCTTGAGGCAGAAAACATAAAGAAATAATGTAATAAATAGAGATGCGACTGTCCACCCATCCATGTTTGACATAAGTTTGGTTAATGCCCCAGTCTGCATCTTATAGTGTGTTACAAACTAATGTATGGACTATTTTATATCAAAATAAAAGTTTAAGTGATAATGAAAATACATATTAGCTGCAGCCTTAGTATGTATCACAAAGGATACAGAGCTGCAATAATAGATTATTAATACATCAATTATTTTACATACTACAACATATAATTCTGTTATAGAGTTTATGTGATAATTATTATTATAATTATTTGTATTTTTTATTTCTCTTATGTTAAGATTTTCTGCACCCAGATGGAAGCAGGGGTCTGGCACACACACACACACACACACATACACACTCACACCACATACACAAAAAGCCCACCCCCCACATGTGTAGCATACATTATCTGACACAACCTATTTTTACATTCATACAAAAGTGATTTATTCATAGAAACAAGAAATTCACATCTTATTGTTGCATCATTTCTCATTGTCTTAACAGCTGGGTGGACTTCAACGCCTCTTTTCAGTTTCAGGGATGATTAATATGGGATTTGATTGCAGACACTGTCCAAACCTGCTGCTAGGTGAGGTTTTCTCCCAGTATTAAATGTATTTATGCACACATTAGCCAATCTGGGCTCAGGCAGAAAACACTCCAGTGGTGCTTGGAAATAAATCGTTGCCACTTCACATATTTAGCAACACCTTCAAATTGCAGCTTGTGGATGTAGCCTACTTTCTCAGTAGAATAACTGAAACTCTTTCTGTTCTTTCATTAGGGTGTGCTCGAGCACTAACTCAGTATTCTCCTGCTGCTCTTGCTCCTAATTACTAATTGGCCCTTACTAATAATAAACAATCATGCATATGGAAATCTGATCAAAATAGCTTATTTGAATCAAATCAAGATAATTTATTCCCATAGAAATACAGTGGGGTATTGATAATTATATGTAGTCAATCTAATATATATTACTGGAAACCACTCACTTCAGATTTGAGTATTTATCAGCACTCTCGGCACGTCCCCGTCCCGAAAGGTAAAAAAAAAATGAGGTCACTAAGCACTCCTGTGATGCAGGGTTACACCCCTGGGCAGTCTCAGCCTGCACATGGCCCAGAATTCCCCAGCTGATGGCTCAGCCCTGCCATTAAACTCAGCCGGGGTTACACAAGACTCTGCAAGGCCTGCTGGCTCTGGCACAGATTAGACCAGGAGGCTCGGCCAGGTACTTCCCCGCTGTACAAAATATCTGGGCTGGAGACCAATATGAGAGGTACAGGGAGATACAGAGCATGCTGAAGTGGAGCAGGGCTTGTTAGTTCAATATTGTGAGCCACTTATAGATACAGTAACACACATTTTAAAGGGGTGGTAAGTGGCCGTTGTAATTATCATTGTTGTTCACTTTCTAATGAGCCATCAAGTGTGCAATTATTAATAAGAAGTAACCATTAAGGGTAGTGAACATCAATTCTGAATTTACACTTGTCATTAAAGGTATAGTATGTAACTTTTTCTTTTCTTTACTAGAAATATTGAATATAAAGTTTGAATAGCCTGGCAGCAGTGCACATATTTCCTTCTTAAAGTTTTTCCGTGAGGCTCACCCTTATAACCAATAAGAGAAGAGAGAATTATTTTTGCTTGACTGGTGGATTTTGTGACTTCTTATTCACTGTCATTTCATAGTTACTGACCTGAAGGGTTGGACTGTTTTAGTCTAATGCTATGGCTAGTTTCTTTGTTACAAATTTAAATGCGTTGTTTTGGCTTCAGTTATGGCAGTCTTCCACCTCTTTAACCCTACTGGAATATCAAGAATATTAACAAGAAATTTAGGACTTTTGCATTAACTGTAATAAAATTTGGTACATACACACACATCCCCTCTCAGGATAAAGTCAAATCAACCTTTGTCTAGTACTTTGAGTCCTAAACAGATGTCTGCTAAATGAACGAGATTTCCGCCTCAGCTGTACTTTGCATTTACTGCTAATTGCGGTAGCAAATGTTAGCATGCTAACATATGAAGTTAAGATAGTGAACGTGGTAAAGATTATTTCTGCATGCTTCTGTAGCGTTGTCATTGTGCTAAAGTACAACCTCACAATGCTGCTAGCATGACTGTAGACTTGTCTTGTTTTCTAATCTTTGTTTTTCTTGTGAAATACTGTATTATTTTTATTTATTTATTTGTAGGGCTCAAAAACTCCTTGGTCTGAAGGGGAAAAATCACTTTTTACCACTCAAACATATTTTTTGAGATCACAAATCAAGGTCGATCAAAGGTCAGGGTAAGATATTGCTTCATTTGGGACAGTAGCTCAGTCAGTAGAGCAGTGATCTACAAACCCCAGAGTCAGTGGTTCAATTCCCAGTTCCTCTTGGCTACATGACACCAAAACCCTGTATTAGTGCCGACATGTACTGTCTGGCAGCTGTCCAACAACAATTTCTTCAAGGAGATCAATTAAGTATGTCATTATTATTATTTAAAGTGGTGAGATTGCAGAATGCAACCTTTTGAGCAACCCTCAATCTTTATTTAACAAATGTATCTTTAATTTTGATATTCATACTTATGAGTAATTGAAACCTTTAAGAAAGTGTAAAAAGTGTAACCAGCAAGATGACATCACATGTGGTAAAGCATGGAGAGATCTAAAGGAGACATTGCATTTCTATAGCACTGTATTGCAAATGTACATGCAAGTCTAATCATGAATAAAAGAGTGGAGATATAACAAAAGACTGAGACACATACACACACACACACACATATAAAAAACACCCACAAAAAAACAAAATCCATTTCCATTTTGTTTCAATTAACGGGACAGTTTCAAACTTTGTTAGCTGCGGTCGGACTGTTGAGAACAGTCGAGTTACTTTCTCAGTTCGAGAAAACACGACAGCGCTTAGATGTGCTGCAGCGAGAACTTCAAGCCTCTAATGAAGTTTCTCGTCTGCTCTTTGAAAGACTGAACGCGCCGCTATACTCCACCCCTCAGCTTCCAGCTTGACCCCCCCACCCCCCACCCCCTTTCACTCAAACACACATGTGCAGACACTCGAACACACAAAAAACACACATTCCAGCATCCCCATTAGCAATTCATGAGCAGCGTCTCATTAGACTTTAAGTTTTACCATAGGCCTCTGAAGTATATGGCTGGAGCAGTTATTAATATTTCATAGTCTCCCATTGAGGAGCTAAAAACGAAGTCGACCTGCTTCCGCTACAAAGTGACTTGCGCTCTTCTTTTTTTTCTCTTCCCTATTTTACCCCCTCTTTTCCCTGTTTGTTAGACTGTCTCTCTCGTCCCCTCTTCTCACCGTTCACTCCTCCACCGTTGCTCTCTCTCTCTCTTCGGCTTCCTCGCTTCCGATCCTTCTCTGCCACACAGACCTTAACTCAAACTGACTTAATTGGGCTGTCTTTGTGCTGGGAAATGTGGGCATACCTTCCCCTAGAAGTAGAAAGTGAAGAGGAGGAGGGAAACTATGGAGGAGAAACCTGAGTTGCCCTACGAGTACTCCCTGTGCCCTGCTCGGGTTAGTGTAGGGAAGTGGGGGGGGGGGTGATTGAATGAGTGTGGAGAGGGAGAGATAGGGAGGGCTGTCTCGAGGGTTCGTGGGGTGTCTGTCAGACTGGCAGACAGGAGCTCTGCCCTGAAACAAACCCATGCATGAATAAGTCAATAAAGCCATGTCTGTGCGGTTTGCGTGTGTGTGTGTGTGTGTTTGAGAGAGAAAGAGAGGGAGAAAGAGAGAGACAGACAGAGAAAGGAGGAGGGATGAGGAGAGCATCAGATGAGGATGAGGGTGATGAGGCTTCTTGTTTCCCAGCGTCTATGACAGTGAGACAGACGCCACATTCCCTCGCAATGAGAAACAGACAGAGAGAGAGAGGATGAGTGATCAAAACCAGAGTGAGAGAGATAGAGCGGGGTGCTTTGAATTGGCTGGGACAGTTACAGCATGTTTGCACATTGCACGAAATTGGTTGGAAGCAAAAGTATGTGGGAATATACTCTATGCTGCATGTGTGTGTTCGCATGTGTGCAAGTGCGTGCATAACAGTCCTGCACAGGCCTCAAGCTGAGATACAAACCCCACTGAACCCAGCTGAACCTGACTGGTATTCCCAAATGCTGGACACAAACAGTTTTTTCTTCTGTCATTTCTTCTTTCAAATGCAAAGAAATATATGATTAAGATGGTGGATCCTGGCTGCAGAATTTTGTTCCTGTTCAGCCACAAGAGCATTAGTGAAGTCCAGCAGTAAAAGTGGACAATAAAGTCCGGTTCACAGTTGGTGTACCAGTTCATTTCAATGTTGGTCAATGCTCTGTGCAAGCTGGTCAACTCTTGGAAAAACATCGTCTTTGTTGCCAGCACTAGAGACAGACAACATTATAGCATTTAAGACAAATTGTCTGCTTTACATGTTCATACCAGGTTCAATCTTGCCTTTTCTCATTACTGGCAAGATAAATGTGGCCACCACGCTCTCACCCTCACTGCATCAGATAGTGACGCTTGCCATGGTGTCCAATACGGATGCTTTGTAAGTCTCATACTGATGCTTAAGATATCCTTTGGAGTCACTGTTTGATGAGTGTCATTATTTGACTCCATTGGAATGATGGCAACTGCCTGTTGGACCTGTCACCTGACAACAGTCAGAAATGCTTAATTACAGTTGTGGAAACATCACAGTTTAGTTAACATTAGGCACAGGCACAAGGTAATATCCCTCTCTCTCTTTGCGGCAAGGGGTGTACCTGGGGATAGGTCCGGTGAATATGAGCAATATCTGTTTGGGGGTCAGCTGGTGGCAGAGACTTGGGAAAGGTGAGTGGAGACTGGATGGGGCTCCACAAGATGGCAGAGGCTGGCTGCAGGTGGTCGCCATGGAGGGCAGGTTTAACTCGAGAGACATGGAACGTGGGATGAATCATACGTGGTCTGGGGAGTTGCAATCTCACCGCCACAGGGGTTTATCACTTTGGTGTTTGGGAATGGACCTACGAACTGGGAAGACAACTTCCTGCTTTCCATCTGCAGATGTAGATCCGAAGTTGCGAGCCACACTCTCTGTCCAACTTGGTCCCGGGGTGCAGGTGTCTGATGCTTGTTGGCCCACTTCTCATAGCTTTAGACAGAGCAAATCAGGCTGTCCTCCATGCCAGGTGACAGTGCCATACTGGGGTGAATGCGGAGGGAATGATGGCTTCAGTTTCCTGGATATCAGAATGACAATCCGTATCCAGACTGCACATAGCGAGTGGAGCATTATACACAAACATAACCAGGGACCAGAACCTGAGTTGTCTTTCAATTTAAAGACCTAACCCAACCCAACTACAGTAGCACTGCACAATTTGAGACCAACACAGCCAGCTAGATTTTTTGCTTAATTCAAATGGAAAGAGACAACTACATTCAAAACCAACTGAGCCCAAAACCAGTCCAAGCCTTAAGCTTAATGCAAACCTGACCCAAAAGCCAGGGACCTATGAAATACTTGGTGGGTAACAGAACTATAAGCTAGTAGGGTTTTTAGGTAACAATTCCTTGCACTAGACAAGCTTCTGATTTATTTATTTTCATCCATTCCTGGCTAATTCAACACACATTTCCCTTTTCCCACAGGGTATTTTTCTACTTAAACCATAACACACAGGACTAGGTTATGTTGAACGGTTTGGCTTTGCATGATTCACATTCAGTATTTAGTGTTGCTAACCTTAGCCTATACATTAATCAGAGTCGTTATTGTCATAACTAGAACCTAGGAGGAAATCATTGTAAGACTTCTAAGACTAAGGATAAAGTATGTATTTGCAGAATATGACCATCCAGCATCAACGTTTAGTCTTACAGTAGGGTTGGGCACAGATGATTTGGCTTAGAAAAAGAGAGAAATCATTAATAAATAGCATTTGAAAAATTAGAAGCAGAGTCCTCAGAGTCCGAAAAATGGGATTTCTGGTACCTGACTTACAGCCATCCTAAAACTCCAGGTTTTGTTGTAACTCGCTGGGTTCAGATAAGGTAGCAGAACTGTAGCTGTGAGGTAGAGGGTGGTGAGAGGCAAGATCCTTAGGTGTTTTAATATATTGTAGCTCTGCAGTGTAGCTCCCTTTATACACGAACACCTCAATGTGACGAACCAGTCCTAGGCAATGAAAAGAATGATTTAATAGGAACCAATAAAGTCAGAAAGAGAAGAAGAAACAGATGAAACGAAAAGTGCTGGGGGAGGAGGAAAGCAGTGTGAAACAGTGACACTGAGAAAGAAATGGAGGATGGAAACAATTCATTGTCCTTGGAAACCAATAAAGCTCATTTGAATTTGAGTCCTCTCTCTTCTTTTTGCCTTATGTGACCTCTTCCTCGCCCTTCTTCAGCACTTCGCAATCAGTTTAATCTCTTGCTGCTCATCCCTCCCAGATGCTCTCCCTCTGCCTCTTTCCCTTCTCTCTCTTTCCCATCCATCGTTCATTACAGCTCACTCTCACCAAAGCAGATTTCTTTCCATGACGGATGGGCTCTGTGAACGCTCGTCCAAAAAAGCTCTGTCAGATCTTCTGCTTGCATAGTAAAAGCCAAAGAGGCTGACGGTTCACTCGGGGACACGCGTGGTATTGTAGTTTGGGGGTGTGGGGGGTGGGCGTGGGGGTGTGGGTTTGGGGAATCAAAAAGGGTTTTGGGTTCAGGGTTTGGTGTCATTTTTGGTGTCTTTGTCAGTGCCTGGATCTAGTTGTGGTTGCCCAGACAGCGGCTTTATTAGCCATGGGAAAGCAACTGCATGCATGTTGCCACTTTTAAATATAAGGGGGATATTTTTTCCAAGGTCTCCCTCTTTTTCTGCTCTTACCCCATCAATTTAACTCCCGTATTATTACAACAGTCTCTGCGGTTCTCCAACAAGCCCGCTGCCTTGCAGGCATCTTTACAAGTCCTCTTCTTTCAACATCTTAACCATAACCCCCTCCAGCCTTTCTCTCCTCTCTCTGGTCTGCTCTCACTTTTCCTTCCCATCTCTCTCGCTCTCTCTGTCTCTCTCTCTCTGTGTCTACGATGGTCAGGTCTCATGGGGGAAGACAGTTGGCAGGATGCAGGCTTGCTGCCATGGCAACAGGAACCCTCCCTCTCCCTCAGGTCTCCTTAGCAACTAGTAGCTTGGCATTGTAGTAATGAGCCGGCCCAGCATGCCATGCTAGCGAAGCATGAGGTGTGTGTGTCTTAGTGCGTGCATGCTTGTGTGTCTTTGTCAGTTAATAACGTAGCATTAGATGTTCAGTTAAATGTATGTCTTGTGCAGCCTTTCTCACCATGTCTCCTCTCCTCAATTACATTCAATCTCCCAGATTGCATCCGCTAAATGGAAATGTATCCAGAAATAATGACAGTCAACACACATCACACATAGAAGAAAGTCTGATTTATTATTTTTTTCTCTTTGAAAATTAACATACTTCAAAGGAGCACGTGTGATGAGAGATGTGTTTCTCTTAAAAGAAATTTGAGTCTTCAAAAAGTGTGACAGTGTGAATTGGCAAAATAATTTCCTGTGAAAAAAAAAAAATCTATCTCAAGTCACAATCCCAGGAGTTTTTGAAGAGCGTCTCCAAAGCTGGCCAAATAACAAAAGACTAATTGAATCAAATGATACTGTGAAGTATTTACTGTAGGAAATGAGTGTGTATAATTCCCATAAATTAGCTACCATTATTATTCCTCTCCAGCTTTGGTATTTGAGGAATCCAAAGCAGCTATCAGGTAACTGAGAAGCAATTAAAGATGAAACTGATGATGATCAATTATGAACAGAGACACCACCCAGGTTGCAGTCAGTCCAAATAGATTTGTGTATGTATTTTGTTTTGAGAAATGTTGGTCTCAAGAAGTCATTGTGAGGATAATGATGATGCAGAATACTGTTATAAAATGCAGGACGTCTGTTAAGGTTGGCATTGTACTGATATCATGTTGTAGCCTGGTTGCAGATCTCTGGTTGCTGAATTGCTGCCCACAACTTCGATTATTTGAGAGTCTGAATTAGATCTGGTGTAGTGCTCATTAATGGCCATTTCAGCTGTGCCAGTGAGAGCTTTGTAAGCAGGATTAGCAATCACGCTCTTGTACCAAAGCCAGAAAAAAATAACCATTGAGACATGGACAGTGGCAGCAAAGTGGCCACATAAATGATGAAATTGATCCAGGTTATTGTAAATTGACAGAAATAAGTCCTCTTTGAGGAGGGGTTCAGTTTTTTTTACCTTAATGTCACATGGCCATACTGTATGTGTAGGATGTATAATGTTTGAAACACATGTAGAAAAAAATCAACTAACAGAGACAGTGTGACTCAAGTTCACTTATGTTGTATAGTACACTGACTTTCTTCTTCCAGGATGTATTCACTCACTGCAGCTTAGTATGGAAATACTGTCCAAGATACAATAGATTTTTGCACCAAAGAATAAAACGGACTTAATATGGACATGTCTTCATAATAACTTAGACTGAACTTGAGCTATAGAATCTATTGAATGGTTACTCAATTAATATATCTTTTTTATTACTACATCACGAAAAATGTTCTAGCAACTCTAGCACCTTAGTTTTCTAAGTGTACTGAAAATGCAGTTTTACTAATGGTTATAGGAAAAAAAAAACTTCTCTCAAATAGAAATGAAATAGAAATACAATAGCTGACTGAAATGAAATAAAATGGCAATTCAGCCTGACTAACAGGGTAGCAATCCTCCATGCTGAAGTACGAAATTCAAGCAGGTAGTTTGATAGTTTCATCAAGCAGCAGCTTGGGAGCAAAGGTACTCAAGCTCTGAATGTTCAACAACACCTTTCTTTTTTTCAAACTACAATGAATATTCAATTCAAAGTGTTGAATTGTCATGGTCATGATTAAGTTGCTTTTCAGTGCTTCTCTGGATTAAATCAAACTAACCTATAATAGCGGCATAGACACTCGTCTCTTGATGATCATCTCTTCTTCAGGAATTTCGTTATTCATTCAAGGCTACAGCTTTCTGTTTGAGACTCTCTGGGTGAAAGGTCAAAGGTGGAAACCATTGTTTGAACATAAGAGATGGTTGTTATTCTTATAACAAGCTGTGTAGCAGTGCCTGGAGTTTGTAAGGATGTTCTCATCTCTCTGTTCCTCAAGTCGATCTAGTCTTTTGCTGGTTTTTATTAATGTGCCATTCAGTCTCGTCCCGTGTTTCTGCCAGTGTATCAGCTTCTGACTGTGGATCAGTGCATTTGTTGAAGGTGTCATACTGTGTCGGTGTGTGGATGGATGTGACAGCTGAATGTTGAGGTGGGTGGTGCTCCCCTGAGACCCAGTGGCAGGTGTGATCAGGCCTGTTTCTCAGCTTCTCCTTTGGCTCCCATAGGTGTCACGATGCTCCACCTGGCGTGTGAAAGCTCCCGGGAGGGGGGCGGGTGGAAATCGCAGCCGTGGAGGTGACTCCTTTTATGTGTGTGAGTCAAAGGTGGAGGTGACAAACTGCATTTACTCTTGTTACTGTAAATGAGCGGATTTTTTTCTATTTGCTTTGTTTTTTTCTCAATTTCTCAAAACACACAAAGTAATATTGTTCTTTGTCTCAATACAGCCAATAGCATGAGGTAATATATATGTATATATTTTCCTTGTTCTTTTGGTACAATTGGTTCTCTTGTCTGGTTTTGAAAGAAAAGGAAAATGATAAAAAGGGTAAGTGTATTTTACCAAGCAAATAGACTACCACAGTATTTAATCAAGGTTTAAGCAAAGTCCTGGAGCAGGATATGGTGGTGTTCCTTCCCCCCACGGTGATCATGATTTGAGTTCAACAGGAAGGAAGCACCACACACATCCATTCAGTGTCCGTCTTAACATAGCTGGCCGTGGGCTGAGGACTGGGCTTCTCTGGCACGCAGAGAGGATTTTCCGATCCCCTGCCCCGCTTTCAGATGCTCGTTAATCTGCCGGCTCTATTTTTATCTGCCCTCTCCTCCTGCTCCCGGGGCTCTCTGCCTTCACATGGCTCCTTATGTCCATCCACTGCCTCGGCAGGCCGGCATCTCCAATTAGAGGCCTCTCCACTGGGGGCTTGGGGCTTGCTGTCCGCTCCTGGCCCCTCAGGCTTTTCTTTCCATCTACCTTTCTCAGGTTTGACCCAGACGACGCCTCGCTCCCTGCTTGTTTCCACCCATCTTACCTTCCCTTCCCTGCCTTGTTTCTCTGTCTTTTCCCATGAGCGTGCAGAGCTCCACAGGGAGTAAGGGGAAGTGAAAGGCCTTCTGTTGCCTTAGTCCCTTGGCTGTACTCTGAGGAGAAGCTAACTGGTGCACCTTTCAGGACGTGGGCTCAGTGCAACTGCTGCAGACACTAACTCTGATGATGTTGTCACAGCTTCTGCCACAACTGAAATTGCTGCTAGTACCGTTAATGCTATCATTCATCCTTCACACAGAGAAGATTGAATCTTTGCTAAGGTTAGTGGTTCTGCAACACCACAGTGAACTCCCAATTTAAAAAGACTTTACAAATATAATTCCAGTCTTGTTCTCAAGTGGTTCTTTGTTTTAACCTGCTGAATTTAAGCATTCAGTGTCTTAAAATGTTTTTTGACGTTACAGAATATTCAACGTAAAAACAGAATTTTACAAAGCAGCTGCTGTTAAATGATCTAGTACTGCATGTGGTGCACGACTGTACAAGAACCATTTCCTGATGTGGGTAATACACAAAGTGAAACATCTTACAAAGATGTTATTTCAGTCACTGTCATGGCTCCTAAATAACATTTCAGTATTTGCAGCTTTCCACACTGTGATGTTTTAGAGGTAGCAGCTCCACTATTGTTATAAAAGTGTGACTGCACATCTTTATTGTTGTTGGCCTTAGACACAACTACTTTATTGTGTCCCTTAAATGTTCCTCGCTACACTGCATTCCTCTGGATGCTCTGACTTATTATTTTTCTCCAATCCACCAAAAGAATAGCATCTTTCTTTCTTTTCCCAGCTTACCCCCCCTCTCAAACTCTGCATGCTCACACCTTCTCTAACCCCGCTAATCCCTCAGCCTCCCACTTCTTTATTTCCCTTCAAAGAGACAAGCGCTGCCCGTGACATCAGTCACAGGAAGTGAATCTTTAGCGTTGACTAATTTCCATCGATTGCCTCCAGACAGGCTTAGCAGACGAGACCCATTCCCACACAGAGCCTGGCTGCTCTCATTTAAGTCTCCCCGCCTGCAAAAAACGCTGCACAATGAACGCAGTCAGCGCTTTTATCTTCTCCCCCACTCTTGCTTATTATCAAATAAATGCGCGGCATAGAGAGATACCCATTGACAGGACCATGCATAATGACTCCTGGCTGTGTGAAATGGATTAATAAATAATGGTAGAGCAAGGGGAGAAAAAGGCTTTGCTTAGTCCCACTACTTCTCAACAAGGCAGCGTAGAACAATCCCCACAACACTCAGCGGGGCTGCGCTGGACCACATGTAATGGAGCACTGCATGGAATTTAAAACACATGCCTCCTTTTGAATGTACCGTGGAATGCGTCATAAATTAGAGGTGGGCTCCTTAAACAGTGGAGCAGAAAGTGCTATAAAATCCACTACATGATGTTCTACTGAATCCTCTAAAGAGTGTCTTCCAAGAGACGTCTCTCCTGTGAGGATAGAGAGGTAAAAGCAGCCTATATAAAAATGTCCAGGAGCAGAACTCCTCTGCAGCTTGTTCCCTGTCTCGCTGCTGACAGAGCCGCAGCAGAAGGTAAATCAGTTTCCTTTTTGCCTCTGCTTTCACGCTCTCACGAGTGTACCACTGGTTCAAACACACACATCCTGCAGTTTCCGTGTGCGAACTCAATTGAATGCACAAACAAGTGGAGCCTACAAACACTAGAGGCTTCCTTGTTTTTAACCATGCATCCCCATCCCAGCCCTGTCACTGACATATTGCTTAATTAACACCCATGGCTTTGTGTATATTGACAGCTTTTTTCTTTTTTTTAATGGCAGAGAGTAAAAGTGTTTCTGCCGCCTGCTCTGCACCGTAGGGGCTTAAACAGACTATAAAACACAAACTGTGGCTGTGATAGTGAAGTGCACTCCGACTGCCACTGTACCCTTGTGCCAAAGTAAAAAGTCTGTCTGAGGCACGGGGTGAAAAGGTCTCAATCTCCTTAATGCTAGATTAAGGAGCGGCTTGATCAAGGCGTCTTAAGTGCTTCATTTTGGAATCAGGATCAATAGCCGCTAAGAAGAATTGAGCCAGGAGCCTCGGTACGTTGAGCTGATTGAATAGAGCCTAATGACTTCTCAGAAGCCTTGACAATGGTGGAATGGCGCATACTGTATATGCTGCTTCCCTTTTACATAAAAAGAGATTAAAAAATCTATTTCTCAGCTCGGGTTCTCAGAGTAACACAGCCTTCTATTAGTGTGGACACACAAACACACAGACAAACATGTTTTCAAGCGAGAGTGGTGACAACAGTGGCTTTGACGTGGCGTGCAGAGGGTCAATCCGGACGTATTTTGAAGGCTCGGGAAAACCTGTGCTTGTTTTTCTTGGCTCCCAATAACTGTCCGACCAATTATGTCTATCAATGCCTTGCCCACCCTCAATCGCCATGATCCGACCAATCCCCACCCTGTCTCTGTGGTTTCAGGGTGAAACCCAGCTGAGGAGTGCCCAGAATTAACCAGGATTAGCCTTGGATTGTCGGGGATTACTCAGGCTGGAGAGGGATTAAGTATGATTGCCAGTTCGGGGTGGGGTGGGTGAGGGTGTGTGCGTGCGTGTGTATGTGTGTGTATGAGTGTTTGTGCGCTTGGACATCGAGGTGAACATGTGTTAAGTTGTGAAACGTACAGTATATGATGATACATGTGTGTACTGAAAAGTCCAGAAAACACTAAATATGATTTGATTTCAGCATCTTTATCAGTCAGCAGCAGGGTGAGGAAATGTCTGTTTTTGTTTCTGCAGGGTATGACAAAGCCCAGATATAGTGTGTTTCGATATTAGTTGTGCAAAATGAATATGGAGCCTTTTTTCTACTCAGACACAAAGCTCCATTGAGAGAGTTGCTAGTAAAAGAGAGAGACAGCAAGAGGGAAAAGGTGCAATGGGTTACATCATTCTCGTTGCTATGCAACTCAAACTGGATAATTTGCAATAGATGTAATTAGCGTTTGCTAGCTAACCCAGAATAAAAAAGGGACAAGGGGGTTGAAAATAATAATAATCAAGAAAATTAGCCACTGCTCTGTTATTGCTATTCTGAAATGGAGGATGTGGGCACACAGCTGAAGAGACCACACAGTTTCTGACCATTTAAAAAGCTTTTTGGACGCATAGTCTCAATAAAAATATGGTACAGGGGGTGGACATAATAATACCAACTGACACTGTAATGTAATCTACAATCATTGAGGGAAATCAGGATGATACATGTTCTCGAAGATCTAGTGTACCGGATTGAATAAGACTGTACATGCAGTATGTTTGTGTCCATCTCCTGTATGTATTGTCTGGAATTTCAAGAGGAGCACGTTAAAGGGAAACTACATAGGAACTGTTTATGTACTGGTCGTGGGGAGAGCTACTTAGGTTTTTTTAAAATAAAAACAGTTTCACACTGGCATGTGTCACGCTGGAGAGAGTTTTCCAATAGTCTGAAAAATTAACCCTGATGATGTTATCAGGGCCTGATGAACACGGCTACCGAGTTGCACAATAGGAAATGTAGTTTGTCTTTGCCAACTTTACTCACACTACACAATAAAAGTACAAAAACAAGCATTAAAAGGAGTGGGTATGTGAGAGCCAGCACTAAATGCACCAAACTAAACCTGCACTTGTGTGATCTTACAGCCATATCACATAGTCTCAGCTAACACTCACAGCTATGAAAGTCATCCTGAGAAGTCATGTTACTGAGCTTGTACAAACTCCCCATGGTGGTGAAGAATGTGCAGTACGTTTGCTAGAATCAAAAGCTCAACACAATCTTTATTTGCGCAGATAAGGACACAGTGACGTGGTTGATAGTTATGTGGAAAGGATCCCCAGTATGTCTGCCTTTTATACCCTCTGGACAGATGAACATGCCATGCTGACTAAGCTTAAAACGCACACTTCAGCTGTCAGTCATTAACACTTGACTATCTGTGTCAATGTGTGCTGCTGAGCTCATCTCCTTATGAGGACAAACACCCCAAAAATGCCACACACAGAAAATCCACAAGTCCTCTGTGTGACCTTTTGCTCCTCATGAAGAAAGAAAAAAAAAGTAGCTCTGTCTCTTTTTGTCTAGACATCTATTATGTAAGCCTTCACACATCAACACATCATCTATTGTGTGGCATTGTGTGGTCAACTGCAAGGTTTTGAATTTACTTTGTTGCTAGATTTCAGATATTACTCAGATGTAATTATACAACAGAATACGGTGTGATGCAGATATTTACTCTGACAAATAAGAAATGATAAATTCTGGCCCAGCATTTTGAAAAAGGGAAAAGTGTAAGAATTCTGTGTGTAGACAGATCTGTGTGTCCACAGGCCATTAGCCAACCACTGGACTGACTATCCCCTGACTCAGTGAAAGCAGCAGTGTGTCGGGGTCAAACTCAGTCACTATTCATGTATAATATAAAGTGGTGGAGCTGGATACACTGTAGCAAGTTCCCTGTAGAGGAGCAGGGGTAGATGTAAGGACAGATTCAGTCACCGTTCTCTGTGCAGCAGTCCATCTCCTCCTGCATTAGCAGAAAGGCAAAGGCTGAGAGCAGAGGGAACCGGCATCTTCACTTCAGAATCAGTCTTTCTGACAAGTTAATGTATACACTCAGGCAAGGACGGGCAGCTACTGTATGTGCCACGGAAGGCTGACAGGCTGCAGGTTTCACTCCAACCAAAGCCTATGCCAGAGAATTTCACGGTTCAGCTCCCTCCCTGTGACTGAAAGTGAACTGATCAGTAACATCTCCTGATTGCAATAATAACCTTGAGACCCGATTCAACAACCCAGTCATGTTGGTTTACTGGACACATACTGAATCACTGAAGAGATAATAAAGATGTCTCTTATTATGGTGTTGTTGAAATAATTAGCTGTTTGCTAATGAGGAGGCCAGGTCCAGAGTAGTAGAACCCAACAGAACTGGTTAGTACCCGGGGGTTTGGGTTGGCTCTGGGCATAAATTTAGAGATCATGTTTTAGTTTGTGTAGGGTTCTGTAAGGTGGATCAGCCTTCATGCTGAATAATTCCATAATGACTAAAATAAATAATAATAAAAATAATAATAACTAGAGCAAATGTTAGCAGACAACACGTTAACACCCAACAAATTACTCTGAGAGAGACTTCCCATCCCACCCTGTTCTGATTGGCCAGTGCGTGGAAGGCTTCCTGTCAGCCGAGCTATGTCCAAAACAGTGATTGTTGACACCACCCCTATCGTTCACTGGCTCCGGATGCCATCTCGATATACTGTGGCAGTATCACACAAATATATTGAAAATGTCAGATTCTGAAATCCAGTTATATACATTTGAGCTGGAATCTGATATGGAACATGATGCTAGAGAAGATGAACAAATTTCTTTATGCACGTCTGCATGAAACTGGAACTGAAATAAACATTTTTGGCGTTGACCCATCCAGCCACCACCATCAGTCCTAAAAGTGCATGAATATAACATTTTTGGGGCATTTCTGAAAGTGACTGATGCTGTTATTTTTCTTGGAACTTAATTTCTACTTAATGACCATTAAAACAAAAAGTCGTTAAGAAGTTATTTTTATTGAGTTTATAGTGTCAGCGGAACAGACATGACCTCATGGATTTTAGCATGCCCCTTGAAGCTAAATGACAAATTAAAAAGATATTTATAATACCATAAATAAACCAAGAATGACTTATTACTAAATGGGAGTAATTTTTCTGCAAGTAAGCAACTTTACATCACACGAAGTATAGATCTTAAAGGGCAAGTTCACTGATTTTCAACTTCTCATGTTTCTAATTTGGGAAGAACATGCCTATGAATGATATCAAACCTCACTCTGCCTTGCCTATATTAAAATATTTCTCTGCTTATAGCTGAGAAACTCTTCTAGATTATGTCATCTGGGGGAGTGTCTCAGTTCAGATAATTACATCTGGTTGCTAATATTGGAAATTTAGTGTGATTTTAAGGTCCATGACCTTCACTGATTAGTGTTGGTCAGAAGAGTTGTTAGGAAACTACATTATAGTTTAAAGAACTCTAGAGGAGTCTCATTGTTTCATTCATCTTTAGCTAATTTGTTGATGGTTCATCAGACAATTATATCTCTCCTGTGTTCTGATAATGTGGCTGTCAATCAGAAATCCTTATATTTAATAGGAATTATAGGTGGTGAGCAACAGCATCAAATTGTCATTAATAGCAGTTTCAGAATAAAAATGGCTTTCTCAGCCTTTAAAAATGTCATTTTAATCTTATTATAGCACTGTACAATGTATCAGCAGGTGAAGGAACAGCAGTTGTGGTATAATTGTTGCTCTAGTAGTTGTACAGAAGCGCTCTCTCCTTACTCACACACATACACACGCACACACACACACATGCACGCACATACACACACCCAAACTGCTAATCACAGCTTGGTACAGGTACTGAGGCACTGGGACTATTGGTGATTGAGCCTCCCTGGTGGATTGGAAGCAGGAATCTGACAGACGCAGATAAAAGGCTGTTTGGAGTTGCCTGCAGCATCAAACAGCATCAGCCGCCTCCCCTCCTCTCTTCTCCCCCCTCCTCTCCTCCCTACCACCACCTCCCCTTTCTTCATTTCTCCTTCTTTTGGTTTACTCTGTTGCCATGGCTACGCCCAGCTAGAGCCGTCACGTAGTGGAGGAACCTGTCAGGGCGTCGCTCTCAGATCACCTGATGCAGGCTGTCTCCACCGGTGGCCTGTTTCACACGCCGCCATCGTTCAATTTTGGCTTTGATTAAGTCTGTGCTCTGTAGTGCGGCCGCTGAGGAGTGGAGTCAGTCTAATTCATGGCAGAACGTCGAGTTTGTTCAATTATGCCGACCTGGTGTTTTGAACAGCAGTTTCTGAACAGCAGAAACCCCCCCACAAATCTCTCCCATCCAGTCTCCACGTCTGTGAAGAGACTCTAGTCAAAGCAGCATGATTTGAGTGCAGGGTGGGATGAAATTACCTGTTACGAGTAATGCTGAGGGGATGAGTGTGTGGATGAATGGAAATAGTAGCAGGTAGGATACAAGACTGATTTGAAACCCACTTAAAGCTGAATTCCCCTGTAAACATTTTACGAGAAACCCATTACCTGCTGTTCTGGATGCTGTGCTTTTCATAATACACTGCAACAACAAAGAACCATCACCTCTTTTAGTTGGCTGTCCAGTTTGCAGCCATGCGGCTCTGTATGCTGCCAGAATTGAGGTGGGGGTTGGGGGGGTTGGGTACATATGCTGAGTGTATGGATTGTGCTGAAGGGTGAAATGTAAGCTTGCCCCCTGTTGAACACAGATTTGCATCTCCCGCTGTTTGTTTCCAATACTTGCTTGCTATTCAGTATGAATGAATGGAAAAAAAGAAAGAAGGGACAAGGGAGGAGGAGGGGAGGATGGAAGCTGTGTAAGGTTTTGAGAGAGGATGGATGTGGAGAGAGGGAGAGAATGAACAATGTCGTGATCAAGAGACGCTGGGACGCAGAGAGGGAGATGAATGGGGCTGAGAGCAGGAAAATTGGACAGGAGGCGGGGAGTGAATGAAGATAGAGAACAGCTCGAGATATCAGGAGACAGAGATTGTGAGCTATGTGCAGGTAATAAACAAGGCAGAAATAGATAGATATCTCCAGAGAGGAAAAAGAAAAGTGTGTGATTGCACGCATGGGGTACAGGGGTACGGGTTGTGGAGGTGGGTTGATCCCAAAATGATAAAAAAAAAAGCAAAAAGGCATAAAAGAGAGGGAAAGAAAGGGAAGGCAGAAAAGCAAAGGGAAGGAGAGCTGGAGAGAGTGTGAGTAATGACACGAGCAGGAAAGATTTGGATGAACATGCTGTACTTAGACTAACTTGGCCAGCTGAGACGATGTGTATCCCTGCTAAGCTCTCCTTTAGGCAGGCTTAGATCTCATCAACTCACTCCAGGTTGGCACTGACTGCAAATGCTGCTGTGGAGCCCTGGATTAACTATACACAACTGTCATTCAGACAGGGGTCTGAGGGGACTTACAGTACTGTGCAAAAGTCTTAGGCCACTATTAGATTTGTTGTTTAGTAATGCTATTACCACCATATAATATACATTTATTAATTAGTCTCTTTATTAGAATAAAACTTGAAAGTATAGAAAATACACAGTACACAATATTAAAAACATGCAAACATTAGAAAAAAACAGCATCTGTAGGCTAAAGTGACAGATATTGAGTGTGACCTCTGCAGGAATATGGAGAGGTCAAGGGTTACTAGGAGTGGAAGACCAGAGAGTGAGAGACCAAAAGAAGTCCAGTAAGGACCTGGCTCAGCATTTTGTGGCTTCATCTGGATGCCAAGTTGATCCTTCCATAGTCTGAAGAAGCTTGATCAGGAATATTCTTTGTGGAAGGAGAGCAGCCAAAAAAACACTTTTTTTGTTTCTAGTTCTTCTAATGTAAAAAGCGGGAAATAAATATATATATGTCTATCATGGCATTGCTTAAAAACTAACTTAATGGTGACGTAAGACTTTTGCACAGTACTGTATTGTACACTCCCACACCCCAAAACCTACATACTCCACACTTACCCACCCGAGTGTCCCCTTTAGGAGTAGTTTCCATCGTTACCTCCATTCGTGTTAATTGTGCCATGATTTTAAGAGGTTAAATGAGCAGCATTCCCCCCACCCCCCATCCATATCTGTCTATCTTATTCCTTCCACATCTTCTCCTGCCAAAACACGCCTCCCCCTCCCTCACTTTCCGTCTCTGGCTGGGTCTTAGGCTCTCATATTTGGAAGCTTGCAATCGATATGGGCTGTCTGTGATTGGGTTGCCTTGCGTGATTCATTCCTGTAACCTTGGTGATGGTTTGATGTGGAGGCTGCACCGGTGTCCGTATTATGACTCAGTGAGCGCGTGTGGAGAGGAGAGGCTGGTCAGGGGAGGTATCGATTGGTCCTTCACTTTCCCTGCCCTCTTTACTCTCCCCTCCATCTCCCTCTTTCTTTATCAGTTTTTTTTTCTCGCTTGCCATGCAGACTTAGTTTGGCCATAATTTGAAATGATTTTGTGTTCTCAAGAAGTAATTATTTAAACCTAAATGTTCCCTTGGGTGTTAATATTTATCTCTTTTCTTCTCTCTTCCTTTTCTGCCTTTTTCTCCTTCTATGTCTTTTCCATCTTTCTCTCTTGTTCCAGAACTCAATCAGACACAATCTGTCCCTACACAGTCGCTTCATTCGGGTGCAAAATGAAGGGACAGGGAAGAGTTCTTGGTGGATGCTGAACCCAGAAGGTGGGAAGATGGGAAAAGGACCCAGGCGACGTGCAGCTTCTATAGATAATGGCACCCGCTACCTGAAGACCAAGGGTCGTATCAGCCGGAAGAGAGCAGGAGCCATAGGCATTGGACGGGGACAAGGTCACGCAGGTGGACCTGCATTGCAGGGCTCCCCAGAGCATGGAAGTCCAGCAGGGAAAGGAGGTGTGGGCATGGGGGGTGAGGAGTATGATACATGGACGGATCTCCATTCCCGCACCTCCTCCTCTGCCTCCACATTGAGTGGATGCCTGTCTCCAATCCTTGCTGAGGCAGAGGCTGATGAACCAGAGGAGGGAGGACTGTCCTGCTCAGCCTCACCTCGACTGTACCCCAGCCCCACCAGCACTCGCTCCCCAGCCCTGGGCAATGGGGGCCACTGCCCCTCTGTGGAGCTCCCCCAGCTGACCGACCTGACTGGGGCTATCAGTCTAGATGAGAGTGGTTATCCTCAGACACCACAAATTAAATGCAATGGTTATCCCTATGTGCCTGGGCCCAAGGCGGAAGGCTCCTACTGTGCGCCCATGTATGGACAGCCTTCCATGGGTATGCTTCGGCACCATAATCCCATGGAGACCATCCAGGAGAACAAGCCAGTCAGCTTCCAGCGTCCAATGAGGGGCTACTCAGAGAACAACGCCCTGCAGAGTCTGCTTACTGGAGGTCCTTCATACTGCAACAAAGACACAGTACTGGGTCAGGGACGGGAAACACACACATTAATGACACAGGGAACCAATGGTGTTCACAGTCAGCACAGCCACAATCAGAATCGTAGCCACAATCACAACCATAGTCACAGCCAAGAGCATGCTCACAATCTCAGTCTACACAACGACCATGGGTCAGTCCATGACCAGAACACAACTCACCATCAGAATCACAGTCAGAGTCACAAACACCAAGCCAGCCTTGATTACAGCCACAGCCACAAGCCCCACCCTACCCATGACTATGGTTCGAGTCATGAGCACTCTCAGAGTAACAAAGTAAACCCCAGCCATGATCACAACCCTCGCTCTGGCCAGAATCACATGCACAGCCACAATCATCACAACCCTATGCACAGTGGGCCTCACCCCCAGGCCCTCTCCCCCCGAGTCAGCACTGACATCCTGCAGCCCTACAGTCTCAAAACCTCTAACCACTACAGGCCCCGTCCTCAACTCCCAACATCACCATCTCTCCCACCCAACCCTGCTGGGGTCATGGACGTTCCCCAAGACCCCTGCCGGCTGGCATCTGCACCTCACCCTCGTCACCAGTCTTACTCAGGAGCTCACCATCAGGGTATGACCGACTCCTGGCATGGCTATTACCACCATTCGGGAAATGCTGGTTACCAGGGACAGCAGCACAACTCCCACAGTAGAATGGCTGCCAATTTGGAGATGGAGAACATCCCTAATAGCCTGGACTGTGATGTAGACTCCATCCTGCTCAACGACTTTATGGACACAGGGAGTATGGACTTTAACTTTGACGGCTCCCTGTCCCAAGGTGTGAGCATGGGGATGGGCATGAGCTTAGGGGCATTTGCTTGCCCTCCACCAGCACACAGCAACCAGAGCTGGGTGCCAGGGTGAATGCAGGCCCAAGGGTTTGGCTAAACACATGACCAGAAAACTCAGCCACTGGGCCAGGCTGCTGGTGGGCTGTACCCTTGGACTGACTGTGATTTTGTTTCTTTGAGACTGTAAAACAAAATTGGTGTTGTCATTTTGTTTCCTGGGGACCCTCACATCGTACTCTTTTTCCTCACCCCTGTTTAAAGCCTTCTGTCTCCATATTGAACCTGCCCCCAATAATCCCAGTGCTAAAGCCCTGCTTGTTCATGCCCTTCAGTTTTTTCTGTTGTGTTTTTTTATGTTCTCCTCCCAGTCTCATCCTGCCTGTTCGAAGCTCTCAAGCACTTTACATCCATCCTTTCATACAGATGCAGTAACACAAAGACCAGGCAAAGTCACGGTGTGTGTTGGCTTAAGTTTAATGTATGCAATCCACTTTACAGTATTATCTCCTCCTACAAAAGAAGTGTTGTTTTTGACTTGAGAACATGATCAAACACCTGCATAAATATCTTTCAGTGTAGAGGTGCTCTCAGATTGGGGGTTAAAAGGCAGCAAAGGCTTTAAGGTTTAAGGAAGATGAAAAAAGGTTTTTAAAAGAAGAGCTAGTAAAGGCCCTTTTCCACTGCAGGAAATATTCCTGTTGACCAGGAATCTTTCATGAACTTCATCTACCTGCACTTCCACTTGAAGAAACAGGGTCTAAATATAGTTTTAAACTTTTGGTTTAAATTTGGCCCTAAAAACGTCCCTGGTTGGGTCTAATACTTTCTGAAGGTCCAGAAACTTTCAGGGCAATTGTTGATTAGTCATTTTTAAAATCTTGCTGCACTGCTATTGTGCATATATGACATAAAAAATGACTTATCGTCAAACTTTTGATACATCAGCAGGCTCATTTGCTTAATCTTCCCATGGAAATGCAAATCACAATGTGCTTGAGGGGCTTTTACCCCAGGGAAAGTTCCTGGACTTCCAATTTTTTTTGTGGAAATGCACCTTAGAAAGTAAAGGGATGGAGGGATACAATGTAAGGGAACTCTAGGGCCAGTGTGATTGCTAGATAGTGGAATTTCCTGTTCATTTCAGTGGAGGGCAGTCATCCAGCGGACAACCATCAACACCACTCCAATGAAATACAGTGTCCCTTCTTTAATCTCCAAAGTAATGCCAGAGTGATGCATCACTATTGCAAATCTAATGCGCCACTCTGTGTTTTTTCAACCCCCTCTCTCCCTCTTCAACTCCGGACACACTGGCTTAATGTGTTTTGGTGAAAGTGATGATTAAAGTCACTCTGCACTAAATGGGGGAGGGATTGAAAGAGGGAAGGGGGGCATTGAGGAGAGCTGATAGGAGAGGAGAAATGCAAATATTCCCTCTGTGCCTCTTCCTCTCCATTTTGTGGATTTATGTAGCTTTCCCCGTAATGAAATAAGCAACGATCAGAGCCTTGTGTACATCCTGAGAGGCTCTCTGATTGGCCTGCACTGGGCTGCCTCAGCGTGTCTCCTTCGCCGGCTGACCCCAGAACAGCTTAGTGAGCAGCTGTGGTCATGCCAGGATTGTGATGTAGCTGCTGTCCTCAGACCCCAGGCAACCTTGTCTAATTCACTAACACCTAGGTTCGAGCCCACTATATGCTTTTACTCCTGTGAATTGCACACTGATGAACAGCGTCAGCAGATTACTATTTGGTGCTATCTCTTCTTCCCAGGCTCCCTCCTATCGCGCTGCCCCATCCTGAGGTTACTCGGAGGGTAAACAAGAGTAATTAACCGCCAAACAAGATGGATGATTTATGCAAGTGTGTGTATTCGCTCATCGGCACAAAGTCATAATTCTTTCCCCCACCAAGCACAAGGAGGGTGATTTTTGAGAGGTGGTGCCCAGCACACCTGGCAAGCAGTGTGCTTACAGTGTCCTTCAAGTCCTTCAAACATCCCCTTTACAAGCGTTCCCCGCCCCGTCCTGGCCATAGCTTTACTTTGCTGTCGTCTTTTCTTGTGCTCGTTCTGTGATTGTGCAGTTGTCTGTCCTGTTTCAATGCAGCTTGGATACGAGCTTTCTTGTGGATTTTGTTTTTTTTGTTCCCAGTGAAAAAACGGGCAAGAGGGATAATCGCCAACCCTTGCCCTGGCAAGAGAGAATAGGAACAAGAGAGAAGAAAGGCAGGTAGATAAAGCAAGGCACTGAGGGGGAGGAAGACAACTAGATGAGCAGGCAGGATCTGTGAGACTGAGAAGAGATGTTCCAGCTCGGTAACTTTTTGTACAATTGGCTGTTTCAATCAGGCCAAATGTCAAGTGCTACTTAGCCAGCCAGCAAGCTTTGACCAGAAAACCACTTCTCCCTCCTGGTCAAGGACAATGACAGGTATTTCCACACACCTTTCTTTTGCTTTCTTCTTTCCTTTTCATGAGTTAAGATGGCCCATTGTTGTAGCCCAACTGTAATTTGTCCTCTGGCCTGTGTGTCAAGCTTCTTGTAGGTGTGCGAGTGTGTGTGTGTAGCACAGTGACGTAAAAGAACTGATTAAGGGAATACAGTTGAGGACTAACTTGCCCTGGTATTGTATGCCTGGCTGAGTGCAGCATACATAATATATACAGTTTATATTTATTGGTTAGGAAGAAGGCGCTCAAACCCTTCATTGCTTTATCTTCTTGATGACAAAGAGGCAGAATGCTATTTCAGTTTGACTACATTTCATTCTGTACATAATCTATATGAAGAAAATTGTATTATAATTTTTTTTGCAAATATCAATTTCTTTTCTAAAATGATGTATCTGCTCATCTGGTGACCGTAAAATAAAAACAAATAAGAATGTAGTTGTTTTCTGTGCTTTTGTGTTATTTGCACACACACAATCATCAAGTGTAATGCTGTCAGATGAAAACCTTTTTTCTCCCATACATGACCTCTTAATAACCTATGAAAAGTGAGTTGTTTTTAGTCAGGGCACGTAAGTCCTGTCAGTTGTATGAATAAAGCCCAAGTCACAAATTACACCGTTGCCTCAGAGTTTAACAGTCTGTACAACATATGACACCCTCTGTCCACAGACCCTCATTTTGGGAAGAAAAAACAGGAAGTGCAACAGAGGTGAGATCCCTCTTCAATGGCAGACAGATGTGCAATAGATGCTGTGTTCACAGAGATGAGAGAAATAGCAGTAATACAACAAAAACATAAAGCGGATTAAGTGTAAACTGCTACATAAAAATCTGGTTGACCACAATTTGGACGTTGTTGTATTTATGTAGCAGTTATAGTAACATTCTACTAAACTAAGTACATTTACTCAAGTACAGTTTTGAGGTACTTGTATTTGAGTATTTACATTTTATGCTAATTTTATTCCTCTACAGTTCAAATATTGTACTTTTTACTCAGCTGCATTCTTAGTTCTTAATACAAAAATGTAATAAACTAATAAATGATTATGTATTATTATGGTTTAACAAATTGGCATTACAAAAAGTGTATAAAAGTATATCCACCTTTATCTCCTGCAACATGATGTTTACATATTAACGGAGTGTAGCCCCCAACATTTGTTTCTCTATTGCTAATAACTAAAGGGTCAATTTCTGAATAGAACACATTAAATGAATTAAACTGAAAAAGGCCTGAACATTTTAGATTATGCCGAAACCTTATATATGAACCTCACATGGAACAAATCTAGCCTGGTCTAGACTTGAATATTCCTGTTATCAACAGGATCAAGTGGTATAGTTTTTATATCAGTATCTCAGTTGGATTGCTGCAAAGAGAAATCAGTTTATTAGTGGAGTACTTTATTTTTAGAGCATTATTTTAGAGCATGTAGTTGACACTTGAGCAAAGAATTTCAAGTGGTACTTATGCTTGTAGTGTACATTCTGTTTTTAGGCAAACCTAACATTTCAGAAAATAAATCCTTATTGCACAGGGAAGCCTTGTGTGCAAAACTAGAAAATCCTTCAACTTAAACGACTATTTGCATTATTTGTTGCTATCCTATCATATCATCCATAGAAGCATTTGTTGAAAGTGTGCCCCCACAGCAGCAGGTGTCTGCTGAAATTGCACCCCTTTTGCTCCATGAAACAAAAATGGCGGTTGTCATCTCTTGCAGTGGCATAAAAATGGCAGCTGGCGTTGTACTATTTTTTCATCCAGTCAGAAATGCTGGATTACAACTGTGCAAACACAGTAGTTTGGTTTGGGTTATAGGTCCTCGTGGTCACAATAAGAACAGCTCAAAGATATTTCACGCTGGACTTGAACTACAGTCTCCTGTGGTTAAGCTCTCTGCTTTGTTGACCCAACCATCCACCCCACCCTCTGCAAAAGTTTGTACAACTAAATACTATGTAAACTTGTCATGTTCACGACAGCTGCTAAGCGTTGCCCAACATAAATATATCTCTTTTGGTTGTTTTCTGCTGCTGGTACACACAACCTATATAGTCATATTTTACAAGAAGACAGTCTCAAAAGCTACAGTAAGTAACACCGGTCAAAGTCAGTCTGTGTGTGAGGCCTGTGTGTTCACGTGTGTGTTAGTATATCTATAGGACAGATTTATATATGGGTGTGGCTGTTGATGTATGCACATAAGGGAGCATGTGATTTGGAGCACATCATCTTTGTTTGAGTGCATGTGGTTGTTGTGTGTATATGAAATCATGTATGTGTGTGTGCGCGCACATGTGTGTTTATAGTGTATATGATGAAGAGTTTAACACCCAATATATCACCCCATACCTCAGTTTTGTGACTGTCTGACTGTGTGTTTGTGCATGGCTCCCTGCATGTGCATGTTCATGTGTGTGTGTGTGTGTGTGTCTGCGTGTGTGTGTGCTTTTGTGTGTGTCTTTGTCTAGTCTAGCGCCTGTGTGATAAGGCTCGTTAGCAACCCGATGCCGTGCCACAGCTGTGTCTGTCCCAGTGGAGGCTTCCTCACTGAGGGACTGACTGCATCTGCACCTCCATACTGTTCCACCCTCACAAACACATACATACACACACACAACTGTGTCCTCATCGCCCCCTCACCTCTGTTGTTGTGTGTGTGGCATGAGCCTGTGAAAGTTAAAGCATTACATAGTTAGTTAGTAGCAGCTCACCTGACAAGATGGCTGATTGATCCCTCTACACCTGGGAAGATGGCGGCACCTACACACACACATACACACACACACACACACACACACGCACATATTGTCAGAAGCCAATAACAGCTCTCAATCATCCTCAGCCCATGCCATTTTATAAAATATGCTAGTTAGTTCATCTGCTATAGAGAGGAAGGTTATTGTGAGACAGAATGCATAATAAGGACAGGCTCCTGCTGCACTCCATGCAAATGTGAAGTCTGACGTGTCAGAGTCGTGATGGATCTGTTCTGACAGACACGGTGACAGCCCGGTGACAGCAACTTTAAAAACGTGCACTCCTTCTCCCTCTCACTCTCTCCCTCCTCATATATATTTACAACCGGAGCATCTTAATGCACTTTTCCTCCCTTAATCTCTCATGTTCCTATGCAGCTAGTTCAGAGATGTCCCCATATTTCACAGGATATGGAATTTTGTGATCTGACAAAGGTTGTAGGCTGATACGCGAGCTCTGCATGGGTGTATGATATCTGCATAAACTGTTCGGTGCTGAATAATGTGCAGGCTCTGTCAGTAAATATTAGAGAGAGACGCTGAAGTTCTTCACTCAAACCCAAGACTCTGCCTACTAATCAGTCTCTTTTGGAATTGCAATTTAGCCGTGTAAATATCAAATAACCTCATATGATAAAACTGGTGCACAATGTGACAATGTCTAACAACACAAAAATTCTAAAATCTGTGTAAAACTGGGTGATGTTTACCTGTTTTTACCTTTTTCTTTCATATGTGGTCCTTCCAGAAGAAGATTATAAAAAGACATTTTCAGCTGTAGATAAAAATGGTGATACATCTTCTCCCTACAAGCACAAGATGACTCAGATTTTTAGGCCCCCAGTGTTGTCTGCAGGTTGAGACGTTTCACCTGTCAGGACACACCCAGGGTATCAAAAACATTAATAGTAAAACATTATTAAGACAGCATTTCTCCTCACAAGCGTACTGGGCTAATAATCCAGGCTGGGAATAATATCAGCCTAGGCCCATCTCCACACATTCACCACAGACCACATGAACTCTGACTGTTAAGATATTATTTCAGTTTTTTCAACACCGCTTTAAAAACATAATAAAAAATTTCTGTTGATGATTGGCTCACTGGTTGGAGGAAATTCCATACAAACCACTTCCTCCTCCACCTCTTTCTAAAATGCACCAAAGAGATAACTGACATATAAAAAAACAAAAACATAACAACAACACAACATAGCATGTAGAAATAAGCACGTGCTGTATGGTGTTTACTTGCTAAAAATGTTAAATTCTGACACAAAAATGTAATGTTTGGCTTCACCTGCTTTATTCTTTTGTATCAGTCCCGTGTATGCTGTAGTAGACTGTTCCACAGCACCTACTACAGTGTTGGAGAGCAACAATGTGGATAGAAGGACATTGGTTGTTGCGGAGAGCGTGCACTCACCCACAGAGGAGCTTTTGCTTTTTCAGGCTTAACAATGCTGACTGAACCAGTTGGTTAAGAGGTGCTGTTGAATTCAAAGAGAAATAATGAACTATTTACACCAATAATTCTTGCCCACATATCAGAAACATAAATAAAACTGAAATTTGTGGTAATCAACATAAAGATGAGGTGAAGGCGAACACTTTATCTCTGTAAAAAGAATGCAGTTGTCAAAGTGGATTACCAGGCTTTTGCCATGGCCAGAGATATATATCAAACTGAATTGTTGCTATGGTTACCTGCAATTAATTTACCTTGTGCACAAATTTATAACGATAGTAAAACCATGCTTCATTGTACCTGCCAGCCAATCAGAAAGGAGTTTCTTTCATGACCACCATGAACGTTTCTGAGAGTCTAAATCAATAAAATTCTGAAATAAACACTTTTTCAGTGACATGGTTTCTGTATTAGATGTTTGATTGCTCATGCACAAAGGACAGAAAATGTGAAAAAGTAATGGTCAGTGGACCTACTGTACACTCGTGTGTCATGATCCAGTTTCTGTGGCACCCTGACCCCACACGGTTTCCAGAGAGCCACAGGGGAAGGCTGATGGGACTTCCTGCTGGCACGTGTGTTACATTACGCTCACTGCTGTGGTTTATTGCAGCAGAGCCTCCCCAGGGATTCAGCTGATGGCGAACATCAAAGCTGCGTCTAGCATTTTCGAAAGACGAGATGTGGGTAGAGGTCATCTCCAATGAATTCCACCTCGTATATGGGACACTGCCTTTAGCACATTGCATGAATGCTCATTATCAATCATGGAACCACTGAACACTCCCTGATTCTCTTCAAACTCTTTTTTTCCTTGTCTTTAAAGAGAGCTGAGCTTTTTTTTTTGTCTTTTTTGAGCATGAATTTCGACAATTCAAACTTCCGCTCAATGACAAGCTACGAGTCCCATGCTGGAAAAAAGGTCCCATGTGTTTGAAGCATCTAGGCCGCTCCATCTTTTTGATCAGCAGCTCGGCTGTGAATTCTGCAGATCAGAAAGTGGATCAGAGGCCCCCTGGGGACCGCCATTTACGCCTGCCACCAGCAGAGGATAGAGAACGTAATTAAGAGTTTGTTAAGATGCCCAAATTCCTTCTCATTTCCACCCGCCTCCCTCCATCCGCCTCCCATCCCTCCTCCTCCTGCTCCCAGTAGCTCTGATCTTGCCACAGATTAAACCTCTCATTCCCGAGAAGACGGAGCCACGGAGGGGAGCTGCATCTCCAGCCACACAGGCTGATTATCTAAAAGAGTAATTAGTGAGTGTGGCAATCCCAGAGACGGAGCGTTGTGTCGACATGATGGAGATGGATTATTCTGACTGGGGTGTACACAGGCCCTTCTGAACGACACAAGAAAAGGACTGCATGTGTTGCATGTGCGTTAATTATTAGTGTCAGTCATTCTTTATCTGTCTTCATGCTGTTCATTACCATTACCGTTCATGTATGTGTATGTATCAGTGTCAATCAGTCAGCGAGCAACTTCAAACCACCACAAGGCAACAATTATCCCCTCAACAATACGTGGCTTGGGTTTAGTACATACTGTTTGAGATTTGATGGTGAATGCTAATTGATCTGAAAGTTTATTGTTACTTTTGTGGGGGAGGGGGAATACTTGAAAACTGATTTTGTTTACATAGATATGCGTCTGGGTCAGTCACTATGAGAATATATTTCATATTTTATTAATGTAACTGGTCATATCCAGAGGAAAACAAAGACAAAGGAAATTAGCATGACATACATGGAGGTAAAGTGGGCTCAACATCCTTTTTTATCAATGTTACAGCATCCAGAGTTTTATTACACTCCTCCTCATCATCATCATCATTCTGTGCTACGCTCAACATCAACAATCAAAAATAAAACAATTTAAAGTAATTTAAATCAGAAGCAACTCTTTGAAAGACGACAACAGATAAGTTGAAGACATACGTGAGGAGCACAATTAGAGCGCATAGCTTCACGGGGGTAGTCGTACCGTGAGCCAAACATTACTATATTCCGTTAGGTCTGACAAGAGATTAAGAACAAGGTTAACCTAAGATCTCTGGAGCCAGTTGTGCTACCTGCTTGTGAGGACAAACCAAATAACTTAAATATTTAGTAAGAAAGATTAAATGTCAATTAAAATGGTTTCACAGCATAAAGTCGTTGATAAGTAGTTGTTGTCGTCGTAAGTATTTAAAACTGGTGGTGGAGCGATCAAGTTCTTTTCAGCAGCTCTTTTGAATGAAGGGATCCAAGTCGTACTTGAGAGCTTTATCTTTGTGCCCAAATTTTGCCCCTAAATCCACCCCAGTCCCTTTTGTGTGAACAGTGAACAGGCGGACGCTGTTAAAGTCCTAACTAGACAGAATGAGTAGGATTTGTCCGTTGCTCTTTGTAAACTGATAATGCAGATCATTGACATTAAGTCTCACAATACTAATTATTGTTAGATAATTAGTAAATTACTAAATAAAGTAATTTAGTGCTGCTAAACCACACGTGCAAAAAGAAATTGTATTAATGGAATGTTTAATCTTACCTTATCATATAATTATTCTAGTGATTATTTTCTAAATTTAGTACAAAAACATAAACAAAACAATGATCCATTTTCTTGAACAGATCTAAAAAGGAACAGTTCTAAATTCAACTGCTACTCATCTGCTACTGCTACCGGAAAATTACCTAGTTTTGATTCATTTTTATTATTTTTATTGTCTATTTTTGTTCTGTAAATTGAGTATTTAGTATTTCATCTTTTCTGGTTATGGTTCTTTCCAGTGGCGGCTGGTGAAATTTTTTTTCGGGGGGGGCGCCCTTTAGCAAGTCAGTTTTAAGTTGCGCTCTAACCACATATCACCACTAGTATAAGCCAAAGCACCATTATCATGCATCGCAATACTTTAAAAGATTAAATTAACGTAACAATACACAGTCTGTGTTTTCAGTCATTTACTATTTATAAGTAAATTTCACCCGTCTCTCCTTCAACTGACACATGCA
>JAUMHL010000003.1:18894013-18907367 GCA_032362345.1 Sandelia bainsii
CTGTTTGAACGGAGAGCTGCTGTAACATGCCAAAATAATTTCCCTCTGGGATGAATAAAGTTTTTTGAATCTTGAATACTTCGGTGTGAAAACGTGAAATCTCTCTACATCTTACACACTGCACCTTTCCCTCAGTTATAGCTAAAAACACTGTCAACTTACTACAAATTTATGACCCATTTAACAAATCCTCTAACCTGAATGCCCGTAAATGTAATTTGTCCCTCCCCTCTCATGGATGGATGGAAAGCTTGGCTGACAAAGGTTGTAGCAAAAGTGTGAATGTAGCCAAACATTCATTATTCATCATACTGAAGAAACAAAGCCAACGGTGTGCTAATCAACAAGTGTCCCAGCTTTTTAAATCAAATTTATGAGACAATGTTTGTTTAAATACTATTGGCAGTTTTTACAGCTATTCCCTTCTGGCCGGCCTTTCTGCAGATGCCTTGCAGATATTCTCTGCATCTTATGTCATGTGATGATTGTCCTTGTGTAACACCCTCATTAGGCTTTAGTAAAAGAAGAGGACCTTTGGTGAAGCAATTTAGTATATACTTTTATTGGAATTAATGTAGAAGGGCCTGCACTATGTTTAAAACTAAGTTTTCAGCAAGAGCAACACCACACATAAAGAAACCATCCATCCACAGACGTTTCTTTCTTTATTGTTTCATTTAACAATCACCCACTGAGTATAGTTTTTACCCATCGTTGCAGCAGACAGCAGTTTCACTTGGTCAGCAGGCTGGTGAGTTGACTGCATTGGTCTGTCTTGGTTTATCCACACAGCTTCGATGCAGCAGGAGGCTCTGGTGATTAATAAATATATAAGCCAATCACACCACTTTTGTCATAGCTCTGAAACAGCTGAAGCCGATCGCAGTGACGTGTGGGAACGAAACAAATGACAAATCAGCTTCTTCACAAACTGATACTGTCATCTGGACGTCCGATATTATTATCAGGTTATTTATCAGGTTAGGTTAATAAAATATACCGGATGTTTTTTGTTATTGTATCGTAGGGGTAGGAACTATTTAATGGCATCTACTCTTTTGTGCATGTGATGTTTCCTATGTTGTGCTGTGATTGTGGATCGGAGCAGGTGCTCAATCAGGGACAGTGGAGACAGGTTTGCATCATTAGGTCTTCTCAGTAGTGAGAGGCTGGGTGCTGCTAAGTTGAGGGAGAATAGTTAAAATAGAGCTGCAGAAGCAGCAAATTCTGTTAAATTTGGTGCATTTGTGTGTATGGGCAGCCAGAGGCACACAATGTGTTTGGCAGTAACTGGGACATCTTACCTTACGGTTTGTTTGACTGTTTGATGGAACTTGCTTTGTCATTTGTTAGCTTTAGCTGCTTGCCTGAACAAGTGGTAGGTTCCAGTAAGGTGTGGCTGAGAAGGTAAAATGGCATTCAGTTGAACCACGAGGGAAAGGAGGCTGCAGCTTTTATCAGTGTTTCTTTTGTTATTTTTGTTTCAGGTAAATTCTTTGGTTGATTTTCCCTGGGGTTAATTTTTCATTTTTTTCCCTTTTACCTCTGTTCGATCTTTTTTGTGAATGAATGCTACACTTTTATGGCACTTACTTTTTCAACTCCCATTTTTTTTTTATGTTGCAAACTGTCACGTTACACAGATCACAAAGTGTGAATCGCCGGTATTTGCACTCTGAAGCATTTCAACAATAAAACGTGAACCAGTAATCTAACCGATCATCAAGTCTCCTGCATCACAGGCAGAGTACTGTATTCTAATAGACCACTCTATGTGTGGAGTGGTGTGTGGTTATTCTATAGCAGCCTGGTGTCGTTTGAATGTGATTTGATGAAGGTAAACACAATAGACAGAAGTGCGTAATGGCACAGAGACAGATCTGTGGCATGAAGCACTTGTGGAAATAAATACTGCTTGCAGACTTTTGCTTTAACCATATTAAGCACTAATCTTCTAATCTGGCATTTAATGTTTTTAAAAGTAGTTATTAATGGCAGTTTCACTGAGATCACATTCACACAGTGACACCTGGAAACCGCTCAATGCAACCACAGTCTGACCCACTGGAGTGGGAGGGCCTTGCTCAGAGGCACCACAGTGGTGATCATAAGGGAGGAGCTCTACTTTTATTTTCACATGTCCTGCCCAGATTTAAACCCTCCAGTCCAGACAGTAAACCAGCAACTTCCAGTCACAATCTCCCTTCTCAACCATAACTCTACAGAGTATTTTTCTCCTGTTTCTGGTCAGACAGTGGTGTTCACTAACACTATGAAATAATTGTAATTAAGTACATTAAATGCAAAAAGATCCAACAATAAACAGTTTATTGCTGCTTTCATGCAGAACATCCGGGAACTGCCTTGCACAATCTTTAGCAGTAATGTTTGCAGACATCCCTCCTCTACTGGAAATTCTCCTGTAAGAAAAGCATCCTGTGACCACAAATGATTTATGCTATACTATAAATTGGATATTTCTTCTCTTCTTGTTGTGGACCTAACACTTTACGTGGTGACTCTACATGTGAGGTGTTCATGGACAATGCAGAGTGTAAATTTGGTCGTGCAGAATTCACAGAGATTGGTTGAATTTGTGTTAATTGTTGAGATCTCAACAGTACAAATCCCAGGAGGGAGTGGTTAGATCACCAGTCCATTCTCAATACATACTTATAGTACATCACAATAATCAATATTTGTATAACATTATCTAAGCTAGAACCACATTGTACTTTCAAGGGTGAATATGATACTAATAACAAGGATACTAAAAAACATAAATTTCTCTTTTGTATACAGTAGAAAATACATGAAAATAAATCATCTGACATCTTCCCATAAGGATGTTTCAACTTTAAAATGTGTTGAGAATATTAAAAAATGTGTATACAATTGTGTTTTTCTGAATATATACAGTTAATTAAAATGTTTTTCTCATGTTCATCAATGACACATGGACACATCTGCCATGGTATTCAACTGTAGTTTGATTTGAGTGTATATAATGTCTTGGCCTGTAACACTGGCTGAGATGAACAGTCCCTCTCTGCTGCCCGTGGGACTTTTTTTCTGCTTGACTCATTGTTGAAATGCCAAAACAAGCAGGAGAGAAAACAGATCAATGAAACGCCATATCAGATGATGGAAAAGCTGTGAGAGAGGAGTGTTGGCGGAGAGGAGCGAAGATCAAAGTGGTCAAATGAGTGACATCATCACCTCCATCGTACCATGATTAAAACTCCATTTCAGGAAACCTGCAGAATCGGACTGAGTCTGAGAGGCAGGAAGACTGTTAGATTGGAAGACATGGTAGATTGCATCTATCACAGAGAAATCATCTCGCCCAAAACGCTGTCCGCCTCCACACTCTGCTCCCTTTTTTTAAAGGTGGCAATTCTCTGCAATTGCCAAGGTGTCAGTGATGCTATTCTATCACAGCCTTGTCATCCAGCTCTGGGTAACTTAGGTAAACAGAGGGGATGACGTTGACCTGGGTGATAGACAGCTCATTGCACTTCCACACTGTATGCTGCTAACTGCCGTTGGTTGACCGGCTGGTCAGAGAGAGAACACAGCTTCATTGACTCAGATAGTTGCTCTACTCTGCATCCCTAGAGGCAGGTGCTTCACTCCCTTCCTTTGTTATTCCCTGCAGTCACGTCTTCTGCTCCACTTTCCATAGCTCTACTTTTATCAAATGGTTTGATGTTTGACATCAAAAATGTTGACCATGGTGCCTAAAGGGGGGCGAGCCTGAACCCCTCGTCCTCTGTGGCCGGAGTTTGACCTGGCCTGGCATCAGCTGAGCTGTCAGCCAGAGTACAGCCTGAACTGACAGTGTCTCTCTGTGTCAACCCTGAACACTGGAGTCATTCTTTCGATGCTACACTGGCCCTGCAGCAGGCCAGACATATGGTTGACATGCTTTGCCCGAGGTTACGCCTGGGGGCTGGCGTCCCTACTCTGTAGGCCTCGGCTCCCTGGAGAAGCAGGTGGTGCCAAATAACAGCTGTTGGATGCAGCAGGAATGCACCCTCATTCTACTTCTCCTCAGTCCAAACAGTACACTGAGTACTGCAGTGGCTTTCAACAGTGTGCGATGGAGGCCGAGGAATACTATACTATATATAGAGTAGTTCGTTTTAGATTTTCATACTTGTTTCACTAGTGATTTTAATACTAGTGAAAGTATGGACACAATTGTCTTTAACTCCTTTGTGTCCTTTCATGTGGCATTAAAAATCCTGACCCCAAACCCATTAAAATCTAATCACTTAGAAACTGGTGAATAAACTATGGATGAATTAACATTAATTTGATAGCTCAGTTGGTAGAACAGAACAAATCAGAGGGTGAACGCGGTTTGATTCTCAGTCCCGGCCACATGCCGAGGTGTCCTTGGACAAGACACCGAAACCCTGTACTAGCACCGATATGTACTGTCTGGCAGCTGTCCAACAACAATTTCCCCAAGGAGATTAATAAAGTATCAATTATTGATAAGTAGTCTCATTGGCTAGCTAAAATTTATCATCAGTTAGCCACTCCTGAGCTATCCCTACCATATCCAAAACTAAAAAAGCTATCTTTGAAAGAAACACATATCTCATCTTTAAAATGATTATTTATATTGAAGGGAACTGGTCATTTTGCAGCATTTTACAATCAGAAGTGCTTTCATGAAAAGTGACACACACATGAAGTAAAACTACGCGGACAGGACAACAATTTTTAGTTTTGAGTAAGTAACAAGGGATAAACTAAAATTGATTTACAAGATTTTTGTATCTCTTTATCATCAGTTAGTTCATTTTTACAGGTTATTTTGTAAGTAAAAGTTGAGATGAGTTCTATATATTATTGTCAAGTGGAGGGTTGAGGTTGGATGAAATATAACTTGTTGAATATGAGCTGAAGAAGCTTTGTCTACAGACTTCTTGCGTTGCGTGATAACAAGTGTGTTTTTTCCAAGGGAATCATCTCCACAGGACATAATGTTTCAACTTAACGTTCATAGCTTTAAGGTCACCTCTGAGTTGTACTCAACAAAAACATGAGTTTATTTCGGCAGTGACTTTCTCCTCTGTGTCAGAATATGGATTCTGTCACTGTAGTGAGTAGTTACAGTGAAACCCTGCTGACGCTGGGATCCTACCTGAGGACTCAGGCCTCAGTGACTGTAGCCTGAGACAGGTCAGGGGAGGTAGCATCAGTCCTCTCTACCTCTGATCTACTCGGACAACAAGCCTGTCATGTGGCTGACAGGCTCTACTGTATTTAGAGGCCAGTAGTTTCTAACTCTAGAGGGGTTCAACTGGCCAACAGTAATCACACAACTCTGACACAGGACTTGGTGAGATAGAGGTTATGGCTACAGGGTATACTGTTTAGTATTTCAGTCCATTATTGTTACTACTTTTAGTAAAATGTAAAAGGGTTAGGGTAAAAGAGAAGGATAGTACAAGACAGAGTGAGCTAGTACTGTATATGCACATTTTGGAAGACAATTAATAGCACTGTTTGCCTCTTTTGGTTTTCATGCTGAGTTCCCAGCGTTAAATAAACAGTAATCTCCTCGAATGTCTCTGGGTTTAGTTGTGCAATATTAGTCATTAGGGGAAGGCTATGGACTTTGTATTGTGGTGACATGCCAAAGACAAAATTTACTTAACTGGCAAAGTTGTGTATATACACAGGCAACCTGTTGGGAGCACAGGGTGTCATGATACTCTCCCTGACTTTCTGGGTTACAACTGGATTACTGCTTCACTCGGTTTTCATCTTGTTTTCCCAGTTTTCCCCCTGTTGTTATGGTCCAGTCTGCTGTTTGCTTCTTTCCACTCTGATTACTTCCTGATTGCTTAAACCTGCTCACCAGTCTATTTAACCTGCTCTGTTTCACTTCCTCAATGCCAGATCGTTTGTTGCTACTACAGTACCTACTCTCTATCTGGTCTGCTGTGTTGCTGACCAGTGTTTAGTTCCTGACCTCTAAGTTTCTCTAAGTCTGCTTGCTGTTATCTTGTACTAGATCTTGGACATGAGTTTTGGATGTTGGATTTGGATGTTTTGGCAATGAGACTAATAGCTGGTTGTGGATATTTGACAATGTATGGATTTTTTGACTGCTCTGTTTACAACCTTGGAAGTGGACCTGGTTTGTGAACTTTTGGATTTGTGGACAGGATTCACCAAGCATCAGAAAGATTGAACTTATTGTTCTTCTTGTGTCACATGCTCACCCTCTGTTTGCTGTGTGATGAGTTTCTATCATTACAGAGACTGCTGCAGTGTTTTCGTCCTATACACCTGCTACTATCTGCCATCGTCTCTGCTCATCTACGCTGCTGACTCCACTCCAGTCTGATACCTGTGACACACAAAACATTTATTCTCCAGTCACTGTGCTCTTACCCTATCAGAGAGACTGAGCCATTAATCACCTCTCTGTCTGTGCCCTCAATGATACCACGCCAGTCAGATGAGACTTTAAGATGCTTGTGATGACTAAATGGAAGTGCTTCTTCATTCCTGTATGAAGTCCTTAAACCTCTCAGGACTGCTCTCTGTCCGGGGGTTAACAGGAAATCAGCTGGCTGCAGGGTCTTCTTCTTCTTCTTCTTCTTCTTCCTCTGGTATAACCTCCCTGCTGATATCAGTCTGACTCTGTATGGGTTTTAAAATCCAAACCAAAGTCTCATTTATATGCCTTGAGTTTCAGGTAGAGGCTTAATTACAGATTATTGCAGGGTTTGTACCTGTTAACAATCCTAAACTTGTGGGTTGATTTCAGTCTCAATTTTATTGTGCTTTTCTTTAAAAGCCATGTTTGCCTTTTGATACAAGTGAGGAGGTAGACAGGAAACATGAGAGAAGAGATGGAGTGTGACATGCAGCAAAGGTCACCAGTCAGACTTGTGGTTTCACGGCATATGCTGTAACCACTCATCTACCAGGATGCTCCTAAATGTACTTTTCTGAAAGTCTAACTCTAACCCACTGTTTTTCTCTTTCAAGCACATGAGCATCCAGACTGTGTGCCTCTTCTTCTCTCTCTCCATCTTCCTGTCTCTCTTGCATAGTGTCATAGTTCTTCTATCTAGGTCTTCATGGTGGAGCACAGGTTGTGTGGTCCTATTTACTGTTGGCACCTGATCAGGAAGTTGCTTGATGTCCTTACTGATCACATTCTTTGTCTTTTTGCTTCTTGTTGTGCCTCTTTTCTCTCGCTGCTTGGCCGCCTACCCTGAGCCTGGTTCTGCTGGAATTGAGTTTTTCCTCTCCATTGTTGCCTAGTGCTTAATCAATGGATTTGTTGGACTTTTTTCTATAATTCTATAAGGTCTAGACTTTACTATCTAATGTGCCTTGTCTTTTATAATGGTGGTATATGTTGAAAAAAATGTTATACTGCACATGATTTTTTTAGTCACAGTACCAGGACAGCGACTCTGGGGGCAAGAAATAACAAGTGGTAGCACTGCATCCATCTCTGCCAGCTGTTATGCTAAGCTAAGCTAATCACCTCCTGGCTCCATCTTAATACTTACCACTCTCATGCTATTAGTATCAAGTATCAGTCCTGTCTCTTGGGATGTCTGGGAGGTGAAATGTCTGTAAACTGAACAGATCTCAAGATTATTCACTAACATTAGCAAAAACAAATGAATGTTGAAGTCCACAGCCATAGCAAGCATCTTCTACTGCATCAGGTGAACTCAGGGCACAAACTCTTTCTACAGTCAGTTTTCAAAGCCGTTTTAAAATGTATTTCTATCAGGTCATAAAATTACGTTTAGATTCAGAGTGTTTGTACTTTAAACTCGACCTTCTCTTGCACCAGGTAAGAGAAGTATGAAAAACATGTAAACTGAGTTTCCCCTCAAGAAAAAGAAAACTCTTTTCTGTGGAGCGCTCAACAAAACGACTGCTTCCATGTGGCTTCTCTTGATAAATTACAGAGTGCTTGAAGTTTTGCCAGATTAAAAATAATCTGGGCAATATTTAGATGTAACAAACCGAGAGCTTGTTCCCTGCTCCAGGCCAAAGCAAACAGACTTTATGTTTGCAAACACCTTTCCGAGAGCGAGAGAGGGGCATTACCAGGCCACAGTGACCTGAAGCAAACCTCCCTCTCTCTCCACCTTTCTCTTTATCTCTCTCCTGGCCGCTCTGCAGCCACACTGCTACTAATTGAAAGTGCTGTGAAATATAGATGAACACAGGAAGCAAGCAGGCTGCTCCCTCCCTTTTCTCTCCTGCATCCTCCATCTCATCTCGCATCCCTCTTTATCCTTTTATCTCTTTATCTGCCCCTCCTCTTGAGGTCAGACCGGTCTCTGTCACTCCTCTGCTCATTTCTCTTCTCTGCACTACACTATCGCACATGGCAAATAGTTTGTGGACAACCAAACTATTTGGAAACCTAATGATCTGCATAGGAACTGTGATTTTTCTAAAAAATTCCCCAAAAATCTGTGTTTGTACTTGTGTTGATACTGTTGTGGTTTTGCACTGCTTTGTCGACCGGACAGAAAGGTGGAACAGTCAGTGTACTGCGTGCACACACTCAAGTTATCCAAAGTTCATCTTTTTGATCCAATGAATAAACAATGAACTCTTCTGTGATTGGAAACAAGTGAGAAAAAGTGGCACTAACTGAATCAAGGCTCTAGCTCAGACCATAAAAAACAATACCAGACTAGAATTACCCAAAAGTATGTGGATAGGGGTGTTTTTCTGCACTTACTGTATATAAAACTAGGAATAACTCTTAATGATGAAAATGTCCATAGTCTGATGCCTAAAAATAGTTGTGACAGAGTAATGTTCACCACTGTGTTACATCTTTCCTTTTTTAATGAAGCCACACTTTTGTTGCATGGGCAGAATGAGGCCCGACATTGTCCTGCTGAAATATCCACCAACCTCTCAGGAAAAGATGTTGCACTGATGGTATCTTTTTCACATCACAACATCAACTTTTGCAGAAGACAAGCTAAAACGTGGATGTGTCTGACCATAGAACAATGTTCCACTGTCTTTCAGTCCATCTGACATGAGCTCTGACTGTGTTTCTGCACAGAACTGATGTACAGCTTCCTCCTTGCAACTGATTTCCACTGCTCCTTGTGTGCCTATATTCATCATGGCAGTGTGATGGTATCCCATGCAATGCATCCTGAGGGCTCATTTTGGAATAACGGTGAGAACAGTGTTACTTGAATATTTGATAAACCTTTCAGTCTTATTTTATTTCTGTCCCAACTTTTTATTGATCTAATTTAGCATACTGTATATTTTTATCAAATACAATTAAGTTGGTTAGTGAAAATACTGAAAATCTTTTCTTTGTAACTTTTGACAGATAATTAGACTTTCAAGTGAAATAATAAATCACAGATGGAAATGGGGTCTGTATCTGAATATAGTGAAGGCAGATGGAATATCACTCATAATTGTGTACTCTCCAAACTACAACCATACTAATCAAGTCTCTGGAGTTGCCCTTTAAGCTGTAAAGCACCCAGCAAGCAAACTAGTCAAAGATGTATGTAGTCTACACAGAGAACACTTCATTATTCTAGCTGTCCACGCAGGACACATAATGGCTTGTAATCCAAAGCTTATTTTTATGCTTTAAGTCTATTTTCCTGCATTTTATGCACAGAACTACAGTTGTGTAATGGTCCGAGCACTTCCCACAACTCAACACCGCGCCTGAGCACATTCCGTGTAGATAGGATGGTCTACACAGGACACAAACAGCAAACACCAGAACTGCTACTCTGCTGCAGTCTGTGTCACATTGTGCTTTCTGTGTAGACGTGGCAGCTGAGGTAAAACTCATGGCTAAACAGTCCACAAAGCACTTGCTACTGCTCCCTCTGGGTTTGGGTGCACAGGCAGTAAGACACTGTTTGGAGAGATTTCAGTGAACAATTAAGAGAGGAATTACAAGTTTTGTTTGGTGCTCCCAGAGAGTCACACTTCAAACAGTGGGTCACCAAGACTCTAGTAAAGGGTTACGCCCTAGAGACCACCTGTGGTTGTGAGGCGAGCTGTGATTGATTGCACTGTACACACACACAAACACACACATATGCGATGTTGACTGCCAGCCTCTGGTTCAGACACGGCAAGGAACTCAAGGTTACTAGGCCGGCAGGGGCTCACTCAGCTCCAAGAAAATGTCTCTGAGCGTCAGCACTTTCGCTTTATGACTGCCTCATGCAGACACACACACACCCGCAGAGCCTGCTAGTTGCTGCTGCATGATCATTTGATATGGTTATCTGTATAAGCGAATGTTCTGCCTGTGACTGTATAAGGAAAGGAAAAAAAAAGCTTGTTTGTGTGTTCGTGCGCGAGTGTTTTGAGTTGATCCCACTGAAAGTCACCTCTGATAGCCATTATACACCCACACGCTAAAATATCCCTCAATTTCTCTTACCCCCTACCAGCTCACTCCCCCACAACGCGCTCTAAACAGACATGGTTTGTTGCTATGTTTCTCTGATTTGCTGGGGATTTACAGCAGTGCCATGAACTATATTAATGGTGTCATGTGCCTCAAGAAATAGCTGGTGGATCTTAAGCACAGCAGTAGATCTGTGACACCCTAGTCAGGGATGAGTTCAAGACTCTGACATTTGGGAATCAAAAGTGATTCTGACCAGCAATCAGTTCATTTCCAACACTCATTGTTGTATCTCTGGGGGCTGAAGCTGTGGCGTAGTTCTTTGTGTGTGTGAGCATATTTATGTATGCGCATGTTTTCTTGCTTTGGAGCATTACATATGAGAGTGAAACCGTAGCTGTGATTTGAATGATATTTGAGTATATGCGCGCAATTACGCGGTGAGTCTGCATCCACCTTTATTTGTATGTATGCGAGTTGTATGAGGCTTTAAATCATCTCTCTGCCTTTGTCATGCCACTGCCTGCCTCTGAGTCTGTGTTCTGTGATAGATCCTGACAAGCTGCTGTCTGAATTATTGATTCTCTGATCTGAAAGTTTGATGCTTAGCCTGAGGGCTGGATTAACCTGCCGACAGGCGCCGCCATCTCCACCCCGCCCCCAGAGGTAACCACAGCACAGACAGACAACACACATGCATATTCATTCACACACATAAGTACACATGAACAGCAGACACCAGTTAACGTGGTGGACCCTCCTCTTGGCTAGTTAGACAAACCTGGAGGTGATGTGCACTCTTGAAGGCAGATTTTTTTTCTCTCACTCTCTTCATTTGTTTTCATGATCCCAATGAATGGGCTCATGGGTGGGCAATGTTCAAAATATCACTGGAGACAAAAACCCTTCTAATGAATACAATTCTTCAATTTAATTCAGTTCCACTTTATTTGTATAGCGCCAAATCACAACATAAGTCATTTCAAGGCACTTTACAGTGTAAGGTTTAAGACCTTACACATTATATAAATATATACAGAATAATGTAGAAAACCCAACAATCCAACTTGAGCAGCACTAGGCAACAGTGGAGAGGAAAAACTCACTTTAACGGAAGAAACCTCCAGCAGAACCAGGATCAGGGTGGGCGGCCATCTGCCTCGACCGGTTGGGGTGAATGGACAAAGGTGAGAAAAAATAACAGCAGGTAACAGAGATCAAAACAACAACAGGGAGCAGCAGCCAAGGTACTGGGCAGGTTGGCAGGACCAGTAACTACAGCTCAGAGGCCGAGGATACCTGCAGAAAGATACAGAAAGAGAGAGAGAGGACGAAGCACAACTAGGGGACAGAGGAAAAAACTAGTCGTCTTCTTCTAGTGGTTGCATCTCTCGGCTCAATAGAAGTGCTCTCTTCAAGTGGAGAATATATTTCAAATGAAACATCATGGAAGACTAATAAAAGTACTGTTACACAGTATCATTCTGGCTCAAATTTAAAGCTGCACTACTCAGTATTTTGATATAAACAGAATATCAAAGGATTATGTGAAATGTGAAAAGTGTGGCTTGTAGTGATAAACCCCAAAGAATTGTCACCAAAACTCTATGTTTTTTTACTGGAGTTTTTTTTAAGTGTCCTTCAGCTTTGTTTTGGTTTTGAGGCCCAAGGCTTCACTGTTTTATTGAGCTTCTGAACTCCCACAAACCTTGTTTAGGACACACAAATACACAAAACCCACTTTGCTTACACCAGCCAACAGACAGGTAAAGTAAAAATACTATATGTCCTACAAAAATCCATAATTGCAAAAACACTGTTACAAACTCTTCCCAAAATGATGAACTATGACTGTAAGAAATCTATACACGCTTGACTTCTAATATCTTTTCAATAGACAGATGGTTTTAACTGGGGGTAAAAGGAGAAATTGCCTTTTTAATTCCCAACATGCTGAATCTACTAGCACCTTGCAAACCTGAATAAAATAATAGCACCTATTAGATTTAGCTAATGGTAAAAGCCTTTCTAAGTAAAAAAATATTTTCAAATATAAGCAGTTTGCATGTATATGAACAAATAACCAAGGGCATTGTTTCCCCTGGTAACAGCCCCAAAGCTTTGTGCATGTATGAAAGCAGGAGTGTGCCACAGCGGTCTTAAAACAAAGCCTTGCGGGCCTTGTTCTCTTTTACACATAAATTTAAGTCATTGTGAAAATGCAGAATCGGCCTCTCCTAATATTATCTGTAAATTAAAAATTTTTTCCACCTTGTTTAGATGTGAAAATGACTCATCCTGCCTTTGTTCGGGTGTTGTCCTCTCACAGCACCAAATTGTGTTGTTACATACAATACAGATATGAAATACTGATGCCTGTTGTGAGCAATTACACCCTACTGATTGATGAATACCGGATATTGAAGGTCAACCTTATGATTCTCTCCCTAGATACAGTTCCTGTGTTACCATATGGTCTGGGAAACAATATAATATCACACAATGTTAAAATGTTGTCATAATTTTGTTTTTGATGTTAGTTATACTTTAAGATTAAAGGAGGCTGTGGTTTTAGCAAATAAACAATGGTTAGGTTTAGGCAGCTGAAACCTTTAATTAGGGAAATACTATGGTTACAGTTAATAAAAATACTTTAGTTACTATTTTTTGCACTGGTGTGATATTTGGCATTAGATATAAATGTAGTGTATATTCATCCAATACGCACATGATTCCTTGTGATACTGATCTGGATCAACAAGTCCTTTAACCAAAACAACTCCATAAGTACTTAGTCTCTCCCTCCCATACTACCCATAGGAAGATTTGTGGAAATTGCGCCCCTGTGGCTGCTGACATATACTACTCACAAAAAGTTAGGGATATTCGGCTTTCGGGTGAAATTTCAGGATGAACCTAAAATGCACTATA
>JAUMHL010000003.1:18911081-18935490 GCA_032362345.1 Sandelia bainsii
GTGTGAACTTTTTACGTTTTCCATAAATTTCACCCGAAAGCCAAATATCCCTAACTTTTTGTGAATAGTGTATGTTGAAATCGCACCCTAACGGAGGCTGGTGCAAAACCTTTGTCATCACGGTTCTAAGATTATAGTTGGCTCAAATAACTTGGTTAGGTTTAGGCACAAAAAATACATGGTTAGGTTCAGTAAGAGGTTTGTGTTGTAATAAAATGGACCAGGAGAAAATGAGAGGAGACTGTGGTCCAGTGGTTGTGTTTATGTGTGTAATAAGGCAAAAAATTAGTGTAGTATGAGCATACCTTCAGGATGAGTGATAGAGTTTTTTGAAAATTCAGCAACTGTCAAGCTTATCGTGCAAGATTATGACTAAGAATGTTGCCTCTCACCATGTTCCACACATTTATATTGTGTGAAACATGGTTAGTCATGTTCCTTTACAGCACAAAGGGATATTGCTTTATGGCTCAAAAACTAAGAAGATGCAGAGTTCTTCCAGTGCAATCGTATTTTTTTTCATTCCACCTGCAAACACATACCCAAAGTGAATCAGTCTCATGATAATAATAATAATAACAGACCTGTTCAAAAAGGATGGGACACACTGGGCAACCTTCTCAAAACTATGGATGTGCAGAGGAAGCAGTCGTCATAAAGAGAACCACTGTTTCTTGCTGCACATGCCTGTGATGTTTAAGAGTAGGACAGGGTCATGAAGCACCAAGAGCGCTAACAACTGATGGTACGATACAGGTCGCACATATTTACAGCAGCTAAACCAGCACACCACTTCATCATCTGTGCTCCTGCTTGACTTGAATTGTTGACAGGCTTAAATGAATGTCCTTCAAAACCTTTTGGATGCATCACTCTCCTGCTGTGACTTCCTCTCTTGTTCAATAAACCACATGACAATTTGACAAATTGTCCATTTCTATTGATGTTACGGCTGAGTGATTGGTTACAAATGAAGTGTTTCATTATGAACATGTTCACTGTTTGGAAACAGTCATAAAAAAAAGCATTCCTGAGTGATCAGATGACAGATGAAGGTACGTTGCGGATTTTAGCAGTAAACTAATTACAGCCTTGTTAGGAAGTGCCATAAACTACTGGCCTACATCCAGTAGTGTTGCTGTCTGTATTCAAATGCAAGCGACTTTATTTATCCGTCTTTCCTCCTTCAGTCCTGAACCTTTCCTTCTCCCTCTCTGTCTCCTCCTGTGTGCTGTTTCCCTTTGCTTATCTGTCACATTGCTGAGGTGAGTCCTCTGTCTCCTGATTTATTCATGATACGACTTTTAATATCATTCACTATGACACTGGAGTCTGCATCTCAAATTAAAATCCTTCAGGCAAAGTGTGTGCCAGGTACTATGCACAGTATAAATGTGTGTGTGTGTGTGCTTGAGAGGGGAAAAAAGAGACTGAATCTACTGTATCTCCATCGGTTTAAACAGCACGGTGAGAGCAGATGCTTAAATAATCCATTATCTGATTACATGAGGTGTTGCATACTTATGCAAACTCTCTCATACTATATATTTCCACAGTGATTTCACAGGATTGTGTCTTTATATTTTATAAATAAACATATACTATATAAAGTTTGTGACTCGTCTTTATGAGTCTCTCTGTTAATGTGGCATCTCAACAATTAGCCAGGTATAATTGAGTGGGGTACATGATTGTCACTGGCAATTGCTGTGATGGAAAGTCACGCCATTCAAGAGTGTGTGGGTGTTAACTACGAGCATGGCTCCATGTGTGTCTCGGCGTTTTAATGGGCGCTATAAGCTTTGATGGAACATTACCAGTTTGTTCATGAGCGTATGTCAACATATGTGGGTGGAAAGGTACGTTTCTGAAGAGCTTTCTCTGTTCAAACGCGTGGGCGGGATTTTGTATGTGTTTATCAGTAGATTGAATTTGTCAGGAGCATTTGAAAGCGACAAAGGAGGGGAAAGCCAAGCGAAGACTTAAAGACACCAGTGTTTCACACCTCGGTTGTGTTTTCTATCCACGTTGCCTCCTATATATTTGTCTTTTCTCGATTACAACATGGTCGCACTTTGTACCTGCTGATTGCAATCTGCTTGCTGTCACCTCAAACCTGAACCCACAGCTTCCCAGCGATGTGAACAGCAGTTTCTGTTTCCTGTTCAGAGTTGCACAAACAAATTTTTCTGTTGTGAATGGCACCACCTACATTTTAATGATATGGCACATTTGCAAGGGCTACTTCATCTACATCAAAATACTGAGAACAATTGTAGAATAGTTGAATCATAAAGTCAAAAATTGTGATTTGATTAAAAAAAATATGCCGACCGACTGTGCCAGCGGGAACATCTGAGCATTATGTTATGACTGAGAGTCAGCAAGAGAGCACAGAAACTATTAATACAACAGATTTGATACAACAGCGTTTAGTTTAACATTAATCCTACAAATCAATAATCAATAAAATGAATCAAAAAAGTTAAAAGTCTGCCATTATTATTATTAAATAATTATCTCTATTCTTATATTCTTTTAAGCCTCTGCCCCTTCAAAACTCTTTGGACACTCCGGGTTAATATAGTAAATAAAGGATGAAAACAGTCAACACAAACAGTTTTAATAGCTAATATTTGTTTATTGTAGTATTTGGAAGTTTAGTGATGGCAAATGGACTTCTTTCTTGTTAGAATCCCACCTGAATGACCATGCATCTTCACAGACATAGTGTCAGTATTGTACATTCTCATATAAAAGCCAGAATTCAACAGTCATTATTTTATTATTTTTACTTTAAGTAAAGTAAAGTAGGTTGTGGCCAGCATGAACAAATAAAGTTTGATCAAATATCAAGTAAAAAAAAACCACACACACACACACACACACACACACACACACACACATAGAGGGAGGTAAAATTACCTGTAGCCTGTTGTAAAGCTTTTAATGTAAAACTGTGGAGGAAGAGATAGGTTTAATTCATTGTAGTTTAACACAATTAGAGAAAAAAGCAAAGTGACTTGATTCCTGGTGGACTAATGGAATTTGCTTTATTGCAGTGGAAACATAATTACAAAGAGCACAGGTAAATATGGAGGTTTTAGGTTTTCTGCACAACAGAGGACATTAGAATTAAAAGCCTGTTACTAATAAATCCCTCGTTCTCTCTGCTGCTGATGTTGAGAAGTCTTGCTGTTCCTCCTCCATCTTTGTTATTATTGACTTTGACGCAGGAACACAGAAATATATGCCTGTGATTTAGAAGGAACTCTGGTGGAAAGATTTCAGAGGACTTCAGTGTTCTGTCTGCTTGCTCTTGAGGCTGGAAGTCATTATGTGTGTAACCACCTGGCCCTCCTCTTACACATAATGCTGCACTACTCTGCTGTAACATACACCCCAAGGACGACAGCAAGGGACGACAAAGGATGAAGATGAAGAGGAGGGTGGGTGAGTGTTGTGACTCAGACTGAGGGCATGGCTCAGCAGTGTCCCCTCGATGCTGGCTGGGTTTTGATGTTCAAAACTCGGAGTGGGCTTGGTTTTTAATGTTATGCAACTTTTGAAGACAGAGTGTTTGAAGTTATGCATGAGTTGGACTCATTTCCCGCTTCTTCTTCTGATTTGTTTTTGTTTTTTTTCTACCATCTCTTTCTTCCCTTAGAGCTTTTTTTCTGTGAGAGGCACAAGCTAGGTGTTTGAAGTGAAGGAATGTTTCAAGGGTATCTACTGAAATGCCCATTGTGCTAGTGGTCTTTGCTGTGCTTGAGCCTTAATTGTCTCTGATAAGTGATTGTTACTATTAAGGTTTGCTATTTAGCCTCCCCTAAACAATCTATACTTTCTTTCTACATGCTTTCCTCTCTCTTTGGCCTCCACTATTAATACATTACAAGACTCTATATGGAAGAACCTCTGAGGGCTTGTGTTCTTTTAATTAAGGTCATTAGGAAGTTGAAAATTAAAAATTGCTTGGATGTTTAAGTGAGTGACTTACAGACTCATGTCAAGTTGGTATATTTCTTCAATTAACATTCTCCTACTCAATTCAATACACACAGGGGCTTTGCTGCTACTACCTGAATTGTAAACTACTGATACATAGTGATGTTGTAGTATTATGTTTTATTTATGCTTCTGCGTTGAATGGATGCAGTGTCTTCCCTGTAGGCTACGCAAGTGGCCTACGCTGTTGTGAGCATTTCTATCTGCCTGCTGGTGTGTCTCTGCAATTACATCCCCAAACCACTAGTTGGCAGTGGGGTTTCTGTAGCACTGTGTTGACCTTCTTTGCTACTGCGTTGTTATATTGCTGTATTACAACCAATGGTGACTGAAACTGAAGGATAACATTGGAGTTAGGACTGATCGATGCTGAGTTGGAGTTACTTTTACTGAAATTATTTCAATGCAGAAAACAGATAAGACATTGGAGGACATAGTCTGTACAACCACTTCAATGCTACGTGGGGACCAAGGTCGGTGGCTACGCTGTGCCTCTGCCGTACCCTTCGGCATAGATTCGACATGGGGAGACAAAATATTTTTCAAACCAACAGTCAAAACCACGATCTTTTCCCTAAACATGGCAAGCTAAATGTAGTGCCTAACGAGTTGGAGCTCTGCATTAGCATTGCAACTACTGACAGTAAAGGTCCATCACATGAGAGCATAACCATATATTGAAAATATCAGCCATATGTACGGGCTGGTAGGAACAGATGAAGATCCATTTTATATCTTGATAACATGTGAATTGGGTTCAGTATCAGTAATGATGCTATAGTTCACATGCTGACATGTGAACAGTGGGAGCTGCTGGGGTCGAACCACCAAACAAAGTGACAAAACTGCTACATTTCATACAGCAGAGCAATTAACGTAGGGACACAGCAAAAAAAGTATTTTTTTATTTCACTGTGTCTTAATGTCTATTTCTGCCTTACAATTATCTGCTTCCTTCACAAATGTCTATGAGTGTAAAAGTGTAAAGGGATTAAATCGTCCTGTGTAGTATACTGAAACACTGTGACATTCAGTCAGATCTCAGTGCCAACATGTATTTGTTTTTTATTTAGTAGAATAAAAACTATTTTTTCAGTTTGATACAGAATCTGTTTGCATTCAGCTCCACACCTCTCCATTTACTTCTCCCAATAAACACCCAGCTCCTCTGTGCCATCTATTCCTTCCTCTCTGCCCCCTTGTCAAAAAAGACAAACGATGTGAGTCCTTCCTTTTTAAGAATGCTGCAGCCCATTTTGGATCGTTCTGCTGAAGCAATAGCACTGTTCAATATTTCGGATTAGGCTTTGACAGTGTAGAGGAGGAACCATTATCCCATTGTCGTGTGAAGCTGGAAAGAGCGGTTTGGATCTCTGTGATGTGCACTTTTAATGAGGCCCATTAAATGAAGTGGCAGTTCCTCACAAGAAAAAGTCGGTTGGTGTTTAATAGTTTCACCGCAAGCTTACATAAGCCCCTTTAATTCAGCACTCGGGCGCTCTTTCTGGGCAGCGCCAGGAGAAGGCTCCCATGCTCCGCTGAGAGGCACGCAACAGCAATTAGCCGTCCTCTGGAGTCTTAATTAGGGAGCCACGTCGACCTGAAGACGAACGCGTGAGAGGACCACACGTCGGTCAACACCCAAACAAAAATAGATGAAGAAAAAAAAAAACATAGAGGCTCCAATTAATTACAGCCTCCAAATGAGCATCCAAGTAGAAGCAGGCCTTGAAAGGCGAGAGGAATAAAGTCAGACAAAGCTGGTTTAACTCTGCTGGAGTGATTGAGGGATGCCATAAGTTTATACCTCTTCTTTGACATCAGCCCCTACATACAAAGCTCACTGTAGAGATGTGGAAGAACACTTGTCAAGCAGCTCACAGCACCTGGGGGCAAACTCATCTGAGTGATCTTAGGTTGTACGCTATATGTTCTATAATTAGCTCATAACTGACTTTGAGGGGCTATTGTCTGCACTAGCTTATCCTTCATTTGGTTAATTGGTATTCAGTGCATACACTCCTTTGTGTGTGTGTGTGTGTGTGTGTGTGTGTCCTACGTTCTACCTGCTTTTGTTCCACCTCTTCCTCGCTGTGAAGCAGGTATGGCTGCCGTGACCATGGTGATGAGAAACAAGCATCGAAGAGGATGACAAAAGACGATTGCCATGGTGACGGCGTACAGTGTTTGTGTCGACAATAAAGATGACACGATGACGCCGTGACAGTGGAGATTTCCTGTAATGACTGTTACAGCGGCGTTGAAAATCACCATTATGACAACAATGAGCGTTAAGGTGTCGGCAGCAGCAGAGATAGCTTCGGTTGATGAGTGTTATGACGACGATGAGCATCGTGGTGCTGAGGCCTGATGCCCACAGCGAGGGCTTCTGTATCAGATTACTGCTGGTCTGCAGACAGACGACAGCAGCCTCTCGTTAACTTTAATGAGATAAAGACATGCCCTGCTCTTTGTCTGGGGAGTTCTCTTTTTATATTGGAGTGTGTAAATGTGTGTGTGTCTCTTGGAGGAATGCTGCTCTGCCCCGACCACAGTAACCTCACAAACATAACACAAACTGAATAATGTCATGTATAAGAGAAGAATGTCAAGCGTAATCACCAGTCATTTATATTCTCTTTGATTTTTTGTGTGTACAGTTCTACATTAACCATGTTTGTGCTCTATACCGTTGATGTTTGGCTTATTTGCAAATGAGCACTGCTCTTGCTTGAACAGACCTTGACAGCTGACATTATTCCAAAGGCTACTTTGCTTCCGCGTGAAAAACTAAATGTGTGTGCGCCTGCAAAAGGAGTATATCATTGCATGCATCTATGTGTGCACTGAGAATGTGTGGCTGGGCGCCATGCCAGCCTGTAAGTGACAGCACCCCCTCTCTTTGGCGCATCTTTGTCTCATAGACTAATGGCACAGAGAGAATCAATTACCGCCATAACGTTGGTGATATGCCAGAGCTGCTGGGAGGTGGAGGAGAGAATAAGCCATTCCCATGTATCCTCTGTTTTCACCCACCTCCCATCCTCCTCCTCCTTCTCCTCCTTGTCCTCCCATGTCAACCAATGACTAGCTCAAAACAGTGAAATGTCCCCTCTCTTCCCGTCACCAGGCCTCTGTGGAGCACCGCAGGAAGATGGCACTCATTCCAGACACTCCCCAGAAGCCACAGTTGCACCCCATCATCAGAGAATCCCAGGATCCCACCGGCGAGGCCGAGAAGGACACCCTGTGGCTTGGAAACACAGTTCCACTCCACGGCTCAGCGTGGCAATACTTTACTATTTGCAATTTAGCCTTTAAGCACTGTAGATCATGCTGTTATGCATGCAGAGATAGTGAGAAGGCGGTCATTATACCTGCTGTACACATGATGCATGACACATTGCTGTTAAAGAGGCACTTCACCAGTTTTACCAACAAATCCTGCAAATTAAACAAACCAGAAGCATTTTGCAAATTGACACCCTTATTAATATGATGGTATCATTTGTCACACCCTGATGATGTCAGTAGGATTATCTTAGCTCAGCCACTGAGATCGTTTTTAACTATTACAAATGAAAATATGCACAAAATTAGTTGACACTACATTACAGTTTGCGGGAACATTTAACAGTGTATTATCCGTATAGAATGCTATTATCGTCTAAATGTCTCCTTGGTTGGTGGTCAAAGGGTTACTGGTTATGGTTACTGTGACCTTGCATCTTTCCCATCCACATTGATGGTTGACAAAGGCAGACAACAAATGTGCCAGTAATTTAAGCTTTTTTTTTGTATCTTTTCACATGTATGTGTATATTGACCAGTGGCGGCTCGTCAATAGAGGGCGCTTGGGCGCCGACCCACCTGTCTCACATGAAGAAGAAGAAGATAGGAATCACATAAAGTAATTTTACAAAAACATGAAAATGTAAATAAATGATCTATACATTATACAGTCCGTGAGTACTGTGTATTATCTGCATTCAAGTGTAGTTTAAAAATGTTCTCTCACTCATTTACCGTGACTGAACGGTCAAGTGAGTATTTTCTGTTCCTTTGGGGCGCAAAAATCTTTACCATAGACTCTCGTTATAAGTGGTGCATGCACACTGGAACCCCCTCCAAAATTTTGCGCCCCAAAGCCTGCCCACAAGACTGGCATCACAACTCCAGACCAGGAAATGCAAACGGAAATTCATTGTGGCGCTTCTGTTTTGCTTACAGTCAGCTGGTGGAGCAGTTTTTTTTGTCATGGATAATACAAATTCAGTTGCTAAAAACTGAACCGTTCCACAGAAGAACCCCACAAAAAAAAAGCTTAGGCTTAAAGAGCTTGGACCCGACCAGTTGGACATCAAAATCAAACAACAAACACAAGACTGAGGAGAAATTACACTTGATCTTTCTCCAGAAACTCGTATGAGAAGAAGTCCTGGCTAACTGTCTGTCCTGAGACCGGAGCTTTGTTTTGTTTCACCTGCCTCCTCTGTCAGCTGCCAGGAACAGAATGAGTCTGGATCCAGACAGGTATTACGGATTTAATACATTTTCCTGAAAAGCTATAAAACATGAACAGACTAGGAGCTACATGAAAAATGCGATGTGTCTTACAATGTTCAGCAATCTGAATATCACTACGCAGCTTAATGAAAGCTACAGGATAGGACATAATGAAATGTCATAATGAGGAGGGAGACAAAAACCGACACATTTTGTCAAAGATGATAGACTGCATTAAATTCTGTGGTGTGTGCTCGTAATCCTGGCATTTTCTGGTGGCTGGTGGACGTTGTTGGATCACTGGATGCAGCAGTACATGAACATCTGCAGACTGTGTTTAAGGGGACATCTGAGACAGTGCAGAATGAGCTGCTTCACTGCATGTTCTCAGTTGAAGGAGAGAAGGGCGAAATTTACTTATAAATAGTTAATGACTGAAAACACAGACTGTGTAATTTTACTTTAATTTAAACTTTTAAAGTAGTATGATGCATGATAATGGTGCTTGGGCTTTTACTAGTGGTGATATGTGGTTAGAGCGCATCTGAAAACTGACTTGCAAAAGTGCGCCCCCCCCATAAAATTATTTCACCAGCCGCCACTGATATTGACTCTCCACAGGATAAGTGGTGGATGATGAAAAGATGGATGGTTGCATACTTATCCCTTGACTATTGAAAATTCTGGATTCTCGTTGGTTGATTCTGATTGTAAAACACTAGTATTGAAAACACTGGTAGGTAACATTGCATTTAGTCATTTTGCAGATGCTTTTTTCCAAAGTGACTTACAAGGGAGGAACACAAACATCAGGAGCAACTTGGGGTACCTTGTCTTGCAGAAGTACACTTTGAGACATGGATTTGACACATTGGCCACAGTGAAGCTGGTAGCTGTAGACTCAAAAACAGGGGAAAGGACAAAGGAATCAGAGAGGAACTGTGATCAAATTCACACAGAAAATAAAGAGATGTGCAAAAGTTATAGGCTGAGTCTTGACAAACACACTTGCCTCACAAATGGACCTGGGTTCTTTGCAGAGTTTGTATGTTGTCCCTAGGTCTGTGTGGTTTTCTTTCAGGTTCTCCAGCTTCTTCCAATTATCTAAAGAGCCACGCTGTGGAGTTTTTCATGTAATCTAGGAAGTTTTAACAACTTTTTGTGAAAAGTTGTGAAATCTGTGTTGGATTGAGAAAAAAACTACTAGTGGCTTGAATTTTTCCCATTTCCATATGCAAACACTTAAAATTCAAACATTTTCTTACCAAAACTAAAAGAACATCTCATTTAAAACATAACCCCACCGAACAGCATTTACACCATCAATGAACACTACATTGTTCTTCTGCGAACCAGAATTAAAAATCAGATTCTTAGTAGAGCTTTTGTTAAATCAGTTCTGGGTGCATTACTGTATGTACAAACTCCATCACATCCATGATATCAGTGATAAATAATGATTTGCTGTGATTAATTATTTAAAGGCATTTGTTGAAACTGTATTGAAATTGCAGTAATCACACAGGGAAACAGGATGCTGGCAGTGTCTCTGTGTCCACCTGATCTAAAACCATAAATGTTTATAAGTGTCTTCTCTGCACAATATATCTGTGCACATGAGCGTATGAGGTTACAGTAAAACAGCATGAGGATCCACATGAAAAGCTTCTAGCTGTAGTTAGAACATACACAAGTGGTCTTTACGTGCTCAAATATAAAGGGCCGCAGAACGAGAAGTAGAAGAAGTACGACCTGCCTTCTGAAGCCCTGAAAACCAGAGAAAAAAACAAACATCAACTCAGCCGTGATCTTGCACGCTGCGTTTTTCAAATTATCCATCAAACGGGATCAGATTGTCTCCCTTCTCTCGCCGCTTCAAACAGGCTAGAAGAGAGAGGAGGAGGGTTAGACGGAGAGAAAGAGAGGTGGACAGAGGCATCTGACAAACTCATCTGCAACGAAGGGGAGAAGTAAAGCGTCTGTGGTAGGAAAACTAAAGGAGATGTCTGTCTTCTGCTGTTACAGTAAATAGCTTTTATATACTTGGGTAAAAAAAAACACATAGAACCCTACCCTGCCTTTGAAAGCTGCCTCGTCTAGACATGGTAAACGGGCTACATTTGAAGTGTTGCCAAATAAAAGATGAGCTGTTACTCAAAGGCCTCTTCACTCTCTTTATCTCCCCTCAGTCCTCTCTTCTCTCTGAAGTTTCTACCATTCGTGGCTGATGGCACCTGTTTTCAGGAGGACAAGCATAAAAGTTGTCATCACAGTGAAAAACATTACCCCACAGAGGCGTTCGTCTGTTAACTCCAGCTTTTGGTCAACTAAATCATTAGTAGGCAAGAGCTGGATGGAGTCCGAATTCCTGTGCTGTGAGAAGAACAAGCAGAAATGATCACTTCTTTTCTTCTTTGTGTGTGTCTTCTGCAGCCTTCACTATATGGCCACAAGTATGTGGACACCCCTGAATACACACTTTTGGGTCTGCAGGTGACCCTAGGCCACTGGGATTTGTAATTAGAGGACACTTCATGCTACAACATACAATAATAATCATTTGACTCATATTAGTGTCACATTAAATAATATAGTCAGGTCCATATATATTTGGACAGCTGCACATTTTCTTTTATATCATCTTGACTCTGTATACAACCACAGTGGATCTGAAATGAAACAATAAAGATGTGTTTTAAGTGTCAGCTTTAATGTAAGTTATTTTATAATAGACAACCACTCACTCAGAACCACAGATTTTATACAGAGACGCCCAATCATTCATCAGTCGTTATTTGGTGCCTGCCATTGAAATGAATGGAGGCATTGCCTCCATTCATTTCAATGGAGGCACATATTATTATCCACCTCTAAACTGGTTTCTTTATTTATAGATTTATAGATTTATATCTTATTCTTCCGTCAACATTAATGCGGCCCGAACGGAAGACTGCAACCACACAAATTATACATCAAATCGACCGGCTCGTTCCCGGGATGTGTGCTATTACTTTTCATGTCAATAACTTGAATATTTTTAATTTTATTGAACTTTTTCCATTTTTTGGTAAAAAAATATCAGTTTTGGGAGTCATTTCATCAACTATCCTCTATTCATCCTCATGGTGTATTGCCATACTTTGTCATAGAAACGTCATTCGAACTTTAAACGAGTCCAGACACTTTCAGCTTTTTCCCTGTAAAACAGCTTCTTTATATCTTTTATACTTTTTGAATTTGAGCAGTTTTAGTTTTAGGTGAGTGTTTAAAATCTGGAAATTTCTCCATTCATTTGAATGGGCAGAATGTTGGTGCTGCTAGAGTGGTGATGTCATCCCCACTCTAGTATTTTGCCCTCAGCTGTTATCGACTTCTTTTTGGGTGTTTTCTTCTCTCCTTCAGTCAACTTCCATCTTTCATAAACAAATTGTACATAAAAACAGAGGAAAACTTGTCCTCTGTCCACACATATGCTTTTTATAGTGACAGGACTTACAGTTTTCGAACTGCGTGGCCAAATGTCGAGAGCTAAGTCTCCTATTAAATCCGTTGTTTCTGAGTTTAAAAATTCTCCTCCAAATCAGAGATGACCTGTATTTGTAGATCGCCACCAAACTCTCATTTTTTTAAATTTAATTACAAAAAGACATGGACACAGAGGGAAACTTGTCCTCTTTCCGCCAATATGCTTTTCCTAGTGACAGGACTTATAGTTTTCGAATGGCGAGGCCAACTGTCATCACTTCTCCTGTGTTAAAAAACATAAATGAAGTGCAGGTGTGTGTGTGTGTGTGTGTGTTTTCCTAACTGTCACTGTCTGTGAGTCCGTTACCATGGCAACATAAAGCACCATGTTAACTCCTGCTCTCTGATTGACTGAGGCTTCATTAAGATGGCTCCCAGGTTCAGGGGCATTTCTTCTACACACAAAAACCACACAGGATGAGCCCACAGGACAGACTGACCGACTGTGGATACCTATCACACATATTATACATTAAAACAACCGGCTCAATCATGACATGTCCCCTGTTATGGTTTGTTGGTCTTTTGAGTTAACATGGCAACGTAAATCACCAAAAACCACATATGAGGTGTCCCACAGGACAGACTGTGGATTCCTATCAGACATGTTATACATCAAAACGACCAGCTCGGTCAGGTGATGACCCCTGTTATTAGTTGGCATTTTGAGTTACCATGGCAATGTAAATCACCAAAAACCACACAGGATGAGCTCACAGGACAGACTGTGGATTCCTATTACACACATTATACAACAAAACGACCGGCTCGGTCATGACATATCCCCTATTGTGGTTAATTGGCATTTTGAGTTACCATGGCAACGTAAATTGCCAAAAACCACACGCAGGGATTCCCACAGGACAGACTGGGGATTCCTATCACACACATTATACATCAAAACGACCGGCTCGCTCATGACATGTCCCCTATTGTGGTTAATTGGCATTTTGAGTTACCATGGCAACGTAAATCGCCAAAAACCACAAACGAGATGCCCCACAGGACAGACTGGGGATTCCTACCACACATATTATACATCAAAACGACCGGCTCGGTGATGACATGTCCCCTATTGTGGTTAGTTGGCTTTTTGAGTTACCGTAAATGGTAAATGGTCTGCACTTATATAGCGCTTTTCTACCTATACTGGTACTCAAAGCGCATTTAAAACGTTATGTTAACAATGGGATAAAACATTCTGAGAATGTTTCATTTGAAATGTTTTGGTAACATTGGTTGTTCACGTTCTAAAAATGTTAACTTGTAACGTTCTTATACCCACTGTAAGAACATTCTAGGAATCTTTTAAAAACTTGCCACTGGGAACGTCACTGGAACATTCGAGATGAACGTTTTGCTAACCAAATTGCAATGTTGTGGGAACGTTCTTGTAACAAAAAATTCCTAGCTGGGTTTACACTTCACCCATTCACACACACTCACACCGATGGCAGAGCTGCTATACAGCTGACCTGACACACCGGGGGCAACTTGGGGTTCAGTGTCTTGCCCAAGAACACTTCGACATATGACTGGAGGAGCCGGGAATCTAACCACCGATCTCACGATTGGTAGACAACTGCTCTACCTCCTGAGCCACAGCCGCCTCGTAGCAATGTAAATCGCCAAAAAACACACAGGATGAGCTCACAGGACAGACTGTGGATTCCTGTCCTTTCTTAATGGCGAGATGGCTTTAAGATTCAGGGGCGCAAAGTGGCAGGCACCTTCAAAGTTTCTCCAGGAACTTTCTAGTTTTATATTTATTATTGTCAGCTTTAATACTTGGTTGCAGATCTTTGGCAGTCTGAGTGCCTGAAGTCTGGAACTCGTAGAGTTTACCAGATGCTGGTAAAATCTCTGGTGATGCTCTGCCAGGCCTTTACTGCAGCTGTCTTCACTTCCCGGTTGTTTCTGGAGTTTTTTTTTTATCTTCTGTTCTACCTTCTGCAAGTAAAATGCTGAAGGTTGAATTCAGATCAGATGATTTACTTTGCCCATTGCAAAATGTTCAACTCTTCTGCCTATAAAAATTGAACACTCGACTTTACTCACTTTTGGTAACAGTTACTTTGTTTTCGACTGTAAATAGTACTCCCTTCAGTGTAGCTGGTTATCATAGTGATGGTCCATGAAACTCCCATGAACTCCCGTGAAACTGCCACACAAGAACAATGCAGGATATCCAGCTGCGACCTCACTGATTTAGCTCACCGTCACTGCTCTCATAGTGTAATTTTCCGCCCCACAGACGGTTATATTCATTAATAAAAATCTACACACCCACAGTACACCACCTTCCAACCATTAAAACAGCAGAGCAAGCAGAGAGAGTGAACATTTACCAGCTAAACAACCAATTATTTCCTTTACCAGTTAGTGGAGACCAGAAGTTAAGCTGATAGAGAGCATATATTAGATGTACAATACATTCAACTCCAAAGGAATGATAATGTTAATCCATAACTGCTGGATGTGAATATATGCAACTGTTTGCTGAATAGTAATTAGTAATAATGTATGTTTTACTCATTATCTGTTTCTACTGTCTTTGAGTGACAGCAATATACATTATTACGCCAAAGTTGCAACTTCACTTACATATACAGTATATTTATGTATGTTTTTATTTCATTTTGTCACTGTGGGTTATTATATGAAAACGGGAAAAATATTTATTGTCCCATCAATCCATTTAATTTGACTGTAATATAACCCTAACACAGTAAAATGTGCAGAAAGTGAAGGGGTACCCTAATGTTTGCATAAAACTGTATATGGTATAATTAGCACTGTGAGTGTGTAGTCTTTTGTCTGGGTTATGATAGCATTAAAATTAAATAGAAAAAATAGGTTTAAAGAAGTATAAAAAAGAATTTGAAGATGAACTAACACTGTGCAGGAATGCAAAAATGACCTGTGGATAATTTGTACCAGCCCAATCCTTAATGTGTGTAAAATGTTGTTTATACTTTTCCATTAAATCCCAGCATTGCAGCAGTTAGTTGCATTGTTAACTGAAATATAAATTAACCAAATTTCTCCATGGGAGTCAGTGTACTCATTTTGTCTTATGATAAAAATTTGCAAAGTTGCACCTTGTTGTCTGAGCACATGCACAGTGAGTTACCAGAAGTGCAGAGGATGACCCAGGAATGGGCTCCAAGCGTTCAGCCCACAGGGTGGAGAGTCTAGTGGCTGAATAGGAATGTCTTTAGCCAGACTCGAGATACTCATCGCCCAGCTTTTCAGGCCAGTTTGCCGGTAGCCATGTGGGAAAGAGGTTGCATTATCAAGAGCCCTGGTATGGGCTGGGATTTGTTGAGGTGGATGACCAGCGGTTGAATCACGTAAGATCGCAGGTTTCTGTGGCCAAAACTTCCTTTTTCCCTTTGGCGGGGACTGTCAGGACTGTATTTTAAGGCTGCGGTTAAAGATTCCAATAGTGTGAGATGGCTGTGTGTTCATTGCTCGTTAGGCAGCTTTGTCTCTGCACACACACACACACACACACACACACACACACACCATAAATACAGTGTACCAACATGCAACACACACCATTCCAGCTTTAATGATGGAGAGTTTCCGCCCTTCTCTGCCTCGGCAGGGGATGTCAGCGGAACAGACATGATAGTTCAAAGGAATTCTGTATCACACAGCTGCAGTGACAGTGTGAGTCGGGAGTCAACATATAGAGCGATAAAATATGATAAAATATACCTTCTGTCTACTCAGCAAGAATGGGAAAAGAGCATCTCAACATACACATAAAGACTGATTCACATGGAGAGTAATGGTTGTATGTGGCTGAAAAGGTTCTGTTTTTGAAAATATTCTCCAAATATATACAGTGGCAAGAAATGAAAGTATTTATTAACTATTTGCAATTTTCTGTTTTTCCGCATAAATTGGTCATGAGATGTGATCTGATCATTATAAATATAAACAAACACAATATATTTAAGCTGATGTTTCATGTCCTGATCTTTCATGTCTTAGTTGAACCCAGTCATTAAACGTGTGTAATGTCCCGTAGGAACTTTGGATCACTCTTCCTCAACTGCTTCAGCTCAGACATATTCTTGGGACATTACCATATTTTTGCTTAAAACCCACTTGCAAAGTTCTTACAAAGATGATATTTTTTGAATAACTATATCCATTATCTTACAAAACATTATGGTGATTTTAAAATTTGTAGGACATCACCATGAAACCTGATGTTCCACTTCCCACCTCAGCCAACACCACAGGGTCCTGACTCACTCCTGGCATCGGATAGCAGACTCTCTCAGCTCAAATAACTCAAACCTGTCGTCCAGAAGAGATCTCAGATTGAGATCAGATGTTCTTCTTTTTATATTTTTTTTAACTTCATCAGTTGTGTGGGGTTTTTTTTATCCACTGCTCATGCTGCTAAAGTTGAAACTCATTTGCACCAGCAGTGTTTACCTATGCTAAACAACAAGAACGCGCTTTCTATTGGGATTAGTTTGAATACTGTATAAAGCTTCCCTAAACATGTGGTTACTATGAACAATGAATAATCAATACAAAACCCAACATCCAAAATTAAAATGAGGGCAGTAATCTATTTTAAGCAATGGCAACAGCAATATTTGGTGGAAAGCGGATTTCTTTTTGATTTCCGAAGCCTTTTGGATGAGAAAGGCTTCTTCTGCATTTACGGTACATACACTTATGTAAGAGAAATCTTATTTTCACAGATTTCTGTGCTATGTACTGTATATACCCAACTACTTTATACAAATGTGCATGTACATGACATGAACTGCAGACAGAGAAAGTAGCAGAGAGGCTGGAAACAAGAGAGATCATTACACGGAGTAACACCTTTTCATAAAACTGAAACTAACACAGAGGGCCATGTAGGAGTCTACTAGAGGGCAAATCTCATTATTCATCTGCTATTTGTATACTAGCATTAACAATAAGCATATTACTGCAGTCACATAAAGCCCTTTCCCGGTTACCAATGTAACCAGCTCATTTACAGCACTTGCATGTAACAGCATTGATTGACTGGTGGGGAGTTTCGGGCATTTCATATGCAATCATTAACACCTTTGGAGTCATTGAGGGTTGCTGTCCCACCCAGCCATCATGTGTTGTTATGGTCAGGAGTTAAGGTGTGAATGCATTGTTAAATTGCCAGGGGAGGTATGTCAGTATTGCCATGCAGTACTGAAGGTGTTAACGGCTACATAGAGGTTAAATGCCTGAAACTATGATGGAGTATTAGGTCAGCAATTAAGGCAGATTTTTTTATTTAGCATTTTGACAATAATTTCACATACCATTTGAGATTAAAGTGAAAATCCAGTTTCTTGCATGCAGGCATTACGGCAACAAACATCTCAACACACTATGGCCTATGGGTTCAATGGTTGCATTGTGCAAATGGAAGCCCACAGGACAAATAATAAGCCAAAAGTAATACCAGAGTACCTCATCATATCCATTGTGCACTCGCCTGAGCTTCATACCATCAGCATTAAACAACTCCATCAGCTGTCCTATTGTGTCTTATTACAACATGTCCATGTTGTCTCCATGTGCGATTTCTGTTTGTGTGGTTTCTCCTTTTTGGCACAATCTCTTCAAAGCTCTCAGTTTGCAATGGAGAACTAACTTCCTTTGTACTAAAACCAATGTTATTCTCAACATTTTGACTTTTTTTGAAATGTGAAAAAAACTTGCACCTCACATCTTTTGTCATAATATGGCCCCAAAACATATAAAACTCTCCACCTGTGAGAAGCCTTTCAAGCAAGTCCAGATGTCACCAAATAGCACCTTTGGGAAAACCATAACCTGGGTACAGAGAATCATTACATACCTATTTCAAGTAAATGGTTAATCCAACGTTGATTAACTGAACTCAAAATTTGTAGGTAAATAAATGCTATATGCTATATATACGTACGTATATAGAAGTACATATATTATTGATAGCTATCAACACAGCTTCATAGTACTGAAAAATCCTGACTTCCAATGAACAATTTTAAATTTACTGTATATTTCCTGTTCAAAGAACAGACCCCAGAAAACAAATACCTCTAAGCCACACTGTAAATCACAAGGCAATATGCCACTGGAAGCATAATTAATAAGAAAATCATTATAACAGCAGCAAGTAGCAGGTGGGAATAAGCAACATGAGCAGTGGAATGAATAAGAGAGAGTGTGAGACTGTTAGCTTGCCTCAGTACCTTGTTTAAACGCGACTGCTGCAGATAATCACCTGATAACGTGCATTCCCTCAGTGCTCTCTAACTAATGTGATGCTTCAACTATGGAATCAAAAAAATACCAAAAATGTTTACCAGAACTGAATTTAAAGTATAAATATAATTTGCATAAACATTGTGTTTATTTATTATACATGTAAAAACAACTTTGAAAACCTGGATTTATACTGTAGTTTTAATTTAAAATGTTCATGATTAAGACCAATAGAGATTCTTGAAATGTATAAACTATATTAAAATTGCTAAAATTTATATTCTAATATAAAATTAGAGCTAAAAAAATGAAGTTGCTTAAATTAGTTTAGGGAAATTCAGGCAAGAATTCAATATTAAATAGTCAGGATTGAACATTTGTCAGTTAAACAATGACTTCAGCTATGGAATAAAAAAAAATATCCAAAAAACTGAATATAAAGCATAAATATAATTAGCATACACATTGTATTTATTTATTATACATGTTATATGTAAAATTTACTTTTAATACCATCTAAATGGTCTGAATAAGATTGATCAGACCTCTGCCCTATTAAAGTTACAGAACCCATAAAAGAAATGTTGATGAGTGAAATCTAATCTAATAGTGAGAAAAGAAATAGTTTGCAAATCAAGCTTTAAAATCCTGTCTAGAGTGGCAAAAATCAAACCACATGAATTCAGATAGACGATATTTCACAAGCTGATATTAAAAACTGAATTATTCTGGCAGTTTTTTGCTTCCATATTCGAGGTAGTATTTCAGAGCAAGGAAACATGTTTTTTTACTACTGCTTCGTAACTTGATATCATAGATATCTGAGAATGTTTTATTGCATATATAATCAGTTTTGGTACATATTTTTCCATTAATTTCCCGCAGCCATCTCTTTATATGGTGCAAGCACTGGTTGCTAGGAGATTTGGGATGCAAACATGAAGCTGTTAGAGATAAAGTAGGCAACAAATACGACATGACCTCCGTATCATTTAGTTTGGGCAACAATAGCCTGTAAACTGACAGCATCACATGTGTTAGCTTAGTTTACAGTGGCTGAAACCGTCTGTACATTCTTCCCTCATTAAGATTCATGAGCAGAGTAGAGGGAAGTTTGAGATATTGTGCTACATGAGTACACAGAGTTTTTCTCCACAAGTTTGTGTTTGTGTTGTGTGTGTCTTCTTACCCGAGGGACATCACAGCAGTATCTCATTTCACATGAAAAGGCTCGGGCTCACGGGAAACTGCGCGGGAGAGCACTGCCTCCACCGTGCATCTCCCATCCACACCCCATCCACATACCAGGAAAAAATAAATTAATAAAATAAAGAAGAATTTTTGATTACTGTAACAAGCCCATAAATTATGCAGGGAGAGATGAGGATGACGAGCTGATGAAAGACAGCCCCTTTTAACCTTTTCTTCCTGGCAGTGGAAGAATTGCTCTTCCTTTCCGTTTGGCCACATGCAATGAGGGAGAGTTGAAGGTTGAAGAAAGGGGTCTAGACGTTAGGGTGGTACGTTCAGGGCGTGAGTCTCTATTTTCACTCTGTTAACGGGAGTATGTACAGAAACATGATGGCCTTGCACTACATCTATTTCAGTAGCTTCTACTGGCGTCACCAGGGAAGGAAGATTCCAATTGATTCTGCTGCTGTCGCCATTTTTGTCATGGAAAATGTTTTGTTTCCGTGTGTGTGTGTCTGTTTGCATACATGTGTGTTGCGGGGATATTGACTTCGATCAGTGTGGCGGCTGGAAACATCCTAGTCGGAAACGAACGCACCACCATCAGAGACGCTGACTGCTAATGTGTTCCTGTGTAACACAATATACACCCCCTCTCCCCCCACTATCATCACTACTACTACAACACACACTCATTGAGTCAAGCATACCTGCCACATTACACATGCAATCACACCAGGGCTGCAAACACAGGCAGTGCTAATGACTCTGTGAACACAAAAGATTAACACTTTACCTTTACACTTTAAGTGCTTCTCAGAAAAGATGAAGCTGGTTATATTCTGTTTTTATCAATGTCAACAAAAATCACAAAAAGACCAGAAGCACCAATAAATATATCACACTAACAAGTTGTGTGTGTGTGTGTGTGTATCCAGAACTGTGCACATCTTATTACTAAAAACCTATTACAAATACATCACAGCTGGCTGTACAGTGCTTGGTTCTGAAGCATCTTGGTGCCCACTCGTTGCTGGTTGCTGCGCCACTACATTTTGTGTGGAACATAACTGCAACTGGATAATATTTTCTATAAACATAATGAGGATATCTTCATATCATGCAACACAATGTCAAAATATGTGACTCTAATTGATTAAAACAATGTTTCTCTAACCTAACCAAAGTACTATTCTCTCCTAAACCTAACCTCACATGAGACTGTGGACTCAAACTCAGGTCTGCAGCTTGTCAACCCTGCACATTATATTCCTTCTATCCACCCCAACCACCACCATGCGATTCGCTTTCTGTTAATAAACGGGAGGCTTCATTGATTCACAAAATACGTTTCATGACAACATGATGATTACATTCCCTACAAAAATGTAAACGTGATTGCAGTTTAGTTGCATAGAATTCCAGGTTAGGAATCAAACTATTTTTGGGGGTAGAAATGCTCAGAACTTGATTTGTGAACAAGAACCAAAGTAGATCTCTGTTCGCTTACTTTGACTTTCAGCAATGAATAGGACTAACCACAGGAAAGTGTGTGGCATCACTGTTTACTGACACTCAGAACAATAAAACAATAAAGAACAAATTATAGTTACATGTTGTACTTGTTCTGAGAATTGAAGTTTGTAGTTTACAACTGGGAAATTCACTTTTTAAATTAAATGTTTATGCTTACATGCAATACCAGAGGTAAGAGAAGATAAGGCCAATATTCAAAGCTTTAGTAATCTGCTTTGTACCAATTCTATCTTTGTAGTCGGATAAGTTCATTTGGACAAGCTCCAACTTCAACAACAAGACACTAAACCAGAACATTAGACTTAAATTTCCCATAGCATCTAGTGCTGCTGAGCGCAACTAACGATCTGGAGGCCAGAATACATCCAGCCTGACTCCTTCATCTGCCCTTCAACCCTTTTTGAGCATTAATAAACAAGCGACCAAAAATTGATTTATGTGACAAAAGCAGGTGGTTGGGACAGATTTAAGTGCAAGAATATTTTGGACGTTTCTTGTTGGACATTGCAGTCTGTATGCTGCTGATTACATGAGAGATGAGAGCTCTACTTTAAGCACATGTATAATTTTATATAGGCATATATTTCACTTATTTTTATCAAATAGATATCTTCCAAAGCTACTGTTGTTTTAGTACCAAATCACTAACATCTCTTATGTTTCAACCCAGACACACTGTCCATAGAAACACAAAGGGGATATTTTAATGAACACCACATCACTTTAGAAGACAACCACTGACTGCTCAAACTTCATATTACCATCAAATGAACACTGAAAAGCACTTGCATGGGGCAGTGTCTTTGGATTTTGTCCTCCATCATTTACATAGAATTTCTTTGTGGCTAGTTTAAACTTAGGAAGAATTACTCCATGTGATGCTCCTCCCACTATCTTGGAGTTTGTACTTCAACCTGGGCAGGATTGGCTGACATGGGAGGGTCATCAACTGATATTGTTCACCTGAGCCTTCCTGGCTATAATATCTGACCCATGTGATCGTGTGTTCTCTCATCTTACAGCTGAGATCCATCTGGCATTGCCGCCTTTTGTTTTGTTTTTTAGGTTTAGTGTCGACCTTTAATAAATGTATCTTGTGTTATTATAGCCTTTGCATGAACTCATCCTTTGTTATATTCTTTGAGCCAGTTTGACACTGCAAGCAACAACTCTTTCAATGTACACTCAAGCAACAGTAGTTAACTTCTGTCAAGGTTAAGAGGTAAATGTTTAAGGAACCACTGATAGATGAACTTTAGTCTTTATCACAGATATTCATCTATATATACACATATTCTATATGCGTACAAATATCTCATGTTCAGTATATTATTATATTATATCAGAAAATTCAGACTGTTTCAGGGAAATTCTGGATTTTTTTATGAAGTCTACCCAACCATTAAAGGGCAACTTCACCAATTTGTTTGCTGTCTATGGCTGTGTATATGAATTCCTAGATGACTTGGAGGACTTTTTAGTTCATCACCTGTTTGTTGTGACTACAGAGCTTGTAATACTCCTCCAGATGTCAACTGGAGGATGGAAAGTGAAAGGTTTTCAGTTATCATCTGGATGTTCTGACTATGGAGGTTATAATGTTGGTCAAGCTGCTCCAGAAGTCCTCCAGATGATGTAATCTGGAGGATGATTGAGCATCCATCATGGAGGAAAGTTTAATCACATGTACGGTGAAGCAAGCTGAAAGTTACACACAATTACACAAATCAACTCCTGGAACCACTGTCTGACCTGAAGGCCACTGAAGAGGTTAAGGGTCTTGCTCAACCATTTTTAATTCTGCTGACTTTCCAGTCAGAAGCTTATCAGCCATCAACTGTATTCCTAAATATAACCAGCTAATTAATACAATTTTTCACAAACCAAATTTTGTTGTAGCAATATCTTTTAACTAATGTTCCAAGCATTATACAATGAGGTATTAATTGTTAGTAATCATTATCATTATTGATTGAATTTGAACATCATTATTGACAGAATTTGAACTTTTAACATTCTACATTAATTATGAGGACCTGATTATCATTGTAATCACAATGTTTAATAGTTGACTAAATGGGTTTTAATACAGCAATGTGAATTAAATCATGTAATTTTTTGTTGATAGAGACCAACAGACATGTGCTTTAAGACAAATTAATTATAATCTTGCAAAACAGGACAATCCACATGAGGTATTAGTGAATTTATACATAATGTGCCATTCCTCAGACAGACAATAAGAAGAAACACTCACACATGTGCATCTACACATGCACCAAAGGATATTTGGCACCCTCCCAAATCCCATATCCTGCACAAAGAGCCATTGTAGTTAGCTATGATAATGAGCTCAATATGCCGTCCTCAGGAATGTGTGAAAATGGGGCTGTTTCAGTGCAGAAATGCCCTCTTTCCCACAGTTTTAAAGAGCCAGCGGCCCCTTCGAAACATGACTGGCATACAAATGTCTTTATGCCTTAGTACTGGGCCAACGTTTGGCGGGTGGGTGCGAGAGGGCACCCTGGCTGCCACCCAAAATCCACAATGGCCATATGCGGAGGAGGTGGAGGAGCATCTCCCAAGTGCCTAGAGGTTAACTGTAGACCAGCAGGGCCATGAGCTCTGATTAGTGATTAGTGAATAAGGGAGCAGGCGTTGGGCTCGGAAAAGCACTCAGAGATATGAGCCAAGATAGTTATGGAGGAGAAGGTGCCAAGATGAGAATGCTACAGGTGGGAGGAGGAGGAGGAGAGAGGGCAAACCATGGACAATTATTACACACAGCATGTACAGAATATATAAAAGTGTGAAACTCCTCAGAACACAGAGACAATTGCATCTTTGTAATTCTAATTATCAGAATAAGGGCCATAAAAAGAAGTGTTTCTGCATTATTTTGCAGTGTTTTTCATGTCCTCTACCTAAAATCTGTTTTTAAATAATAAATACATGGAAAAGTTCAGTAGAAAACATACAGTACGGTTTGATGGAAGGTTCCATAGCAAATTCTTTAGCAAGTTGTGCAACTCAAATGAAAAAGATGCTGTGTCACATCACATTTGGAAGAAATAGGGGCCAAAGTGATTGAATCAGAAACACAGTACAAACAGATGATGGGACAAATAAACATGTTTTGTTGAACTTTAGATGTGAGGAGGGTTTCACACTGTATCACTGAACATATATGTTTTCCTCAGAATAATACACTGATTAAAATGTAATAATAATAATCATAATAATCATAATCATAACTTTAAAAATATCCCCACTTGCCCCCCTGCCTCTTTGTCCTTCAAGCTCGGACTGCACTCTTCTGGACAGAGATCTCAGATGTCGTTCCTGGAATCTGCTGGAGCCACTCTCCCAGTTTGGGCGTCACTGCCCC
>JAUMHL010000003.1:18945555-18964155 GCA_032362345.1 Sandelia bainsii
TGTAAGGTCTTGAACCTTACACTGTAAAGTGCCTTGAGATGACTTATGTTGTGATTTGGCGCTATATAAATAAAGTTAAATTGAATTGAATTTAATTGTTGTAGGCATCAAACTTTTAAATTATCTTATATTTACAAAATACAATTAAGTTGATCAGTGAAAACGTAATTGTTTGTAGGTTGCCTCATTTGAGTTTGCCCATAATGATGTTAGTAATCCTGGTTGAAATTTCTAAAGGTCACTAATTGACATGTATCTCATTTGTTAAATACAAAAACATCAATGTAAAAAAACAACAATTAGTGGTTATTAGAGGGAGTTACATTCAAATGTAAAGTATTTAAACTCATTTAATAATCGAACTAATACTTCAGTGCAGTCTCTTTCCTGATTCACTGTTGTTTTGATAATTCTGTTTACATTAACCTATTGCAGACACCAGAAACAAAGTGAGGAAAGAGGCTAAGTCTGGGAGACACTGAAAGCAAAGTGCCATAAGAGATGAATAGAGTTAGCTGCAGAAGAGTTCAGTCTCCAACAGTTTTTTGATTACTGAGAATGAGGCTGCCAAGTGAGTTAGGCCCCAATTGCTGCGAGTGCGTTTTCCATTTTGCAAAACGCAAGACGCATCGCATTGCCATTTATGTTAAATCCTACAATTTAAAAAGAGCAGCTCGATGTGTATATTTTTACTTTTACTAGGCAACCACCAAATCACCGTCTAAACATCTGCATAAAATATGGACAGACAGGCGAAGGAAGCTGCATCTGTGTGGGTACATGAGACATCATGGGGAGTGCCACCAGCTGGTCCAGGAGCTTCTCCTGGATGATGGTCACTTCAAGGCTTAATTTAGGATGAGTCGGGGAGGGCGATCTGCTATCAATCTCTTAAATCATGTGATTGGACAATGGGAAAAAATGACACTGGGTGCTTTCTTCAGGGGCTATTTCTTGGTGGAGCACACATCATATTGATTAGTGTGCTTTAAAGTTGTGTAGTTTTTAACTTTTTATCAGTTTTTTAATGATCGCAGTGTTAATGCTAAGATAAGCTTTCTGGCTCCAGCTCCATATTGAACATACAGATTACAGTAATAACAATCTCCCCTTTTAACTCTCAACAATAAAGTTATTACGTGTATTTCCTAAAATAATAAACTATTCCTTTAAAAAGGCAAATACACTGTATCTAGAGATAACAACTTATCTGAGTTCACAGTTCTGTGAGAAACTTTCATAAAGAAATGCAGGTCACTTATATTGGTAATTCAACATTGTACTGAAAGACTTTATAAGGTTATAGCCAATATAAGGACTTGAAGAGAAAGTTAATTGAGTGTGCTTTTACAGAAAAACCTTGCCCAGTGCAACATTAAGACAGGGTGTTCCTTATCCTCCATTGCTCTTTAAATAGCCCTTTGCATCCCTTTTCCTCTCCCTCCCTGGAGACTCGCAGAGCCCTGGACAGATGACCTCGCTCGCAGCCAAGCACTCTGGAGCGAGCCGAGCCAGCCAGCCAGGCTCCAAGTCGCTCCCAGTGCTCTCCTCTGATTATAGTGGGTGGATAGGAAAGCATTGGAGGTGCTGAGGCTCAGACACAGGGAAGCCAGAACACTGGAGCTCCTGCTCTGAGGAGCCCAGACAATGCACTTTTACAAGAGGGATGGATCTGCACACCACATAGAAGCCAATAAATCCACACCATAGTGAAAGGCAAGACAGTGCAGCGCTATTGTGTTGGTGTTGCTCTTTGTTTTATGTTTTCCATGCATATCTGTGTCTGTGTGCACACATGTGCCTGAGTGCATGCTTTTGTATATGTATATGTGTTTGTATGTGCATTGTAGTGTCTTCACCTCAAAGGAGTGGCCCTCATCACACAGCAACTATTGTTACGAGCCTCTCCGCTTTCCCTCCTCACAATGCCTCAGTGTGGTGCAGGAGAAGAAGAAGCGAGGCAAAGGGGAGTGTGTTGTTGAGTTAGACTGGCAGGAGAGGGGGTGAGGAAGAGTAAAGGGGGGGGAGTGATGTGAGCCTGGGCAGACTCCTCGGAGCCGAACTTGGAGCTCCGATTATAGTGGCGGGGGACCACAGTGAGACGTCGCCCAGCAACCCCAGCAGCTCTGCCTGTAAATCATGTCACCGGGGCTTCTCAGCGGCGCCCTGAGCCTCCCATCCAGTCTGTCAGCATCCTGTTTGGGGGACTGAAACCAGGGGGCCAGCCAGACCTTAGGGCCAGAAGGACCAAAGCTGGGGACAAGGACATTAGGGTCAGAGTTGCCTAAAGAAACACTTCACCTGCCTTAAAAACATAGAATACATGACTTGTAACCCTGTCTGTGGTGATATTCTTTTCTCCTGTGGTCTTTTTTTAAACATGAAATATAGTTTATGTAGCATTTTCCAACACTCTCACAACATGGCAATAGAAGGTCTACTACAAAACATCAGGATTTATGTTAGTTGACTCAGCATTGGTACAGAATAGGGTCAAATGAGAAGAAATCCCAAACAAAAGCAAAACACTCCTCTGATGAGCCTTTAATGACTCATAAAAGACTACATTTGCTCAAATTCAATCCTACATTGCATAAAAAAAGGAGTCAACAGCATCATAGCCTGCAAATAAGAGTGAAAATGACAGATTACTTCCGCTGCAGAGGGTTCATTGAAGGGGAGAGAACTGTCACAAAGGGTCAGCAGCTTTTCCGTCGCTCTGATGAGAGCTTACTGGCCCGAACACATTAGTGCTTTGTTACGGTTATTTACCCTTCAATAATCCTACACTCCTACACAAAAAGGATTTGCCAGACCCCCCCCCCCCAAAAAAAAACAAAAAAAACAACAACAACAAAAAACTGGTGCTTTAGGCTTGTGCTATAGCAGAGACTTATTTGGGGAACTTTGAGAAAAGGTCCCTATAGGAACATGTTGAAATTGTTGTGCATATTATTGCTGTGCTGCAAAGAACAAGTTAGGAATGCTTGAAATGCTTCAAACAAGCAGTCTTTTAAGTTGCATACAAAGGGTTCTTTTATTCACTATGATCAGCTACTCTAACCAGAATTTGCAACTGTCCTGACTATACGCTAGTTGTAAAGTTTATCTCAGGTTATGGTCCTAGAATTCTAATACTGGCACAGTCACAGCTATATTTAAGAAGCATTTTAGTAATAAACCACAGCCCTGAAAATCACTAAGAGATAGACAGACAGAAATATGACCTGCTCTCTTTTCTTATTCTCAGATGAGGTGCTAGCTGAGACCTTTTTGGGAATCACTGTGTTTTTCATTCAGATTTGCCACGAGTCATTATCCAGCAAGAATTTGATGGATGTCAAATAGCAGGAATAGGCCAAGTTCAACATTAACCTTCAAAAAAGTGCAACATTTTCACAATATGATATTACTGAATGGAAGGCATTGATATTAAAACTTTATTATTGATTATTATTGATATTTTTAGGACTCATAACAGAAAACTAAGTAGAGAGGCGTGGGCTTGATTTTAGGAAACAATATATGATTTTCAGTACTGGTATGTGGGAATTAAATACTATAACCAAGCTTTTACCGTCATTTGTCTTTATTATTACATCCCTGTCCTCAGCATAGTGGGTGCTAGGATGGGAAGATGGTGTCACAGTCTAACAGGGCAAAACATGAGCATTCATATGATCAGTCTATAAACAAGCAAAGTTTTATTATCAACTGTCTAAATAATTTTCTTTGTTGATAAAACTGAAATTAAAACACCTTGAAATGGTGTTAGTAATGCTTCACTTCAGGTAATACACTGGATCAAAGTTGAACCACAAAGTCAGGGGTTGGCATTGTCAATTCAGCTATAACTTCCAAAAGAAGCTTACCTGCCCCTTTCTGAATATGTTTTTTCTAATAACATTGCAGGATGATGTGCATCACACATACCCATACAAATTTCAGTCTTTCAAACCTTCCCAAGTCTCATTCCCAATAAATGGTCTGTTGCTGGACACACTTCCTACTTGAGTTGACCGCAGTGATATGTACATATGTAAACTCGCAAGCCATCCACATCATTGCTTTCAGACACTGTAGTGGGCGCTGTGGGCCAGTCTGCAGCATCACATTGGAAAGCTTATGTAGAAGAAGAAAGGCAAAGACGAACTCGGTGGTTCTGTGTTAAAACATTTACGTCTTCTGTATACGATACAGCACATGTAAGCAGTCATTAGCCAGTCATCAGTAAATAGCAGTGCAGGGTTGGCATGCACACAAACCTCCAACTTTAAATTTCTGAGAAGTATGTATGGCATGCATCATCGTAGCTGTCACTATGAAAATAAGTCAAACATTGTAATAAACCACAATCGTGTTTGTTTTTCAGTAAATCTCAAATGGATATTCTTAACTGGATGAACATTTGAAACTGTGCAACTCAGTGTATCCTATGTGCTTTTGCAACTTATATTCAAGTCCAACACTCCTCATTAACAGCCTTCTTGTTGAAGTGCAATCTCTTTCTCTAATATGAGCTGATAGACCTCGCTGGCCTGGATGAATGGAACCCTGCCCATTTTCTGTTAGCCCGTACTAACATGTCATTTGGATGCCCCTATACTTGCCCTCTCAGTGCCCAGTAGCGTCTGGCAACCCTGCAAAGCCAAAGGCAGCAGCTCGTTAGCATGCTGGTGGCTGCTCAATCTCAGGCAAGGTCATCGGAGACCGAAGGTGGTCCGAGTGCACCGGAGTGAATTTGTGAAGAAGGGGTGGAGGGTATAGGGGAGGGGGAGCCAGTCTGCGCTATTAGCATTCACCGACTCCCCGCGCATTGCTAAATTTTTCAGTAACCTCCAGCTGCTTGATGTTGGAGCAAATCACCAGAGAGGCTCACCGCGTGCCTATCCGCCTTACCACCCCTCTCTCCCTCTCCCAACCACCCACCACCCCTCCATCAACTCCCCCTCCGGAGTGCCGTTTCATCCAGGCCTCTTCACTTATTCATGTGTTTATTTATTATTTCAATGGATGCGTCTGAGCCTAAGAGAGAAGGCATCTAGTTGTGAGAACAGTCATTAATTCATTAAAGCCTCTCTCTCTTCTCCTATCCATCTCTATCTTTATCTCTCCATCTCCACTGGAGAAAACTCTTTCCGCCTGCACAAACACACGGCCTTTTTGCCATTCCTCTGTTGCCCTGTTGTCTCTTTTACTCTTATACACCTTCACAGCCTTCTGTTTTCCCTTTGCATTTGCTATCAAACAATTCCTTCCATGGCTTTCCATGTTTACCCATCTGCATTTTGATAAGTTGAAGGACAGGTGCTTGGCTATTTTCAAAGACAGTGAAGGCACAGTGATCAAAGCTAATATCTGCTAATCCACTAGAACTCTAGTAGCTGGGTCATTCGAGTTCAGTAAGACCAGAATATTGTTCAAACCTTCCAATGGTAAGAGCAGATGTGTGAAATAAGATTTAACTGTCAAGAAACTGAAGCGAGACAAACGCCAAATTGACGTAGGACGTTGTGTATGTAGTGCATCTTGATTTTTGAGTTACTCTCACCACGGGTGCACTGGCAGTATAGAAAGTGCTGCATTGTGACAAAGATGAGAGCAGACAGGTCTGCCAGGCTCCTTCACATATTTTATTCTTTTGTCTGTCTCGGGTGAATGGACCCGGTGATGGGAAGGGAAAATATGTACGAACATCACATATCTGAAACCATAACCTCTTGTATTTCTGCAGAGACACTTTTCCACTCCAGTTGTGCTATCCCTTGCACCATGTGTGACTCCTTTCTATCATGTTAACATCGCTAGTCAGACTAGTTTGCCTATGTGTGTGTGATGTGTGTGTACCTCTTTTGGGGCCAGTGTGGGAGCCCTGGCGACTGCTCTGAGGGTTATGTATGGAAGCAGGGCTCCAAGGTGCTGGCAGGCCTGTCTGGGTTATTAATGACAGCGATAGGCTGGACCTCACACACTCAATCACCTTGTGCCTTACACACCATCAGCTCATCTACCACAGTGATACCTTGCAGCCTCACCCTGCCTCACCTCACCACCAACCCAGGACCCCCGACAACATTCTGGCTTGACTCTCAGCCTCCTCTCAGCCTAAAGTTACTCTTATTCTGTCTGTTTTCATGGCATCTTAGTACACTGTAAATTCTCATTCAGGAATTTTGTGGAATCAACTAATATTAACCTAATGTAAATATCAGAGCTTAATCATTTCATGCTAACTTATAAACAGAGGTGGGTAGAGTAGCCAAAAATTGTACTCAAATAAGAGTAGCGTTACTTCAAAATAATATTACTCAAGTAGAAGTAAAAAGTAGTCATCCAAAAAATTACTCAAGTAAGAGTAAAAAAGTACTCGGTGAAAAGACTACTCAAGTACTGAGTAACTGTTTGATCGTAATGTCTGATTTATTTATTTTTTTAGAAATGATGTAATAAGACAGACAAAAATATAAAATAATGTGCAAATTCTGGTATTTCTGAATAATAAAAGAAAGAGTAAAAATAAATAACAACTTTACAAAATAAATTAAGGCATAAGAACCACAAATTTCCAAATCTCACTTTCTTACAACATAAAGCTTTTGACACCAATAGCTACAGTAGGTAACATATGTATGTTACATATGTATGTATGAACTGCACCATTTCTCATGTGTTTTTTCGTTCACTGTCTGCTACGTCACGTAGCACGTAGACTACGTGTGAAGATATTTGAAAGTTGAGTCCTGGCAACTGGATTTCTTTCTTGTTAGGTTTAAACGTTTCACTACTCATCAAGTAGCTTCACCCTACCAAAAAAAAAGTCCAGTTGCCATGACTCAACTTCCAGATAAATTCACCTATGAGATATGTGTGAAGAGTTTGTGCCACTATGCCACCACAATTTGTGTGTGGGCTTGTGGTTATTGTTGCTACGTCTGATTGGTGAAACACTCGTGGTAGATCCACTGACGGCATTAGAGATGGTTCCTTTAAATCCATCCTTCAATCCATTCCATCGTTTTTCTTCAAAGGACCTGCTAGGCATTATTTTGATTTTCTTGCCACCACCAGAGGGCAGCACCTTCCAACTCACGTGGATTGCTCGTCAGAGAAGCACAGAAGACTGCTGCGGTGTTATTTTCTTGAAAATCGTTTTCACATTTTTCATACAATCAGATGAATGTAGGTGTAAAGGGACATTCCGCCCACGCTGTACCTTTCAGTGAAGTAAAGATTTGTCTCTTTGATCAGATCAGTCTCTTTGAAATATTATTGTCTAATAACTGGCTAATTGTCTGATGGTTAATCGGAAGCAACTGCAAAAACTATTGGGTTTGCACAGATCTGTTAAATCAGAGCAGATCAAATAACTGTGTGCAATGTGAAAGTGAATTTCCCTTAACTCTACTCAGCCTTTTAACCTCATTTAGCTCAATTTATTTTGGATTTCCACTCCATAAAGTCTGCTCTCATTAATTTAATTCCTTTTGAAAAGATGTGATAAATCTACTGTCCACTACCTGCTCAGCACAAAACAACAAACAAAGTTTGCAGCTAGCTGGTGAACATAGGGCCAGTTATTTCAGATACTTAACATGATAGTGTTCCTCAGAATCATTTGGATGTTTAAATATGTAAGTGTTTAATATGTTAGCCACAACAACTTAATAATTTAGTATGTTAATGTCATGTTTACATCTTGCCCACTGTCTCAAGTGGCTAAAAAATTACTTCATGGAGCTTTAGATCTTCTAAATCTATTAACAAGATATTCATGAACACTTGGGTGGAATATGATCAAAATTATTTGTGGGATAAGGTCAGGTTAAGGGTTTCCCATAGCATAGACAATTTAGTTTAAATCCATCTAACAAAATTTTTCCCCTTTTTTAGTCTGTCATTTATTTTTCATATTAATTAATGAGCTCATTATGAACTATGAAATGTGAAAAATACTAATTAAATATTTCTAAAAACTTAAAACTTGCATCTCTGCCCAACACAACAATAGAAATCAGCAAATCCTCACATTTAAGATTCTTGAATGATAAATGAATTAAATTATTAACCAGTTATCCACATTGTTGTTGATTAATTGACTAATCAATGAATTACTTTGGCAACAATACGATACGATATGGTAATTAATAAGACTGCTAATCAGACGTGGATGATACAGACTGGTGGATATTTATTTGAATCTGTTCATACATGTTTTAACTATTGATTTGATTTGGTCCATGAGGTTTTACAACAGGTCAGGAAAAAACCTGTCTTAAATTACTTTTGTAATGCAATTAGCATTGGACTCTTAACTCAAAAATGTCCTAATAAGTCATTACTCATTTTTCCCTGGGACAAGTCACTCACTACATATTTTCCATGACACAGCGTAGTTAATCACTACATCCTCTGTTCCCTTCAAAAATTAGTTCTGAACTAGTTGTCTCTCTTGTGATTGCTGTTACCACTTCTTTGCTCAGTAAGATCAAAGCAGCATGGTTACTTCCACCCACAGCGAGTCATACAGTATTTACTGCCATTCCTCATAGAATTTAGCTCGATGTGAGATGATAACAGGTTGAGAGATCAGGTTGGGATTTAGTTTGGGGATAATTCAACTGATATTAGATTTTACACTACTTGCTACTGAGAAAATAATAACATTACCATAAAGCATTACTGATTTTCTAGGGCAATATAATGATCCTGAAGCTGTAATTATCAGTTGCAAAGTCACAGTGAACTGAAAAACCCAATGTCATTTCAACAACAAGCTTAATGGTAGTAGTGGTATCAGAGTCTTTTTAAAGAACTCCATCGACCATTGTACTAAAATGGTGCATAAATAATAGTGGTTATTACCACGGCAAACCAGTATGTAATTATTTGGTGTGTATAGGGTATGAATAAAATACATATTGGGTACCTATTAAGTACAAGAGAAGAAGACAAATGGCTAGGTTATGTAAAATGTTTAAATAAAGCAGTGTAAAATAAAGTTCTTCACCTCTTTTCACTGTAATAGTTACAGAGTAAATGGGCTGTACAATAACGTGTTGTAATGGCAACTCTTTATCTTTTTGCAAGATTGTCTGCTTCCTGACTGACAGAGAAACTTTCCAGCATTGTTTCTTGGACCTGATTTTGTGAATGAACCTGCTTTTGAACCTGACCCTGCTCAGCTGCTCATCGCTTCTGTCCCTACTCTGGTACTGTGAGTTATATCTGCCCTTTTTGTTTCTGGATTTTGGATTGGATATTGGATTAAATATTTGGACTGGATATTTGGATTGGATGTTTGGATTTGTCTCTGTCTCTCTTGCTCTAACCTGTAATCATATTTTTGATTCTGAAATGCTCTGCTCTGTTTACTGGACTCTGGATTCTTGGATTTAGGACTTTGAATTTGGTTAACCTGTTCGAAAGCACTTCCTGGTACCAGCCTGGTTTCCTCTTGAAGCCATCTTTGGCTACTCTCTTGTTTAACTCCTCTCTGTCCATTCACTAGGTCATCACCTATACTCTGTTTCTGTTTCAATACGTACCTGAACAGTGTTTGTTCACTCTATATCTCTCCAAGCTTAGGATCACCAGTTCACCCTTGGACTCCACGACCCATCATCCCTCACTTACCTTCAGCTTGACTCACTTCCTGGATCTCAGACTCCAACTCCTTTCATCCCACTTACCTTCAGTCCCTACTCACTTCCTGGATCCCGGACTCCAACTCCCAACATCCCCACTTACCTTCAGTTTGGATCTCTTCACGCCTGCCCCTTAGACTTCCTGCCCTGTACCTTATTTGCTCCCTAACAGTTTAATCTTATTCCCAGCAAATGCACATTCCTCAGTATGTGTTGTCTAGTTAACTCTGAAACTGAGACATTTACAGGTCAGCAATTTGAATTTGATGCCAAAAACATGTTTCAAAAAAGTTGGGACAGGGGGCAACAGAAGACTTGAAAAGTTCTGTAAGGCTACAAAAATTGCCACTTGGTTGAATATCTCACAATTAATAAGGTAAATTGGCAAAAGGTCAGTATCATGATTAGGTATAAAAGAGCATCCCAGAAAGGCTTTCAGAAGTAAAGATGAGGCAAGGTTCACCACTGCACGGGCAAATAGTTCAACAACTGAAGAATTATGTTTCTCAATGTAAAATTGTATCCCCTGTTGCTTAAAATATCATTAAAAGATTTTGAAGGAGACCTGAAGTGCCCTGAAGTGGCACTACATTAAAAATATGCACAATTCTGTAGTGGAAATACTGCTTGGGCGCAGGAACAAGTCTCAAAACCATTACCGGTGAAACATGGTTCATTGCTGCATCCAAAAATGCAAGTTAAAACCAACCTTGCAAAGAAAAACCTATATATAAACAAGACCCAGTGACACATTTTAAATGACTATTTACCATTTTGAGGGGCACTACCCTCTTGTTCCTTGTTGTCGGGGTGCTCACTGGATTTAACAAGCAATTGTAATTCACAGCGAGATAGAGTTGTTGTGAGATGTGACCTTCCTTCACTACAGTGCATACAGTAGACATTATTTTAGTTACAAACTGTTCTGTTTGACAGCTGTGCATGTGCTTGTCCATTTGCACATTTTTCTTCATTTACAGATATAGTGATATGTCATTTTCTTGCAATATATAATGTATCACAGAATTGCTACTGTATAGATTTGTTGTTATCATGGACAAGATATCGTACAATGATTCCCACTCTAGTAGCTACATTTAGATTTGGACAAGTTAGGTAGTTGTTTCACTACAAGTGCAGATGTTGTTGACCTTTACATTGTAGCAGTCAAGAGTGGTTCTAGTGTCATACCAAAAGGCGCCACAAGGTGCAACCTCACGTTATGGTAGACTAGAATACTGTGTACACACACATGCGGCAGTGTCGCTCTGACTGTCATCTGACCAGACTTATCTCTGCAGTAATGTGTGGTGGAGGTTATGATTTACTATATTCTACTGGTCATGTATGATTAGTGGATGTGGTGCAGTGCAGACCTAGTTCAGTAGTAAGTTCAATACTGTAGATGGATGTGGATTAAAGTTAGTGTGGAATTTCTCAGTCCGGCGTTGCCTGTCGTCTGTACAAGCTAACAGGCAGGTCTTTTGCTCACTTCAGGTCTCCAGCTCTCCTTCACCACCCACACCACACTACATTAAATTATTGTTATTATTTTCCAATATTTTAGGAAACTAAAGTGTACTTACAGTAGTTGTAGTTGTAGGTAAACGTCTCGTTGTTTCCTGTATATCTTCACTTGCACCCAGGTACCCAGTACAGTAAGCATTTGCTTGTTACGTGTGTACAAAATATTTCCACAGCAATTTGCAGGCGGTAATATATAAAGCATTAACCAGTGTTTTCGGCTTCCTGCTTTTTCTCTAGCTACTTTCTCAAAGTCCGCTGCCAGTGCAGCTGCCAGTCAATCCAGCAGAGGACGGAGGGCAGAAATGAACGGAAACGAGAGGAGAGATGGGGTGAGATTGGCAGGTGCAAGGAAGGCCTCAAAAGGTGAAGAAACAAGAGTGAAAGAGCCAGCAGAACTGTGCGTGTGAGTGTGTGTGTGTGGTTGGGGGGGGAAGGGGGGAGACCAAGGAGAGACGGATGAAAGAGAGAATGAAAACAGAATAAAAATAGAGGCTGAGAGGAATCCTCATTTTTCATTTCAGCCGGCGGACTCGATGCCTCGAGATCAGACAATCAGACCTGATGGCTTTGGGAGGCTCAGTCAGCTTAGGGCTTGGAAAATGATGGGAGGATGATGAGGAGGGTTAGAGCATCTCAGCAAGGAATAGAAGAGGGAGGTGAAGGAGGGGGAGGAAGAGAGAAAAATTGTATTGGAGTATATAACAGCAACACAAAAGGACAAAGGATTCAGAGATGGAGATTGCAGAACCACTGGCAGAGGAAGTGGGGCGATTTTTCTGCTGAGGGTGATGTGTGGGTTTGGAGCAGATCCGGCGTTGTTTAGTGTCACCAAACAGACCGCGAGCACCGACCCCTCCCTGGGCATAAACAGGCAAAGTCAAAGGTGAAGGGCAGCGGGAGCGGGGGACGGATAGACAGATGGCCCGGATGGAACGTCTTCTTTTAAGAAGCCATCAGTGGTGGGTTTATGTGTCCTTCACCCTGATCCCGTAGGAACAGCATTAAAACGCCTCCCCTTCCCTCATTCTCCCCCCATTTTCCTCCCTCTCTTGTCTCTCCTTCTCTCTCCACCCCCTCTCTCATTAAAACTGTGCGCCTCGGCTTCTAATTAAATCCCACTTGAAAGTCTTAAAAGTCAGACTCAGATTGATTCAATTTGCATTTCTGAACAGGGAACATTGCCTAAAAGGATTAATAAATTGGTTGAAAATGCCTCTTTCTGCAATGTGCTGTTGTTGCTTGTACGACAACACCCATCCAATACCACTTTTTCTCACATTCTTTCACTCTTTTCGGCACGTTCCCACACACACAAACGACATTGTAAAAGCAGTGAACCCCAATGCCCATTCAATCATTTGTCCAGAAAAACACATGCGCGCAAGCACATGCAGACTTTTCTTCATGATTCCTCCCTTCAGTCATCAATTGAATTCACATTTGGAAACAAAAAACACTGTGTCCCTAAAAGTGATGAACATACACACTGACATCCTGCATCTGCACATACACACTTGCTCGCGCACGCTCATACAGGCACGGGCCTACACACACACACACACACACACACAAACGTGCTTGCTACATTCACACACAGCAGCAGTGTAACACTGTTGGCAGACCTCCAAATTTTTCATCAGAACGTAATGGAAGCATACAGAGGAGGATGGCGTGTCTGTCTGTGTGCGTGTTGGAGGGTGAGAGATATAAGGCGAAAGAGAGCGAGAGAGAAAGAGGAAGGGGAGGCAGGCAATTGCTCAAACGAGGCACGCTGGGGGATTAAAAAAAAAAAAGCAGTAGGAAGATTGGCATGAAGAACCTCATAGATGTTGACGTGCTGTTGATGACTCACTTGAGTGATAATATGCGAGGTGAGCTGCTGCTGGAGGAAGACTGTCCACGGGTCAATGAGTCTCTCTCTCCTCGGGGCACGCCGAGTCTGCTAACTCACCAACTCCGAGTCCCAAGACCTCACAGTCACTCCTCACGTTTCCTGTTAAGAGGCTATTTATGGTTACACACTTTGAGCTGGCTCATGCCATAATTACAAGCCACTGTTGTCGGGAAGAGGTGTGGTGCTGAAAGGATTAATCGATTAGTCGATCAACAGAAATGGAACCTTGGTTTTGGAAAACTGAGATGGGTATTCGCTTCGGTATTGCTGACATTTCACAGACTAATAGTTAACGGAAACCCCTATATAACAAACTAATTGTTGTATCACACCTTTCAGCAACTGTACCTAAGCATGACAGGTGTCTTAAACCTTTTCCCTACCATTGTGGTAGCTGTTCCTGTGCTCAATTGAGCACCGAGTAAGACAAGGGGCACATCATTAGCCAGCTACTTTAGCTTGTATTTATTTTAAAAAAAATGCTAGATGCTGACATTTTGCCTGGGACCTCATCACCACATCAGGTATGTCAACCCTGTCTCATAAGAATTATGCTAAACTGCAACTGCAAATGTTTTTGCTGAGAACATACAACTGGATTATTCTAGATTTTTCTATTAACATAATGATATGTTATTAATTTATGTAAATGGCGAGTGGCAAATATCAAACATATCAGTGAAATGTTCACAGACAGCGTGTTTCTTTGCCACCAAAATGCCCAACAACGTCCAGTGTTTGTGACTGCAGCATCATTCAACTATATTATGGTTTCATTTAGACTCTTGCAGCTCTTGGTTAAGTTTTGGGAAAGATAGTGGTCTTAATAGAGTTAAAACCACAATCTTTCTCTAACCTTAACCAAAGCTACAATATGCAAGTTAAGTTAGTGATACAATGAGACTCGAAATCCATCCCTCCAGTCGTCCGTCTCCTTGCTCCAGTATGCTCTGCTACACTCTGCTACACTGCACCACAGTCTGCACAGGTTTTAGTGATTATCAAATTGCATTTTCTATTAAAATATTAGGAATGCTGTAGCTTTAACCAAAAAAGCTTTTGTTGCACACAAGACACTGGAGTCAAACTTGAGTGTGATAGTCATTTGACTTTGTATGCCTGCCACACATCTCAACTGGCCCCTTGACACATCGTTTACCTTAATAAATGTCGCATGTCATTCATTAAAATAATGTTGCATCAGAATGTAATGAAATGTTGGTTATGTTACACAAAAAAAAATTGGAACATAGTTTTTCTGAGACAGTGTTCTGTATGTTATCAATTGCATGTCTAGGACCCTTTTAGAAGATTCAGGCAACAAATGAGCCAAAGAAGATTTCACTAATCTATGCAGTTAACATGAACTTAATTAGCAATCAAGCTGTAGCTCATAAAAACCTTCCAACAATAGCTGTAATTTCAGCAGAATGTCCACACAAACCTTCTTTTGTCTACTTCTGACATTATGACCCCACCATTTCAACATTTACTAAGTAAATGTAAGAAAGAAAGAATGATTTTAGACTCTGATCAAACATTAAAGATAAAACATTTACATTAAACTGAACTGAGGAGAGGGTTTATGACTTCAGCATTCCTAAAATCTGAGGTTTGGATTAAATAGTATAATCCAGTGACTCTCAAAGACAAGAGTATTTCTAAATATGTTCCAGTGAAAAACAGATCAACTTACTTATGATTTCATCTATTAGAAATGATTCCAGTTAGAGAACAAGCTCTATTGTAATCAGAGCTCTTCTTCTCAGCATGTTCACATCAACTGTAGACAGTTGTACAAACAAAATCAGTCTTCACATATGGAAGATTTGGCATGAAATCCTATTTACATGAATACACAAAAATGACGTGAAACCATTTTGTGTAATCCATTTCTGCCCTCCAGCAGTTCGCTGCTACAGCATTTCCTCTGAAATTTTCCATTTCAAAATCCAGTTTCATGTTTATGTTACAGTAACTGCTGCCTTATTGTAAGCAAATTTTTCCCACCATTGTGTTTCAGTTGCATAGAAACTATTATACTGATGTTGCTCCATGCTTCACAAAGCCTTGGTTTCAGGCCTTATCTGTTTGTCACTGTTTACACTTCATGTCATATTATCATCTCAGGTCTGGCTCTTCTGAGGCTGAAGCAGCATATGGCCTCTCCTCACTGAGGTCACTGGATGTGCTGATATGTGCTGACCTCAGATTCAGGACATCGATGCAACTGGGCTCTTACCTTAAATCAACACTGACCTCAAGTGGCTGTTTGAGAAAATCTGATTAAATAGATTACTGGTCCACTTCAATACTTCTACATACTGCTTTCCTGAAATTCTACTCTGATTATATTCATTTTCATTTCTTTACAGCCTTCTCATATTTCCTCAATTATGATGCCTAATGGGCAGTTTTGAAGGTGAAGTATGAAAGAAAACACATCAGTTATCTACTTCACTTCCTACACCGACGTTGTGCTTGTGTGCATTCCACTATTTAGTCAGCAAATGGCACGGAAAAAGAGATGAATATTAATACATTAGGCTAAACTCTATTTGTCTGCAAATATGATGTGGTAGCAGGGCCGGATCAACCCAGTGGGACGCTGTAGGGCAAAAATGAGATAAAGGTCCCAGTTGACCCTTTCACCTTTAACTGAGCCTTAAACCCTACAAACCAGTTTCCTGAAATACACAAATCTAAGCCTTGGAAGTACTGCACTTATTTAAAGTATACAGAAACTGAAATTATTTTTTGCAAGTATACACCAAAGGACACAATTAGCCACGTTGTTCACATCAGCTGTAATTCCACTGATGCAACCCTCTCTCCTACAAATTGTGCAATTCATTTGGTTTGCAAATTACACTTTCTGATTAGACTGACATTCCCTGACAATATTTTATTGTGTAACTGTCTTTACAGGGAGGTAGTCACAGTGGACATAAAAAGCAAGAATGTAACTATTTTGTCCAACAGTGAACTTTTTTAACTCTCTCTTTCCAATATTGTCTATATCTGTGACTGATGATATTGTGGAGCTTTGTCCTTCTATCTCTTGTTATGTCTCATTGCATTAAAAAGTAAGTTACTTTTTTAAATAAATAAGTCATTTCAATGTAATAGAACTGTAATAGTATAACTATAATATCTCTATTGAAGTGATAATGATGCAGGACAAAAAAAAAATCTAAACACCTTAATGTAGTTGTAGTAGTAGTTCAGTGTAACATTACTATGGCCTCTGTTATAAATATAATTCAATTTATTTGAAAGTTTAACTAATACTGTACAAGTGTACCTAATAAAGTGGCCACTGTGTGCTTGTATATTTCCCCAATTGACCCCAAGCCAGTATGTCACAATAATAATAGAACAAATGATATTTTCTCTCTTTAAAATCTATAGGAGTGTACTAAAGTACTAATCCTTCCATTTGGCTTAAAGTGAATTTGATCATTTATTTATTCATTTATTTATTAACCTTTTTTTAACCAGGAAAATCCCATTGAGATTAAAAACCTCTTTTTAAAGGGAGTCCTGGCCAAGAAAGGCAGCAATAACTACAAAACAGTTAAAAGTTACACCGTCAAGATAGAAGCAAAAACAGATAAAGACGGTATAGATTTAATATGATAAAGATTTAACGGATGTGGAAAAATAAAGAATTTGTTTGTGAGCCATGCATGAACAAATATGCATTCCTTTATTCTGTTATTTATTACATACTGCTTTTGTTTGCAGAAACGTAATTTACAGATAAAGAAATCTATATTATCCTACATTACAATCTTACTTTAGTTTGGGATCAATCAAGGCTCTAGAAAACTACAACCCACAGAAATCCAAATAGTCATCAATTTAACGTTCGTAACCAAATCTCATTCGAATTAGGAAAAGATCTACAGTTTTAAGTCAATACTATGTTAAGTATGTTTTCCTGAGGTGTCAAAGACAGGCTGGAGCCGAAACAGAACATTAACTTTAAGGTTTGTATCATTTCAGCTGATTCCCACAGACTTTGGTAATTAATCAAACCAAACCGCAGACACATGAAGAGCTATTGGGCCCTCTGTGCTCTGAGCCTTGGGCCAGTTGGTAAGTCAGACTTCTTTGGGTCTTCTGAAATATGCTGAAGAGTCAGACTGTAAAACCAAGCTTCAGTCTCAGATCAGATCAGTTATGTCTCCAAAAAGTCAAAAGCTGTCTGTATTAACTTGAGTGCAGGAGAGAATTTTAGCAGAGAATGTTGGCATTCTGATACCAACATAGCAGAATTCGATTCTGTAATGCATCATAACTTGGAATTCTGTCATAATGTCAGCGCTCTTGAGGTTCATCCACAGTTTAGAGAGACACTTTCAAAGCCCCAACAGGTTGACTTTCACCAGCGCAGTAGAAAAAGGTAAGACGCTCTGTTCACTGCTTCATATGTACACACACTCATAAGGTTTGTCATCATCAGCGTAGAGGCAGCGTTGCTCCCTCAGCATGCCTCATGGCTTTGATTGATCATTGTTTTGATCAGCCTTGACTTTATGATTTATCAAGTCTCCTCATGTTCATTTATCTATTTAGCACATTGACGCCCCCTTATTATCATCTCACACTGTGTATCTTATGCAGAATCACACACGATAAGCTTCAAGACAGCTTATTGTGTGTGTAAAACTCCCATATAGTTAATATAATTAATATTTCTCGTTTACTGTTTTGCTGTATCATCAAGAAAAATGTGTAATTTACAGCAAAATGCATCATTGGCCCAAGAGCACAAGAACTTGGAAAATGAAGACGAGGGAGATGATGAAGTATGATGTGACAGGCGTCACCAATATCACATCATACAGGAAATCACATAGCAGTCTGAAGTGGGCCTCTTCCTTCACGTCTCCATCCACATCAGCCCATGTGTGGACCACCCGGCCAAAATCAAACCGTGCTGACATCCGCTCACCAAGAGTCAGTCCAGTGAGTCCAAAGAATCAAAAGAGGAATGAATGCAATCTTTTCAGAAGATGGGGAAGTGTTAGTAGGAAGAACACAAGAGATGTAAGGGGCTCCAACTGGGCAACACTGAGCAGACCCTCTGTGGGTCTGGGGGAGTCTGATGACTTCAGAGAAAAATATGTAGGTATCCCTACTGTGGTACTGATGTTTTTATATTTCTTGTCTTTATATAAAGCCCATTTTTGTGCAACTGACCTTTTTCCTTTCTCTATGACACTCAGTTTGTCCATGAACAAGACATCACCAGCTGTACATGGCTCTATTACGGAGCTCGTATTGGCAATGAGACTCGCAGTGTCGAGTTCAAACAAGGTAGAGGTAAGGTTATAACAAACAGAATACACCATGGTAAAAATCGTTGCACACCTACCTAAGTTTCTGCTTTACTGTTGAGATGAAAAATAATGACAATGAGACAGTAGCCTCCTAATCAATACATGAAACAAATTCAATTCAATTTCAATTCATCTTTATTTGTATAGCGCCAAATCATAACAAAAATCATCTCAAGGCACTTTACAT
>JAUMHL010000003.1:18975115-19040108 GCA_032362345.1 Sandelia bainsii
TAAAAACTCAGAGTAAGGGACAGGAGGACGGTATACAATAACAAATAAAACTGGTTTTTGACTTTTCCAGTTTGGATGAGAGAGACTAAGAAAGAGGCTCTCAAATGAATTATAACTATGTTTAGGTCTGAAATGTCTCGTTTTTCGAAAAACCAAACCAGTGATGTGGAAACTTCTCCAGGTGGCTACCCCACAAAGCTTGGTTGAGAAGTATGCATTCTATAGTGGATATATATATCTGCACTCTTAGTATGCACTCTTCAGGTAAATGGAAAGGGAGGATTATCATCATTGACCTGATTTATTATGGCTTCACCTTTGCATCTGATGAGTCATTAAAGAACTTGTGAACATTTCAGGGTAGGAAGAAACTGGCAGAGAGATTTAGTGTGCACAGAAACCTGCAATTATGTGTCTGAGTCATGCTTACACCTGAACAGAGTTATTAAAAAATACTTATCATCTTATGTAAAGCAGACATGTTTATGTCACCTCGTTCTTACTCACATCATTCTAACTTGTAGGATGCATAGACAATTTGTCCATCGGTCACAATGAGTGTTCTGGCATTTTTATGATGTAACATCCTTTGAAAACATGCCAAATTTCATTTCACTTGGAGAACACTGAACCCCTTAGCAACTTAATGCTATTAGGGTTGCCTTTTGAAGTTTTATTTTATGTCTTATGTAACAATGTTTCTTTAGTAGGTTGGTCCACCACTTTGGTTGCCTCTTCTTTCCACATTGGGCTTGCCACAGTGGATCATGGTACACACATTTATTTGGCACAGGCTTAAGGCCGGATGCCCTTCCTGAAGCAACCATGGACAGCGTGGGGATTCAGTGTTTTGTCCAGGGACACCTCAACATACAGCCAGGGAGAGTCGGGCAGCGATCGCTGACCCTACAGTCGATGGACAACCAATCTACCAACTGAGCCACTGATGCCCCCGCAATCCACCACTTAGGTCTAGAATTTCTTCACTTTTGGAAGGATTGCTATGAAGCAATTTGGAAAGACTTGAAATTCTTTATTCTCTATTTGATAGGTTGACATCCAGTTTGTAGAGTATTTAGACTTATGAACAGATACCCACAGAACTAATGACTCCACATTATCCTCAACTGTATTTTGTGTTGCATGCTAACATGGTAAACCAAAATCATGTTCATGGTAAATGTTAAACATGCAAATGAACTCATGGCAGTTGAGTCAATGGACTCTCCCAGTTGACATGCCTCAACTTCCAGAGAACCGCACCTGTAGAACTGAGATTCTTCACCAACATAAAATTAAATTAGTCTGAATTGTAGTTGTTAATCAAAGTAATAAAATACCTATCCTCTGTTGACTATGATACTAAATATGACAATATGGCCAATGATTGTCAACATATTTTGTTTAGGACTACTTGAACAGTCATCCATGAACTGCACAGTCAGTGGTTTGACTACTGATTCCTCCTGGCCACATGTTGAGGTGTCCTGGGACAACTGTCCAAACAACAATTTCCTCACTGGGATTAATAAAGATGTCAAAATGAGAATATTTACTGGATGAATGACTAGATAGACTTACCAATATGTCACCATCAAGTTGTGGCAAAAAAATGGAATTTGCATTGATGTAACAAAAATCAAAATTCAGGTCTCCATAATTTAGTAAGATGTTAGAGATCAAAACACTTTCTCACGTGGTTTGACACTGCATTCACTGACCTTGTTGCACATGCCCTTAGAATTTTGCATCTTCCCTTTGTTTTGCCTTAAACCCTGAAGCACCCACTTCTCTACAGAGCTGAGTCATCTGGTTAGCATGAGTGCAAAGGTGATGACAATGAGGCCAACTTTCTCAGACGGTGAAGTGAAAAACAGACATTAGCAAACCGGAGGCAAATGCTGTAGTGAATTTTCATATGCGTCACTCTTGCCTCAGGCTGAGGACAGCCAATGACATCTACCTGACTGTTAAAACTGTAGTCTAACTGATTACATCAGACCTTGGGAAAGGGTGTGGTTCATGCTCTGGCATTCTTGAATCACACTGTCCTTTGTAAACACTGAACTCTTAGATTTCATTTTCAACCTGTACTTTTTGCAATTCAGTATCAACAAAATCAGGTTAAGCCAAACTATCATTAATCTGCAGAAAGCGGTGTTTAAGAGCTATGGTCCCCCACTAAATGAGGTATTTAAATGGTGGTTAAAAAAGGAGGCACTGGGCTGAGACAAACAGTGTGTATGATTAGGATTAACATATTGTCTGACTATACCACGACTGTTCCACTGGTAAGAATTAGCTATACCGTTTTTTTATTTGAAACAATCTATTTGGATGTATGGAATGACAGTGTAATAACAATATTACAATGCAACAGAGGTCACTTGTAGTGATAAACCTACAGAGAATCAACTCATGAATCTGCAGCTCCCCTTGATTTTATTGAGCTTTATTGAGCTTCCCTTCACTGTTTAATGTCCACACTCTCACACTTTCATACTGTCATTTTAAGCTGCAAAAGACAGCTACTTCCATACAAAAAAGGATGGTGCTTTAACCTTGCTGAGTTGTAATATAGATTTAACAATGTGGTCAGTACCATCGCTGGTCTCCCTGCTCTGAAACAGCCATGCCAATCATAGTGCCACATCAACAACAGCTCAGCCAGTGCAAAGAGGCTTCTCCAAGAGATGATACTGGATGATGTGTGGATGGTGCAGAGCACAGTGCAGCACGTGAAATCTGTAGGCAGATGGTTTGGACTTTCATTTAACTTGTACAATGCAATGATAGAAATACATAATAACAATTTTCTATGATTGATCAATCCAACAATATTTCAGTTTTAATTATCTGCAGTATATAAATGGTCATATACTTTGGTCACATCATACTGCACCATAATGCATTTCAAGAACAAAACACATAATACTATCTTTGCTTAATAGACTGTTGTAAAGTAGGCAATTATGCACGATTAATGAGCCATTGTAATCTCATGTGTATCTATGCTGAGTTAAAGAATGGTCTGAAGTGTGTAAGATTGTGTGGTGTTAATTTGTAGCAGCCTGTTGTAATTTGTACATGATGAAATCATGATGAAGTCATAATAAACCTATAGACTTATAAACGTACAGCTCCTCCTGCCTTCAGATGGCTGCAGGGAACTGATAAACTAAATAAGAAACTTTACACACAATATAAAACAACTGTGGACAACAGATACTGTAGTAATGACTAGCTCTCATTTATAGATAAATGCAGACAAATCTGATCAACTAACTCTGGCTACAAGTGTTTGCCAAATGTACATTTTTGCCTGCCTAACTAGTGAAGTGCTGTTTGACAGGGCAGGAAGAGATTCAACAACACGCAAGTGGTCTGCTGCTCATCTTGGAGACGCATGTATAAAGACAAGTATGAATGGTGATGAGTCTCCATTATCATTTGTGTTTGTCTGTTTTAGTTTGACCATATGGAAGTCTAGCAAGAGTCCTGGTAGCTCTAAACATCTTCCATTTCACTATTATTGAGACTCATACCTTTAGAAATGGTTACGTACACTAGCCTTGATCTGTACCACACAACAAAATGTCATTGTGGAGGTCTACACAGAATTCCTTGGAATTCATGGCTTGGTTTGCGTTCTGATACGCTGTGTGAATTGTGGGATGTTATATACACAGATCTGTGTCTTTTATAAACTATTATTAAGTCAGTTCAACTTGCTATAGGTGGATTCCAGTCAAGAACATTTAAAGAGAACACAATGTACCTTAACCATGATTTGGACTGTCACACCAATTATTTTTCACTTTTTTGGGCAAACATAGCATTTTTTACTATTTTAAAATAAGTTAATGCAAGAAAATGTACAGAAAGTGAAGGGGTCGGAATACTTTACAAAGCTACTGTACTATAGTTCTCCTGAGCAGACAACCAAAGAAGTGCAGATAATCCTGGACATGCCTGGGCCTGTGTATATGTGCTTGTCTTGCTGAAAAGGCGTAACTGACTGCTGTCTAACTCAGAGGGCTAAATTATTTATGTGAACTGTCCTTTGTTTTATATCAGTTTGAGTGGTTATTACAGCAGTCTCACATGTTGTGTGTCTGGCCTCGGTGTCAGCAGTGCTTTAAAGTACTACCACGTCAGAGCCACCCTGCTGTCTCACCAGGTGGACTTGGCAGTGCCAGCCGAGTCCCTGATTAGACTTGGCTGGCAGACATAACAAAGAGATTGGGGCTAAGAGATGGTTGCACGTGCAAAGGAGTTGATTCTGACGTTTTCTTAAAGAGAACCAGTTTGGTCAGAAGATAAAGGAACAGAATGATACGTTACAAAATACTGACCAGGAACATATGACACATTCATGTGTATTAATTACAAGGAAGTAGTTACTCTTCAGTTTGTGAATTTCTCTTTGTTTGACAGTTCCATGTTGAAGAATTCACTACGTCATTTTAATTTCATCCAAAACTACCAGCTGAATGAAACATTTGTGAGAACATATGTATATTCTTTTCAAACAGATATTTTTTCACATTGATGGTAGGGGGTGTGCTGCGTTTCCTGCTGAAATTCACTGATGCCATTTCTTGTCTTCTTCACAGGGAGCTGGCCTGTGTAGACCCGGACCAGTGCTGTTGGCTATGAGCCTATAACCACAAAGTAGTTTCTGCAGAGCTGTGGCTGAGCGACAAGAGAGTGTGACTTAGTAAACATACAATACAGTAAATTGTCCACAGTAAATTGCATGATGATTCATGCAATTATGGCAATTGTGAACAAAGTTCAATCACACATTTTAACACACATGCAAATGCAATTTTAGATTTCAAATACAGATACAGGAGTAATCACCTTACTCATCGCATAGTCTTAAAGGATATAAAACTTAATATTTGTTTGCAAAATCCTGTTTGAGTGGAATAACTGCATCAAGCCTGTGACTGACTGACATCACTAAATTGTTGGTTTCTTTTTTGATATGCTTTTCTAGGCATAATCATGTTTTACATAGTAATGCAGTTGGCCATACATGGTAAATGTTTGTGTGGATTGCATGGAAAAGGGAATAACCTATTATAAAACATAAGGTAAAATCCTGGTAAAGGTAATGTATTGGATGGATGGATCTTTATTTCTACATGGTACATAATTAAACTTGGACTATAACAAACATAAACATTGGGTAACTCCAGTTGTAACTTTACCTTATGAGTAATAGGAGGTGTTTTTATGAACTATTTGTTCCTAGGAACTATACAGTTATATTTGACTTATTACCAACTGAAAATGGTCAGAATTTTAATGTACTTTGAGTTGATGAATAATAGTGGCGTTTTTTCTTAGTAATTCAACTGTAGTTTCTCTGTATGTACCAACTATTACACGGTTTAATTACCAGTTACATTAGTATAATTTTCCACATTTACTGTGTAAATGCTTAGTAATCAGGGGACTGTAAAAGAAAAGCTTACCCCATCTTTAATGTATCTAGATGTAAATGTCATTAAACATTTGTTTCATATGCATCTTTCGATCTTAAACCCAAAAGTCTCCAATGTACAGCAAAACAAGAATGAACCTTGCCATTCTAATCTTTTAGACAGGACTATATATTCATCCTATTTTTCTACGGGCAATTTTGTTGTCAGTATAGACACTTTGAGCCACAGAGAACCTGAAGATAACCCTGGTGAAATGTAGTTTCCCAGCATCATTAAAGGGATTGTTGCAATAATTGCATGGTTGAGTGCTTCTGATTACAATAGCGAACTGCAATAATTTACTATGATTACCACAATTGTCTTGCTTTTTAATTTAGTATTGGTGGTCTATTCTTAACACTATTAATATTCTCATGAGCAGGGTTCAACCCTAAAGACACTTTTAAGGACATTAACAGTACCAAGTGAAATGCATCATTATTATATTAATTCCATGCTAATTGTAAATCAAACTAGGTTTTTTATATACATTCACATGTGAATTTTATGCCTGAGAAAAGGCTGTTTGTCCAAAAATGGTCACATAAAAGTAATGAAGCATTAGATTAGAACAACAGCAGAGGAACAATCTCTAAAATTGTGCGAGACTGAGATATAAACTCGTGTTCAACCTAAAAATAAAACTGGATTTAAAAAAGGATGAGGCTGCAGGGCAGTGGCATGTTGCTACAGGTACGTGTGAAACGCTGAAATACGATGCAGGACAGCCAGTTTAAGTGATATGAAGGATTATAAGCTGTCAAAACACTGGTATAACTCTCATCATTTCAGGCATGGTATTTGCCAGCACTGTGTGTTGCATGACTTTGCTTTGTGGCAAAAGTTGAGCCAGGTTCTGTGTTTTTGCTGGATAACTGGAGACTTTTGTGTTCACACAATGGTCACATTGAAATAAATGAGGAGGGATAAATAATTATAATGTTAACACATATAACATAATAGCAGCAGGAAGAGTTATGAGGATGGACTATGTGCAAATTTACATGATAAACTGCGAGTGTGCAGAAAGCAGCATACAGATGAGCATGAATGTAAGAAGGTATGAATGGACATATAAATATCCATCCATCCATCCATTCTCTTAACCGCTTGTCCTCGTAAGAGTCGCGGGAATGCTGGAGCCTATCCTAGCTGTCACATATAAATATCAATAAGTGTAAATAGGAGCTGTGAGAAAGATTCAACTAAAATCCACAGACTAAGGATAATAAATAAATGGTGAATAGAAAAACACGCTGCTGCACAGCGCAGAACAGAGGAGATGAACTATGAGTTTTTGGGCCATTTACACCAGTCTGAGTCTTTTAATATTTTGCACCTGCTGATACAGATATTTGATAAATCTAAGCTAAACAGGAGAACACAGACAGCAGGAGGAGCTGAAAAAATTGTGAAAAACTTTCATGGACTCTGGGGAAATCTCAGTATGTAAAGGTCAAAAAACCACTGTTGAATGTTCGTAACTTTTGAGCACTCAGGCAATGCAGCATGAGTAACCGTCACGCTGTTGTGATGAACAATAGTCACATGGGCTCAGGAGTACTTTGGAAGACTGTTGTCACTTAACACAGGCCACTTCTCTATGCAGAAAGTTAACCTGAAACTCCATTATACAAGCAGGAAGCCACACATCAATTCTGTGCAGAAACACTACCAAGTTCTCTCGATCTGAGCTTGTGTCAGATGGACTGAAAAACAGTGGAAACATGTTCTGTGGTCAGACGAGTCCACGTTTCAGCTTGTTTTTGGGAAAACAAACATCAGGTTTTCAGTGCTAAAGACGATAAAGACCATCCACGCTGTCAATGAAAGGGACAAAAGCCAGTATTTTTGATGGTATTGGGGTGTACTAGGATTTCAGAGAGACATACTATGCTGCCATCAAGGTAACATCTCTTCCAGGAAGTCAGTGGATGCTTGAGCAGTGTGGCTTGATAGACACACAGTACATGTTGCTGACAGGCCTGCCTTTGGTCCAGATTTGTCTCCTACTGAAAATGTATGGTGCATTCTAAAGAGGATGGTGACCACAGACTGTTGAGCAGCTGAAGTCGTGTAACCAGCACGAATGAACAAATATTCCAGTTATAAATCTGAAACAATTGTCTGTCTCTGTCAGATAAAGGTTCAAGATAATTAACAAATTACAGATTTCAGTTTTTATTGTATTTTAGTGCAATAAAAAGTGCATTTTACCACGAGTCCCAGCTTTCCTGCAAATGCTGTTTGTCCCATTTTCACCCTGCTCTTTAACAGCAGGATTGGTAAAGGAGGTTTGCAGGTTTTCACTGTTACAACATGGCTATGACATTTCCACAATGCAATCATAATCCCCATATCACTGGAAATTTCAAGAAGCCCCCCTTCAGCAAGTTTTCTTTATATGTCATGCATTACTGACTTTTTTCCCCGCTTCCCATTGGGCACGGCAAATCTACTTGCAACACTTGGCACACGGACGATTACTCGAGACTGAGACTGTGATTTTGAAAAATACCTAAAACAAGAAGGTTACTGAACTCTAGTCTGGGGATGGTCTAACAGAGTTGTCACAACATAAGCACGAGTTTAACACTGAGTAAAGCAAAGAGATGATTTTCAATAGGAATTGCTGTAGGGTTTCCAGCTGAAAGTTGACTTTGAATCTTGGTATTCTAACACTGAAGGGAGGCAAAAGTTTATCAATCAAGACCTTTACTGCAGAGTAAATGCAGGAAAGGTTAAGTTTTGTGCATATTATAGTTTACTCTACAATCCTACTGGGACGTCAACAGAAAACAAACAAAACATGGTGGAAAAGGCAAAGATACTAGGTTAGGTATACGCTTCTAAAGGGACAGAGAAAGCCCCTAATCTAACATAACATGCCGGACAAAGAGATAATGTTGTTTCAGGCTCATGTACAGTTGCATTTTTGCTGCCTTTTGTCCACTACAGACTAACATCACTCTTCCATACTATCACTGTTTCTCTTACTTACAGGTTAAGAATATAATCAGTCACTTTGACTAATTAGATTGCGCCTCACATAAACCTCTAAACATTTAGGGTCAAGGTTCATTGATCATTTCACACAAACCACTTCCTGTTAAGGAGGAATAGAGCAGGGAAATCGACAGCAAGATATCGGGTGAGCTTTACAAAGAAGCATTAGATTGATACACAGATTATATTAGATCAAGACCAAACCAAACAGGATTCGCTCATGTATTAAACCCGTGTGTTATACATGTAAATGGAAAGACTCATCATTTTGCTTGGGCTCCTCCTGGGAGGAAATATTTCTATTGTTCAGTCTAATAAAGGGGGGGGGGACACACACCATTGACTGTGCTCTTGTTATAATGGGTTGCTCTGAGGGGGCCTTTGAGCTACCATATGACCCCCCAACATGTTCTCGTGTTTGGTATGCTTACAGTTAAAAGGGTTATTTGGAGAGTGGATATCAACCTCTGCCTTGCTTTGGAAAGTGGCTCAATGATACAGTTTCCTGTTTATATTTAGAAGAGATAAGCTCTCTCTCTTCAGTGAGCACTCAAACTGAAGTTTGTGCAGATTTTTGAAGCTTTTAAAGACCTTAGCAAGAACAAGAATATAAGGTGTAAGTGTAAGAGTGTAAGCTATATGTGACATATACGTACATCACTACCTGCGCTTCATGGTATATTTAAAGCGAGGCCACATAACTTTTTACAGAGTAAATTACTAATGCTTTGTTGTATACACAAAAAGTTAAATTCATAAGCAAGAGCACACACCTGATGTCCAATTATGTTGGACTATAGGACGACGATGGTGTAATTGCAGAGGTTTGTTGGCACATACAGGATTTGATAGACGCATTTTAAATTTGTGACTTGGGTGAAGATCACATTTTATGACCACTTTATGCAGAAAACAAGACAATCTTGCTACTGTATTTTCATATTTTGGGTCCCTTGGATATGAGCCTTTTGTTCCTTTAACCTTCATGATGCACTAGGACTCGTGAACAAGTTCCTCATTCCTTCATTCATTCATTCATTAAGCTTGACTCAGTTTACGTTGGTGTGTCTTGTACTTCTCACTTGCTGTTCTCTGTTGAATATTTTCAGTCTTGGTTCTTGGATGCTAAATTTTAATCAGGCTTCTGTCTTTCTCAAAATTCCTGTTCTCAGTGAGACTTGAAAGTGTTGATACAGAAATTGGTGCATTCATGGCAGGAAACAGGTGTGAGACACCACAGTAGAAAGACTTAAAATGGTGTTTGGTTTGTATAGGAATCACATTTTGACATACAGCCCAACAACATCATTTTCAAAAATTGTGTTTTTAATATAAATTCCATAATTCTTTTTAACCTGATTTTATTTATTAATTCCTCCATTCTTTGTTATTCTTCATTTAAGTTTAGTTATTCCATTGTTTAAATCTTACGTCATTACTTGTTAGTTCACATTTTAAGTCTTTATTATTTAGTCTGACTGATACTGATATTTTAAAAGTTGATACTGATATTGACATTTGAATTTCTACCTGCATACTGATACATACATATTTATTTATTAAAATTGTGAACAAGATTTATACTAAATGATACATTTTACAGTGTAAAAATAAATGTGTCAGTTCCATAGCAGACAAACTATGTAACACTGACAATGTGACTAAACAACCTTCAGCCTTGTTTGGCTTCTTGTAACTTTTCCACCAATGTAGACACATACTCATCTTCAGTAAGCTAACATTACCTGATTTTTGTTCATTTATGAAGTAGTTACAGGTCTGACTAAGGAAGCACAAATACGTGTGTGATTGACATCTGTGCTTCCAGTATTCACTGGTGTGTTTGTTTGGATGATGAAATGTCCAAAATTTGAGCAGTGAGAGACAAAATCTAAACAGTGCAACATCTTGGTTTGGTACCTGGGAAATCTCACTGGCAAGACTGAGTTTCCTCGTTAGGTCCATGTATGACACTGGCTCTGAGGAAACCTGACCACACTGAATCCAAGCTTTGTGCACATCCGCACGTCACTGGCTTTTAGTTTTCAAATATGTAAAATAGCTCAAGGGCAAGTGGCTGTCTTGACGGGTAACATCATGTGGAGCAGCACGTGTACTTTAGCTCTCCTTGTTTGACTTTACTGTGCAGTTAATTAGAAGTTTAATGAGATATATATAGTTTTTCCAGAAATCCCCACAGAAATATTCAAATAGAAACTAGATATCAAAGCAAATTTTCTACCTGACAAAGTGTAGCGGGGTCCTCCTTCAGCTCCAGCAAGTGTGAACTAAAACAGTAGTGGCAAAATAAAGTCATGTATGGAAAAAACATAAATGTGTCCGATTAAAAATTATAAAATAGAAAATATCCACTGTTCTTCATTTCAAACCATTACACTGCCCTGCTGGTATCTTCCACTCCAGCAGGAGTTTGTTGCCACTTGGCAACTACTATAAAAAAAGCTTTGTGTTGACAGTGTGCTGAGTCATTACTGTTTAGTATATGTAGTTTGTACTTTGCTCTGGTGTTTGCTCATCATTTCTTGTGGCTTGTGTCTAAAACCAACAACAGCATAAAACTCAGGCAAATAAGAGGAACCGTCAGTACTTGAGTGTCTCAGTGGTTTTGACTGGTCACACAAGTCACAAGAAAAGTATTTACCCCCTTCCTGATTTGTAATTTTGTGGCATATTTCTCACTCTTAAATGATTCAGATAAACAATTTTTAATATTACACAAAGATAACTTGTGTAAACACAAACTGCAGTTTTTAAATTATCATTTATTAAGGTATTAGGTTTAAACCTAATAACAACCGGTTATTACTAGGTTTACTGCAATCAAAACTCCAAAACCTTCATTTAGTTTTTTTTTGAGTAATACAGAGGTGGACTTTCTGGTGTGTTTTGAATCATTGTCCTGCTGCAGAACCGAAGTGCGCTTTAAGTCACGAACATTCTCCTTCAGGATTTTCTGGTAGAGAGCAGAATTCATGGTTCCATCAATTATTACAAGTCATCTAGGTCTTGAAGCTACAAAGCAGCCCCAGACCATCACACTACCACCACCATGTTTGACTCTTGGTAAGATGTGTGTGTGTGTGTTTCTGTGTTAAATTTACGCCAAATGTAACGGGCTGCACAACTTCCAAACCATTCAACTTTTGCCTTGTCAGTCCACAGAATATGTGCCCAACATTCTTGGGGATAATCAAGATGTTTTTTGGCAAATGTGAAACAAGCTATTGTGTTCTTTTTGTTCAGCAGTGGCTTTCACTTTGGAACTCTCCCCTGGACGCCATTTTTGCCCTTTTTGCCTGTCTCTTTCTTATTGTTGAATCGTGAACACTTACCTTAACTGAGGTAAGTGAGGCCTGCAGTTCTTTATATGTTGTTCTTGCTTCTTTCATGAACTCCTGGATGAGTTTATGTATGATTAAATTTTAATAAATCATTTAAGTGTGACAAATATGCCAAAAAATTTCAGGAAGAGGGAAAATACATTTTTACAGCGCTATATATAGCAACACAATAGTCCACAATCCTCAAATGTACTGTGTGTGTTGTATTGTGCTGTTTGTAGCAGTCAATGTTGGATAAAAGAGTCACCCGCATCACCAATTTCTTTAAATAAATATTTTATTTGAAAATAAATACATTTTCTTAAAATAGAATCAATAACATTACAAAAGCTTTGGGGGAGGAGGAGTAGGAGAGGGGCGAGGAGGAGGGGGTGGTAGGGTGGTAGGGTGGGGGTTACCCAAATGAATGATGTGTAATTTGGAATAAGGAGTACAATCTCACACGTTTATCTACCATCTTAAGACAGGTTCCCACAAACTGTTGCACTGTACATTCTCAGCTGCTTTGTGGGAAAGTGGCGACATCTCTCACGCTTGCTTGAACATGCAGTCTACTTGGTCTTAAAGCTTCAGCAGGCCCCTGCACCCATAACATTGGCATTCACCGTATCTACACACGCGTTTGTAAAAAATACAGGATATAATCTCTTGTTACATCAAGAATCAGCCACTGATTTTACATTTACATCTGACAATGTTTTTTTTGTTTTGTTTCCAAAAGTACCTTAAATGTGTCTAGATCAACTTCACTTCTAGTCTACAGTACAAAGATACAATACACAACAAGGCTGCTCTTATTGATATAGCGGAGGCCACAGTCTCACTAAGGCCAGACGTAGTTCCATTTTAACTGTGAGGTTGTGAGATTGTCTGGATGCAGTTTACCAGGCAGAAAGTAGAACAGAGTGATAACTTGCTGGCACTTTACTGTCTTTGTACAGTAACAGCATTTCAATGCCCATTGTTTGACTCAAGAGCTAGTAGATGGCAGATCGCCAGAGAGACGGGGACAGCAGAGCAGTTGTATTAGAACAGATTAATACAGCGCACCGTTGCAGCACTGACAGCTCTGCAAACAGCATTATGAGTGCAGGAATCTTCCCCGCAGCCAGCCTGCAGTGGCAAAGCAGCAACCTTGACACAAACCTAATTACCAACTCGGCAAAAAAAAAGATGGAAATAAAAACGCCAACAATTGTCCATTTTATAGTTATTGAGTAAGTGGAGTCGACCTCAATTAAGACAAGCGTGTGAGAACATGTAAGTTAAATCTAATCACTAAGCAGCACAGTAAGCTGATCTATGGCAAAAACAACAACTTTGCACGCTTTGTGCCCCTTGTCCACTCTTCCTGCCTAATGAAATCAATTCCACAGGTAGAGGCAGCTTTAAATAATGATTAAACTAAGTGCTGTTGTGTCCACACATGGTGCCCACAAAACCATAGTCTCTCTTCCCCCTCCCTCTCTCTCACTGAGCAGCCTCCAATCAGCTTCACCGCACCGGGGCTATGGTTTAGGATGGAAGACGCTGTCCTGATTGCATATCACAGGGGCAACAGTGACACAGTTGGTAGGGCAGTTGGCTATGAACCCCAGGGTTGGTGGTTCAACACCCAGTCCCCCCCCGATCCCTGGACCAGACACTGAACCCTTGATGCCTTAAGGGGGCTGACTGTCCACAAAAGTTGTTATTATTATTATTATTATATCACACTATTATTTTATCACGCCTAGGCTGGTGCTAGCTGGGCCAACTTGCAAACCCTCTAAGAACTGGTTTGCTTTACTGCAGGCGAGACGGCCACCTTAAAGCCACGTCATTATGTAACTATATATGTCTGCATAAGTCTTTGCTTTCACAACAATGCTAGGGCTAAACACAGAAACAAGTACTACAGTGTCTCTGTACATTCGTTGCTCCTGACTTTACAAGCCTACATTGCCTTCCAAATGCTACTGGTCTAACTCATGATAATCCCGCCAGCCCCCGATGCAAGTGGTTCTTGGTTCTTTAACAGCAAAGAGTTGTTGCCACTCTAGAATCAGTTTTCCTGTCCGAGAACAAGTTTTTTGGCTGTTGAAATGCAAAGAACTGCCCAGCCCAGCCCCGGAACTGACTTGGTAGAAAAGGGGTAGGTTAGGTTGTGTCTCATATATCAATATGTTTTCATAACTTTCATAACTCTCAGTAAACCAACATCTGTTCACAATGAGCATTGAAAAGCTTTGCTTAAGCACACACACTACTTTTATGACTCACCCACAGTTAACAGATGAAGTACATTTAGCATTTTAGCACATTTTATCAGAGTCAGGTAAGTGACACTGAGAGCTCAAATAATCCATGTAGCACATTTGACCTGATTAATCTGAAATAAACCCCATCACATCATCACCCATTAATTCTGCACAACCTCACTCTCCTGCTCTTTAAGGAAAGATGTATTTTAATATGTAGGAACTCCGTTTTGAAGAGCCAGCCTTCAATATGCACATGCACACACACACACACAAATCATTTTTTACTGTAAATCCCTTCATCCTTGTATAACCAAATTCAGAGGACTAACTTCTCTAAATCTGTAAAATGTCTGCTACTTGTTGAAGGTGTCATCGGAGATAAACCACATATGTAGATGCCACAGAATCAAGCGGACCCAGATAGACAGTCTTTCCAGGTCACTTTCCCCCATTGTGTTTAAGTTTTCAATTATCCCAAAGCCTTTGCGCTGCAGGCACATGTGCTGAGGGCCAGATGGGTACAGACAAAGCTGGCTGCATCAGGATGCCTCAATTTGGCCAACAACAACAGATTTTACTGGCACCAGCTCAAAGAATAGAAACCTGGTGCTTTTGCTGCGTTTCTCTCATTACAATTCTTCATCAACTCACAGGCAGGTCAGTGTGGAGGTGTGCTAGACACTGTCATATACACAGGCACAAATACACCCAAACAGAACAGAGAGATTGTTTTCTCTTGCTGTGCTACTGTGGCCACTCAGTCATTCTTTGGGGTGTCCAGTCCAAACAAATCAAACCAGCTTCCGGCTGCTTCGCTCAACAGCTCACCGTGCTTGGCTGCTGTTTGCACACAAAGTCTGATATGATGTCAAACTCGTTCTGTCCAAGGAAAAGCTCAGGCAGCTCCTGAACACGATCCAACCCAAACTCCAGCACCAGTGAAGTCAGAACCTCCTCGTCAATCAGATCCATGTCCATGCCGTTAAGCCCCAAAGGGCCACCAATGTGCTGCATGCCTGAAAACTGAGAAGGACCCACCCTGTACTGGGCGCCGTTTGGCAGATGGTGTCCATTGACAGAGCCAAGTGGGTGTCCATGATACTGAGTGTTGAGTTTTTGCAGGTGCATACTGGCCATGAGTTGCTGGGAGGTGAGGTTACCGGGGAGGTACTGCTGTGGGTGTCCACCCTGCTGCTGCTGCTGCTGCTGCTGGGGGTGCATGTGGTGGTGCTGCTGTGGAGCCTGCCCATTGTACATCATGTTCCCAGATAACATCTGGTGATGGTGATTGGCCATGGGAGCTCCATTCACAGGGCCCATCCCTCCTGGTCCCACCATGCTCGGCCTCTGTCTCATGGCAGCCTCCATGTTGTTCTGAGGGTTCCTGCCATAGTGCATCACCTGGCCATTTGGCATACCGCGCATGCCGGGTTGGCCATTGTGCTGCGGTGGTCCGTTCATTCCCATCCTGAAGCCGTGGGACATGGGCATCATCATGTGTTCAGCCATGGCTGCTCTGTCAATCTGAAAAAGACATTACATTTTTAATTCAACCAGTAGTCATTACAACCTAAATAAGCCTGAATTATCCACCATTTGAATAGGTACTCCAATTATATTTAAGTTAAATTCAGTCACCTTGAGGAGTACTACTTAGCCTGTGAAAACAGTATAAGTCTTGTGTGGCTATGGAGAGAACTTTCTAATGTTCTAAAAATACAGGATAACCTTGATGTAGGGCTATACAAAAAATAAAGAATTTTTTTTTATTTCAAGCTTGGGGAATTCTCCCAACTGCAGGAACATGACTGAAATACTTTCACTTCAACACAGTTGAGCATGAATAATAAAGACTGGCTTTACCTGCAAGGCTATCATTATTATGCATGTTCAAAAAAACATCCAACTTTTTCCACACAACTATTTTGAGTTCAAGGTTATTAAACTTAATAAAGTAGCACACCCACTTTAATAAAACAACTTAACTTGTTCCTGTTGCTTGTTTCTTTACAGAGCATTAGATTGATATTTAGAGATAGCTAGCGAGGTTTAATTCGCTGCCAGGTAGTAACAGACTGAACTATCAACTTCCATTATCTATTTTTTTTGTAATGACTACGGTGTCATCAACGAACACAAACTGAGAGCACAAATCAGTTTGCCAGCTAGCCATCTAAAGGACCCTCATTACTCAAGACAGCTAAAGTAGCCTGCTGTCATTGACTAAAAACAACCCTCTTGTGTATGTTCTAATGACTTGACTTACACAGTTTAACACACATACAATATTTAACACATAGTCCAAAAGCAAAACTTGAAATCAAATTAATTAGTTATAGCGGTAAGCTTGGCAAAGATGGTCAGTGGCCGATTGGGATTGTCTTGGATGCGGTTTGAGACAGGCAGGGCTTGCCATAAGAAATACTGTTCACTTGTATAATGTGAAATGTAAGATCCAGCATTTTAGGAGCTTAACCCATACAGGAGACAAAAAAGTGCAGATGTGTTATCCATAAACTCTGGAGAGAAAAACTCTGTTGCCATTGCCTACTATTATATTACTATTATATATAATTGAGTTTTTCCAACTCAAAATACCAAGTTCAGCCAACTCTTAAAATACCTGTTTGTGTTTTATTTAAGTAATAGATTTTACTGTGTAATTTCAGCGGCTTTGGTTAAGGTTTATTATTTCTGATATCTGTCTCTGGTGAATCTTCCAATTTTATAGAATTTCTTGAGTATCCCTTTAAAAAAACATTTTAAAAAAACACTCATGAGAACAAGCGGTCTCTCTATGTTGAAACTGCTCTCTCTCTCCTCTAGTTTCTCTTTCTATATTTGAACGCTTTCAGTCAAATCAGAAGTGTGCCCGTTAAAAGAATGAAAAAGAAACACCTCAAACCTCCATAATTACACCATCTGTGAATTACCACAGAACATCACACTGACAAGGGAGGGCAGCAATACCCTTGCAGCCGAAAGGACGCAGAGGAATGCTTCTCAAGACCACACACACCTCTCTCAACACGCATCACACTGCCTCTGTCTTCACATTGCCATTACAAACAGATCTTTAATTGAGATTACCTACAGGTGACAAACAGATCCTGCTCACAGTCAACTCCATTTTGCTGTGGTGAGCACAATGCAAATGAATGACATTTGTTTTAGAAGGCACCTCTAGATAAAACACATCTACAGCGAAAAACAAAAGACATTCAGATTTTAAATCCACCCCCCCCTCCACCCCCTCCCCCAAATGAACTCTTGCGTTGCCCCTGGCTGCTTGTAGCAACAATTTTTGTGCTGATAAAACAAGACAGCTTCCTCAACAGCCTAAATCCTCCATAGACTATTCTGCTCTTGTGTTACCTAATTATACCCTATCTGTGGAGCTTCTTTGCAGATCAGGATTATCATTCAGCCAAATGCCACTTTGTAAATAGATAGTCTGAGGGAGTATGATAATTGCAGGCATTATTACACAAGCATGACACCATTTTTTTTTTTATCTTCGGGGACTGTGCATGTGGGCAATTTGACATTATTCGATGCCATTAACCTGCGATAAATGTAACAGGCAATACCGCAGCAAGTATACAAAGTGACAAGGTGAATTAAAATAGATTTCCTTAGATCACCTCTAATCTGGCTGTTTTTTTTAACATAGAGAATATTACAAAAATAATCAGCAATTTAAAGGGCAAAGTGCTGCCTCTCTACCTGTTTTTAGGAGTAAAAGAAGACGACACCTTCCCGATGCGTTAATGTGGAATCCGTACGGACAAGTTGGATAAGCGCCGGGGTTGTTTGTCCAGCTGATGCTCCGGCTACATGCAGCCCTGCGGCGGATTGAAACTCTGCGGCGTCTCGGCAGTCAGAGGAGTTTGTTTTCTGGGTCAGTTCAGGGATTATATACATCTATAAAGCACACAGAGAGAGAGAGAGAGAGAAAGAGGGGGGAGACAGATAGGGAGAGGAGGAGCTACCGTCCTCTCGTCTCCTTTGTTGCCATTGGTCCTCCCCCTTAATCACTGTGCAAAGAAACATTCACTAACTACCTCCACTGATCCCCGCTCAGACGAGCCGCGCTGCGCGCATCCTGGAGAGATCGCACCGCCGCCTGCCATCATTACCCCCTTACACTATTACCCGTAATGGTCCCTGCTCTCTTAACTGAGAGCTTTCTGTTTAAAGAGCAGAACAGGGAAGGGAAGGATGCTCCGGGCTGCGGGTACAGCACAACCACTTCTGCTGCTATAAGAAAAAAACATTTTTAACGAGGTGTTTGACAGCAGTACACTGAAGTGGATGTGTATACAGTATATGGTGCTCTATGGAGCTATAATGGATGTGTGAAGTAAACCAGCAGTAGAAATTGTGATACTTTAACTAGTTCTCAAGTCTTTTCTTTAAAGAGTGATATTCAATTTGCAAACAAAATAAATGGCTACAACTAGATGCTGCAGGGCCAGTTCTGGATATTTTGGTGCCCTGGGCCAGACATCCTCTGGTGCCCCCAAGGGGGGGATGGGGGGCATCTGACTTTTTCTTTAGATTATTTTATGACAATTATAATTTTATATTACTTTATTATTTCTTTTTGATTTTGATTCGAATGAACATTGTTAATTTGTAGCTCTGCATGGAGCGCTTTGGTAGCTCAATGATTGAGCCACACAACTGCAGTGTCCCCGATTTGAGTCCGGCTAGGGACCTTTGCTGCATGTCATATGCCACTCTCTTGTGCCATGTTTCCTGTCTACCTCCTTAATATCCAATATATGCAAAAATACTAGAAAAATATGTTTAAAAAAACCTACTTGCTTTACATGCAAACAAAGTGCTGTTCTATGTTATTTGCCCTCAGGTTAGGTACCTAACAGCATCTGACAAATTGTTATGGTGAATATTTATCAGAGCTTTCCTACCATATTAGCCTGCCTGCTGTGTGAGTTTGTGGGCCTTAAAATCAAAACAATGATCTAAAATAGGTTGAAAGGCTTTCTAGAGTTGAGCAAACCTACAGAGTCTCACGATATCTGTGGGTTTGTCAAACCAAAATCACATTCTTCACATTAGACATAGTATTTGATCCAGAGTTATTATTAAAATGGTGAAATACAGCTTTAAGGTGTCTTTGTCAAGTCAGTTTTATTTGTAGCACTTTTCATAAATGTTGGCAATTCAAGCTGTTTTGCATCAGCATAAAAGCAAGTAGATCAATATTATAAGGTCAAAATGACATCACATGATCAAAAGTGAACTTTCAGTGGGTTTTACAGTCCGCCCCACAACACCATTTAGTCCTTAGACCCTTGAGCTAGTTAATGAAAAAATCCTTTCGTAGCCTTATTATGGCTCACAAAAGACCTGCATAAATGTCTCTGCAGGTCTACACAGAGTTGAGTGACCATAAGTCATGAAGACTCGTAGGAGAGATGATGCACACACCACCTAAATAGTATTACATAAAAGAAAAGAATGTGCAACCCCAACCAAAACTCACACATGGTAGAAAACCCAGTGTTACCCTAAAAGGAATCCTGGCTACTTACTTACAACACCTCAACATTACATGCACTTCACTTCAACTAACGATTGTTAGGAGAATACTGCTTTCTCTTGGTGAATTTATGAATTTACAAATTTATAAGAAAATGTATGTACAGTGGTGCTTGAAAGTTTGGGAATTTTCTTTACCCCATCCCTTTTAAACAAAAAAAAAATACACATTCATTTATTTATTGTGGAAAACGATCAAATTAGAGTGAGAGAAGCACTGTTCTGTATATGAATCCCTATCTTTAGTAACTGGTCTTACAGCAATATCTCCAATTAAACATATCCAGTGATGTCTGTACATAAGCCACCAGGTTTTAACATGCAATACAAACGACAATATCTCTGGAGCACAATAAGTGAGTGAAGTTCTTTTTAATACTTTGTCTCAGTCTGGACATGTAATGTTGTCTTTAAAGAGAATATTGGAAAATGCCACTGATGAGCCTGAGAGGATTATACTGTACATGGCTGTTTGTGTTTACTTAGCTTCAAATGTGTCAATCTCAATATCCACCTGTGATTTTCGTGTATGTATTATCATTGTCCTCAGTTATATTGGTCAAGATTTAGTCTTACAGTGTCTCCTAATGTAGAGGCTACATTGCATGTGTTAAAGACATGGTATGTTGTTGTTTGCAGCTTGACAGAATTCAAACCACCTCCATCCAGTTCCACAGCGAGCTCACACCAGCCAGCCCTTTTGTTTTGGCCTCCCTCCCTCTGTGGAGAAAGTCAGCCCCCCTCAGCAGGAGCTTGGTATGTATTCCTGTTGACATACACACACACCCTCCGCTGCAGAGGAATGTGTCCTATTTTTGGGCCCCTAAATTCAGCCAGACTTCCAGCCTCTTTCTAATACTTGATTCATTTGACTATTGTGTTTTTTCTCTCTCTTTTGGCAGGACGCTGAAAGTTTTAACCTCCTCCACTTATTTATAAGGTGCTGTTCTCTGCAGTGACAAGTAAAGTTACTTATGATTTATTCCAAAGTGCATGTTATCAAGCACTGTATTATACCTCTTTATTTACTACTTCATTGGATCTCTGTTAGTTCTCAGAAAGAGTTACTGTTATCTAGTTTTTACTGCATATTTAACGTTTATATTTTCTTTTCAGATTAGCAATTTGCAAACACAATTTATGACACAATGCATTGTTACAGATTAAACCAATCAGCAGTCAATTAAATAATTAAAGGAATAGTTTGACATTTTGGGAAATACATTTTGGGAGATATATTTCTTTAAAGGTGTTGGTAGTTGGATTTTCCAACCTTGGAGATTAGTAAGTTAGTTAGTGAGATAACCCATAACTTGTTATTTTTACATTTCATTATTATTACAATTATTTCTACAAATTCAACAGGGCAAAATGTACAGTCAGCTTTAGAGGTGCTGCTATGAGGGTTTTGTTACCTTTGGACCAGTTTAGCTGTTTTTTTACCCATACTCAGACTTTTCTAAGCTAAGCTAACCAGCTGCTAGATCATTGTGCATATAGACAGGGCAGCAGTGTCAATGTTCTCTAACTCTTGGCAGGAAAATTAGTAAACATTTCCAAAATACTCAGCAGAAATGGATTAAAAATACTACATTTATACTATCCAAAGTAACCTGCAAGTGACATTCAAAGCATGTAGCTGAGCTAAGTTAGTCTACTAATACTAAAAGCCAGTGTTGCCAGATATTAAATGTTGAAGTATCTTACCAGCAGCTTAAAATCATTGTATTTTGAGGAAAATTATCGTACGCACACAATTTACATTCTGACGTGGCTCAGACAATCTGCTTCAATAACACATTATCATAGACTGTGCATATTATAGTCAGTGTTGCCAACTCCTCAGTAAGGAAAATCGCTATTGGCCGTCCTAAAAGTCACTAGAAGTCGCTAAATGACATCATCGCCTAATTTACATAATCAACTATGTGTATTTAATTGTAATGGACACTGTAGGAGAGCCGAAATACGTCCTGGGAGAGACAAAAAATTTATAAAACACACCCTATATGTATGTTGAAAACTACAAATGAACTTTCTTCTGTCGATTCTTGTTTTTTTTATGTCACAATTCCAACTCTCCTCTTTTATATGGTTTTTTAAATTTATTATTATTATTTTAGTTTAGCTTTCTTAAATTCGGTTTGGTTTTTAACCGTATGGTTCACTTAGGAGCCTGCCGCGGCTTGGCACATGCGCGATTCATTTGCAGTCTGGACGCGTTGGGGTGATTATCTCCTGCTCTGACAGCAGCTTGGAGGGACTGCTGCATGAGGACTGTCCGCCTGTGAGCGCTTTGGGACGGGGGAGGGGCCCACGGCAGCACCCGCTGCCCGTTGAGAAGAGTAAGAGCGGTACGTGCTGTCACGTCAAAAAGTCGCCAAAAGGCTCCAATAACACCAGAAAAAGTCGCCAGATTTGTCACTAGTCGCTTTTCTGAAAAAAAGTCCTTAAAGGGGTCTGAAAACTCGCTAAATATAGCAACAACACTGATTATAGTCTATAATGCAATTTTTACCTACAGAACAGTTGCAAAAACCAGCTCTGGGCAGAACAGTGCCTCTACCTGTGTGCAGGATGTATCCCTCCGCGCTCAAACCACTCATCATTGTTTATGTCGTGCGTCACCACGTGTTACATCGTGCGTTGATTGGCTGTTAAGGGACGCGATTGCGCATAAACAAGCTTAGTGTGTCTGTGCAGGATAAGAAAAAACGATCTGTACCTTGTCATGCTACGATAATTATTGTACGTCTGGCAACACTGCTAAAAGCCCACAAAGAGTAGTTTTACTTTTCATATTGCTGTTAACGCTGTTACTTTTTTTGTAATTGATTAGTTTTATACATTAGTTTCCACATTATCTATCATTATCCATCTGCACTGTGAAGCACTGTCCTATCAGTTTTGTAGCATTTGGCTGAGTGTGAGCAGAGCTAATCGCCCTGCACACATCAGAATGCTTCTTGCTACTTTTATCAGCAGTCACATCATCAATAAACACCAGTGAGCCTGCTATATTGGTAGCCATACATGCCCATATCATGACCCTGCCTCCGCCACGTTTGTCACATGACGTGGTAGCTTTGGATCATGGACTGTTTCTTTCCTTCATCATATGTTTCTTTTCCCATCATTCTGATAGAAGTTTATCTTGGTTTCATCTGTCCAAAGAATCTGATTCCAGCACATGGGAGGCTTTTTTAGATGTGGAAAAGTCTAATCTGGCTATCCTGTTCTTGAATGTTAGTGGTTTGCACCATGTTGTAAGCATATTTACATTCATGGGAGGCATCCCTTGTAGATTTTGACAATGATAAACCTACCTTGTCCAGAGTGTTCCTGACTTCTGTTGATGGGAGTTTTTCTTCAACAAGGAAAGGATTCTGCGATCATCATTTAGTTGTCTACTGTGGTCTTCTTCAATGTTAAGCTCATCAGTGATTTCTTTCCTTTTAATAATGTAACTGTTGATTTGGCCACACCTAAGGTTTTTGCTCCAGACCCTTTATCTGCTTCATTTGTCTTGAAGACCGAGGTACTCTGCATAAAATGGCTGTAATTCCTAAACGGTAAATGCCATATTTTTGTGAAACCTGTTATGAAGCTGATTGCTTTGTTTCAAAGCCATTGTGGTGGTATATTAAAACTCTGCCATTGTCACTTCTGGACCTAAATTAACTTTTACAGTTTCAGGAAAAAAGGCTAATGCTCTTTATGTGGAAAGTTAGATGGTGTGTCTCTTTCACGAAATGGAATTGCAGCCAATTCAACAGGCCAAATTGTCTGAAAAGTTGCAGATGGGGCTGAGTCGCGTGTCAGGAGACTCAAGAGTAAGCACGATCATTCAGTGATAAAGAATCCAGTTAATACTGATACCACCATAGAGATCTGTCTCAGATACTGTATGTCTCTAAGAATTTGATCCAGGGATAAAATGTCTTTTCCTAGATGCCATAGGACAGCACATCATTCACGTCTCCGCCGCTTCGTTAAATACTGTCAGGTGCTGTTAGACATGGCTGCATGTAATAATGTGACAAGCCTCTAGACTTCCCTGCTTATTTGACCTCATCTGCTTGTCTGAGAATTTCGTGACGGTGTGATTGAGGCAGAAAATGTGTTCACATAGAGTTAACCAGTGAAACTGTTACTTTTAGTTATGAATCATTGCTTATATAGGCTGCTCTCCATCTATCACTTGATGGATCAACTTACTAATCTCTCTGAGACTTTATCCAACAAATGCTACCAAGTGCATATTATTGTGGCTTTGGACTACTCATGACATTATGTAACAACCTCAGCTCCTATGCAAAGGTAGGACAGATAGGATGTAATTTGTTTCTATGCAACTGCTAGAGCAAAGACAACAACAGCTCTGCCTGTTTGTCTCTGCATCTTTCTATTAAGCCTACTCATTTTCTTGTCTCCCCCACCCCTCACCATATACGTCCAGGTTTCATATTACTCACTGCTTCTTGTTCCCTGTTCTTCCCACCCCCGCAGCACCCCCACCCCTGTCCATTCACACTGACTGTCTCTCTTTTGTAAGCTTATTCCAATAAGGGCTTTATGTTTTGCCACAACATGATTAATGCAGTTTTTGCAAAAGGCAATTATTGCCGGCAGAAGGGCAGAGCCACACACGAGGTAATCACAACAGACCGCTCGACTTGCAGCTCCTGCTCTGCCAACTTGCCCTCATCCAGAGAGAGAGCACTGTGAAATAGATTTGTAAAAAGGTCATTGGAATAAATTGCCTCTTAGGTACAGTAGAATGTGTTTCTATGTGTTCTCCAGCAAAGAAAACTGCCTCTGAAGTCACAGAGCTATATGATTGGCATATTCATGAGACAATCTGTTTACAGTATAACATTTATGATAATATTATAGCTGTTTGTACAATAGAAAGTGCTTAAATTCATCAGTAGCGACCTCATTTTATTCTTCTTCTGTAGGAAACACAATAGTGAAAGTGAGAAACTAACTGCTCTGCTATTATTAGCTTGTTTGTTGTTCTTGCGTTTGGCTGAAATATCCAATGTAGTCCAATGTGATGATTTCATCCTTCAGGCATTTTTCTTATATACTAATATAATAGCAGATAGGTAGGTAGTAATAGATAGATAGTTAGGCTATATACTGCCAACTACTTTCTGTATGTGTGAACCATGGATGTACAGTATTAAAAAGAACTACACTGTTCTGGAGTCAAGGATGACACCCAGGTGCTTCCAGCTTTTTTCTTTTTTTTTTGCGTTATGCATCCCACTGCACATGTGCACTTGTGTTTTCTGCACTGGACCTGCCCACATGCTTTACAACACATTTTACAAACAAAATCTCCATGAATTAAAATTTGACAGTAGGTAGTAGTAAAACCTGACTTTTATCATTACAGTTAACTGAGGAAATATTTGTTGGGCGACAGGGGAACCTTTTGTTGTAGTACTGTGAGTTGCCACTTGGAAAAATTGGCTGACGCAGAGTCCTCAGTTCAGTTTTGCAAACCTAAACCCACAAAGCTCAGTACTGATTGCCTGATTATCTGTAAATCACACTTGGTCTAAACAGCATTTAGTTTAAAAACCATCCTGGTTGTAATCTATATAAGCAGGGCTTGCAGAATGATTTGTTCGAGCATATTGACTCATTCACATGTTAAAAATACTTGTAAAGTGAGGTCCAGTTTTTGCTGATGTAATGTGAAGTGACAGATATTTTACGCTAATCTTCTGTCCATGTCCATTCATCTGTTTTTGTAAGAAAGGCAATTTGAGTATTGGACCCAGGAAAGCAGTCGGGAAGCCAGAGTTTAACGTGGTTTTATTGAAAAACAGCAAATATTGTAATGCAATGAAAGTGGAGAGGATAAACTGACAGGTAAGTGGCACGTTCAAAATGGAAGGGCAGCGGTGGAGACAAAATGGAAACCAGAGGCAGGCCGAGATCAAAAACCAGGTGACCAGAAACTCACAGTCTTTCTCGGGGTTAGGCTTGAGGCAGGTCTGGAGCAGAAGTCAGGTCCGGAGCAGAAGTCAGGTCTAATAATCCAAATTAAGCAGTCCGTAAACAAGAAAGCTGGAGAGTTGCAAACGGTGTGGGTATGCAGACAATCTGGCAAATGGTGAGTGTGTAGTGAGCTGCTTAAATAGAGGGTGAGGAGCACAGGTGAAAGCAATCAAGGCTGATTAGGGTGAAGCAGGCAGAAACAAGGGACCAGGGATTTCAGAATAAAATAGGAAGTCGGTGTGACCATGAAATTTTTTAAAAGTTAGACATAATGTTTGAGGGAAAACTACAGGTACTCAACCTGGTTCAGCGCTCTCGGCTTAAGGCCTGTAACCGTAACCATATCTCATAATATATCCATGGTGTAAACATAGTGCAGCATTGTCACATTAGTGGCACTGCGAGGCTGTACTAAGAACACCACTAAAGGATGTCACAGCTAAATGTTACAATGCTAGCATAGCTTATCAACATTAAACACAGCATACCACTGAGGATTTGTAGGTCTAAACGTGGAAATTTTGATCTGATGATGATGCTAGAAAAACCTCTGATTCATACTGACGAGAAAATGCATGTTTGTAGTACATCTTATGTCAATTTGTTTTCTGTTTCACTGTGAAACAGCATTCCATTCAATAGTTGTGGGGATATTGAACCAACTCCTTCCCAACATTGCCGAAGAGGCTGACACTATTTTTAAAAGTCTCTTTTTTGCCAATAAATACTGTAAAAAAAAGAATATTTTTTCTCAAAAATGGGTTCTTTTGTTCGGAAAGGCTTGGTTAACGTGAATAAAATGCACTGAACTTGTGTAGCTTCCTGTTAATTAAACAATGAATATACTGTATAATAGATGAAACAGCATCACTGCTTTAAAAAGCTATATTGTGTAATATCACACAGTTGACAAAAGTGTATATATCTAATATATCTATCGAACCACTGTGTTCACTTGCTTGTTGTGTCCAACAATAGCAGGGGCCCCTCTCGTCTTTTCTTTCCCTCCACATACGCTGTTCCATAGCAGCAAGTAGTCCCACCTGCTGCTTCAGGTAGCAGAAACAGCAGCATATGTTGTTTTAGTAGTGTGTGTTTGTGTGTGTGCAACCCCATCCGTTCATGCATGTGTGCTTAAGGTGCTGTTTCTCCACTCCACCAATGTCTGTGTTTGCATGGGAGGGGGAGGGGTCAGCTCTCAGATTCCTGGGTCTCTTGGTGTGAACTCTGCTGTGCTCCAATGGTTCCATTTGGCCAACAACACATCTCAAACCCCCATTAGGCAACCTTAACCAGTCCTGCCTGCCAAGATCAGGTCTGATCCTGTTAACTCTTTGCTTCTTATCTTCTCACTCACTGCAAGCTGCAAATAAACATTAAGAGGTGGTACTTCATACACTGCGGCTTTAGAGACTTTTCAGAACCCTTCACATTTGCTAACTACTGTGTTGTTGATTCAATTTTAAATACATAGAACTGCAACAAGGTGACATTTTCCTTTTTTTTACTAATTTATTAAAAATCCCAAAATCTTTCATTTACAAACATATTTAGACCTGTAATTCATTATTTTGTAGAGGGCCGTCTGACAGCAGTTATAGTTTAGAGACATCTTGGGTAAGTCTCTACAGTCTTGAATTTGGTCAGTTTGTCCCATTTTTCCTGACTGATCCTCTCCAGCTCCATCATCACATTGGTCATTGTCATGCTGAAAGATGAACCATAGCCCTACTCTCAGGAGTCATCCTATGAAGAGAAGCATCACCATACTATGATGCTGCCACTACAGTGCTTCACCATAATGATTATTAGGTGATGCCCACGGATGCCCAATTTGCCACGCATAGTGTTTGTAGTTTGAGTCAGAATCTTTTCCTTCATGCCTCAGAGTCCTTTAAATGCAGTTTGACAAACTCTAAGCAGCTGTCATCTGCCTTTTCCTCTAAGTGGATTCTGCCTAACTGCTTTACCATAAAGGCCTGATTGATCGAGTGTTGCTGATATGGTCATGGACTTCTGAAGCTCTGTCAGAGTGACCACTGGATTCATCGTCACCTCCTTCAGTTCTGGTGGTTCCAGTTTCACAAATATGAGGCCACTGTGCTCCTAGGGACACTCCAAGCTTTAGAATTTTTTTATTCCCATGCCTGATATGTGCCTCACAACAAAATGTTATTGTGGAGATCTACACATAGTTCATTGGACATCATGTCTTGGAGAAATGTAGGACTTTATACACAGGTGTGTGTTTTTTCAACGGGATATTTAGTGTAGACTTATGGGGTAATGGAATTTTATTCATTCAAATTTTTCTACAACACAGTTAAGTGAAGGGTCTGGAGCCACTCTAAATGTGACAATGACACAACAAGGCAACTGATCACAAAGCTTCAACAGGAAGCTGTTGTAATAGTGGTTACTCTCTCAGATGACTTCCCTTTTGAGAGTTAGAGACACAGAAGTGTGCAGATATTGAGGATATTGAAGTTACACAATTCTCATCTTTATCATGAGCAGTCTGATTTTCTTGAACCTTAACTGTCTTGAGCTTATATTTGGAGAGTTCTGCCTTATTCTGCCATGTTTCACCAACTTCTACTGTTATCCACCTATGTTCAAGTTAAATTTTTCCAGTCCATCTTGATATATAGCAACACCAGAGACCCCAGTTTAGCTCAGTCTCCTATCAACAGTAAACAGTGGTTTGTTTAAACCCATGAATAAATGGTCTGACATTTTGGGAAACACTCTTATTTGCTAAAAAAGTTAAATGACAAAATTAATGCCTCTTTTGTGGTATGTTTGTTGAGCTAGAGTAAATAGGCAGTTAGGTATTTTGGGTAAAGAAATAGTTAGCCTGAGCAAGCTAGTATGTAAGGCCCCTTAAAAACTCAAATTGACATTTTGAGTTAAGCAGTGAGAGGCAACATTGTACTTTGCCCAACATGTGCTTTAGGTACCAATAAGGCTGCAATCACTATATAAGTGCAGACCATTGAATTGTATAAATGGCTGTTACACTAGAAAATTGCAAATGTACACAGATCAGTTAGTGGGTTATACAATCTTGTGGGTCTTAAAGGTGGCAAACCTACCAATGAGTGTTAATTAACATGAGCAACCAGTGGATCTGGTACAGACGTGAGTGCTCTCAATGTTCTCATCTAACTTCCAGAAATAAAGCAAACAGGGAATTTCCCAAAATGTGTGTTTGAAGATTTTACCCAACTATGGTACATTAAGCGCAAACTTAAGCACACTGTCATCACCGTGGGTGAGTTATTTTGGGAACTGTCGTATGGATAATTTTGGGAAATTATCTATTTTGTTGTTTAGGTAAAAAAAAAAAAAAAACTTGTTGAGAATGATGACATCTCTGCTGGGCCTTGGACCTTTACTTGTGTTTAGAAAAATCCATTTAAACACAGATAACAGCCTGCGGCTCTGTTGATACTGCAGGCCTCCACTGCTTCTGTCTGACTTCTTTTGGGTGACTATTCTAGGACACAACCACATATCTGATACCAATATGAGCTGACAAGGTTGAACAGACCTTGCTGTCAGCGTCAGAGCAAGAATAAAGGCTGTCACATTTGCTTTTGTACCTACACTAAGCTTCTCCTGCATGTAAAAAAAAGTCAGGTTAAAAGTAGCTACAAGTTTTGACTGATTTGAAGCATCAGCACACATACCAATCATATCCAGAAACTGTTTGGCTTTCTTTCCATCACTGGATTTGGTTGCCTTCCATGCTAATGCTGGCTCAGCCAAACCACCAAACTGTGAATGATGATATACTTATTGTCATGGCAATGCTGACAAGTTTAAATTAGAGATTTCAAATATAGTTTGTCTGTGGATGACATTATGCATTACACACTCTTGTAGATGAGACTGGAATGAACTAAAGTGACTGTTCGGAGTTATTACGAGGTTACGACAGGGGAGGTTAAATAAAAATGAATAGCATCAATATTATTCAATATCTCTCCATATGCTGGCTCTGTTCTCTATTACCCTATCAACCGTCAGCAGTCAAACCACCAGCACAGTGGTCAGTGGACAACCTATTCTACCATCTGAGCTACAGCTACCTATGTTTCAGATGCAAAATTAATAGATATTTGAAATTATATGTAGAGTTTTAAAAAACATGGAAAAATATGATGGTGTCGAGGTATGTGTGTCAGAAATGTTTCACAATTATTTATTTTGTATGTATGTATTATATAATGTTTGTGTCTGATATTTTTTTATGCATTTTCTATTTTTGTTCTCTCCAGACAAGCATGCTTTGTGGAGGAATCAGACAGTGTTAACCAGCTCCTCTCTGATTGATCTAGTCTGAGAGTGGATTGACTTGCAATCAAGCAGATCACAACCACCTTAGTGATGAATGTGTTTGAGTCTTTATATTTTTGCCTGGTCTTGCTTGTGGTACTCAGTTGCCAACATCTGATGAAGCTCTTTGTTACAGCCAAACAGTTCTTTCTTACAGTAAATATTCTGCTGTCAGTGCAGCGTGGGGATCGTTGCCTCTAGACTGTAATAAAAGATTTTAATCCTAATTTGTGTTTGAACAGTTTTAGTTGACTGTAATAAAAAAATTGACACGGATTTACTTCGCCCCCATAAGCAAATCAAGTAATCACAGAAATTATATTGGAATGAATAGAGTTTACCAGGATCAGGTCTTAACACAGAATGGAACAGAAGAGGAACTGTGCAGTTTCAGTGTAAATATAGTTGGAATGACTTGCTCAGTTGAACCTTTTTTTGTAATTAGTAATAGCAACACATTGTGTATACATTGTATACAGCCACAAGACTGTTCTCTGTTCATACTGAGTTGTCTTACTGCTCTATGAGTCACCACTGCATGGCCTCCTATGTGGAAATACTTGCGTCCAACAGAGATTAACAAATAATGTGAAACTAACACAAATGTAGACAAGGAGATGACATCGCTGTCATATAGAAGATGCACGTAATGTTTGACGCATGACTCATGAACGTTGGTTAAACTTGCGTCTGACCCATTCACGTGACGCTGCTGTCACAGGTTTACCTGATGTTTTCAAAGTTTTCAGTCTACTGAACTTTCATAATGTTAGAGCAAAACAACGGAATCACACAGAACTGCGTTACGTACAACTTTAAGCTTGCTCAGTGCGATTATGCTCTCTTTCGCCTCTGTTCTTTCTATTTTATCGTGTTGTGTTATGTGGGGGTTGGTTAAATTACATTTAAAAAGATCCCATATCTAGTAAACCATTTATATAATAGAAAAGCTGAGGTGTGTGTGTGAAGGTTTGAGAACACACTGACACACACTAAACAACTACAGTTGAAGTTGAATCCTGGTACTTGTTGGTTTGAAATCTGAAGTTGGGAATTAATGTGAGGTTTATGTTCCTTCACCCTAAAGTTGGACATCCAAAGTTCACTGATGCATGAGGGAAAACACGGCTTTCATCATCCCAGTATTCACAGCTATAGCCTGTCGTCAGCTGGTTAAAACACAGTGTATGGGCCTACACTAGATTAACTAGCTAGCAATTGTGGGGTAATGCTAAAGTATTGTGAGGTATCACCAAAGTTACTGCAAGTCAATGCAAAAGCCAAACGAGGAAACATAAAAGCTTTGCAAGGTATCGCCAAAGTATTGTGAGGAACCACAAAATAATTAGTTTTTTTTTTAAATCACACTGTAATCTGACAGGTGGGCAGGGGGTGGGAGGGATAGGCTACACTAGTCAAAGTGCAGCATGTGCAGGTTTTGAGATAGGAGAGACACTCTGTAGTCACTTTCTATGATCAACATCCCTCGCTCTGAATAACAGAAATCGATGAAGATAGTGTGTGAAAGATCTTTTCTTCATTTATCTCACTTAACTTTCACCTTGTGCATTTATCCACATTTTCAAAATGGCAATACAATCACTGCCAGAAGAACTTCTATGTATGTCTGGATAACTATATGAGTACAGGTAATGTTATTAAATAAATTAAAGAGTTATTAGTTGTTTCGTGTCTTTTTACAGTGAAGTTCTGGCCTGTAATTTACACTTTTCATTCAGACCTGAATCCAGGCTCCAGCTGTCATATGTAACTTTTAATGAATACACTGACCTGGCAAAGTATTGACAACGTGCTCAGCCTCACTCTTCTTGTTGTCTAAGACCAGTTGTGAACTTAGTGCAGAGAGTGCAGGGTCCACTTTGCTATTCTTAGCACTCTTGGAATGCTGTTTCTCCGCCCTGTTATTTTGTTTGCTCTCTTCTTGACTTCGGTCATGTTAGGAAACTGGTGTTTGGCCTGGCTGCTCTCAGCCAGGATAACAACCAGCCCCCGAGGCCGGTGACGTGCTGTTGAACTGTTGTGGACAGGAAGAATCATGATAAGGTGAATAATAAACTGCCTGGTGTTTACTTTTGAAAGAAATCCCTGGTTGTTGTGAACATTACATGTATTACATTGTGTCCTCTTTATATACAGTATTTACTCACACATGAGTGCTGTTTCTGAGGACACAATTGATTTAGTCATCTAATTCTGCAAAATAAATTTAAGGTAGACTTTTTAGATGTAGTGTATCCAGGTACTTAATAAGGGGAATGTTTTTGAAAAATATATTATAAATGGTGAAAATGCACATGTAACACTCTTGGCATGGCTTCAAGCATGGCATGTAGCCTCGCACTACTGTGGTTATGAACCAAACAGCTATAACATTAAAACCACCTGGTGGCTGCAGCAAACTGCATTTCAGTCTGTGTTCTGACACCTGCCGATCATATAAGCAGAGAGGAGTGCTGAGAAATTCTGCTCCGCTCCCCCGCTCAATGCTGCTCCGCTCATCATTGCTTACTGCTCAACTCCAATTGCATCCCGCTTCACTCAAATTGCAACCAATCACTCCAAAAAAGCTTCGACTGTAGCCATGCATCCCAACGAACTAAAGAAGAAAAACTACTTTTTCAAATAGGAACTCCTCCATTTTTAAGTTTTGGAACTGCTAATTTTGACTGAAAAGTGATGACTCTGCAAAACACAGATGCATTCTGAGTCGGGGTCATGCTTGGCAAGCTTCAGCATTGGAGTGGGACATCTTGCAATGCTCCCTTCTTTCTAAAAAAGCCATTTAGTGCTCTATCTAAAATCTGCCCGCTCGTGCCCTGCTCACACACACCGGCATTACATTTTTCCCACCCTGACCTCTGTCCCTCACAACTTATAAACCACCAGAGTTGCTGGTGAGTCAGCCCAGACATTAAACAAACTTTTGTCCTGGGAGCCTTATATATATGTCTTAATGATGATTATGTCCAATATTGCAAAGGTTAAAAATGATGCAATTGTTTATATTAGCTCAGAATACAGAAACTAACATCTTACATAATAGTAATGAGTTCTTGAAACATACCCACGAACATCCTTTGTCATTGCAGGTTCTAGAAAATGGGATTTCGTTTCATTTGCATCTGCATAATTTATTTAAATTTGCTGGCGCTGACACATTTACATGACAGATAACATTAACATATTACCTATTGTTACGTGTCTTGAAAATGTGGAGTCAATGAAAAGATTCTTGGCTTTGGTAACTTTGGCAAAATAGGTTTGGCAGTAATCACAACCGTGTCCTTAAGAAGGGAGAATATATCAAATGTGTCAAATCATTACAACCACCCTCAGCTGAAGAGAGTATTGTTGATTATCTCATTTCAAAGTCTGGGATATTATGGTCAACATAGTGGATGCAGGAGAAATGGGAAGGTGTGAACTAATAATAATGATAATGGCATACTTTATTGATCCCCTTGGGGAATTGTTGTTTGTACAGCTGCAGTAGATGACGGAGCTACTACGGGGTGGACTAGAAGGGCTACTGTTGCACAAGTTTCCGAATATATTAATAACAGGGTAAAGAACAGTCAGTCTCATGTTTATGTCTATCACATGTTTATGCCATTTACCTAGAGACCATGATGCACTGTGGGAAGAAGTGGAAGTGGAATGATGGTCTGGGGAGCGTTCTGATGGGAAACCCTGGATCCAGACATTCATGTCGCTTTGACATGTGCCATCAACATAAATACTGCAGACCAGATACACCCTTCTTGTCAATGGCATTCCTTGATTGCAGTGGTGTCTTTCATCAGCATAATGCACCCTGCTACAGTGTAAACATTGTTCGGGAATGTTTTGAGAAACATGAAGAATTTAAGGCGTTGCCCTGCCCTCCAAATTTCCCTGATCGCCATCTGATTATGCATCTGTATGATGGTGCTGGAAAAACAAACCTAATCCGTGCAATTTACAGGATTTAAAGGATGTGCTGTTAACGTCTTGGTGCCAGATACCACAGGGAATCTTCAGAGGTCTTGTAGAGTCCATGCCCCTGCAAGTCAGTTGTTTTGACAGTACACAGAGAACTAACAACATATTAGGCAGATGGTTGTAATGTTTTGGCTCATCAGCGCATATAATCTTTATTTAATCCAGTATGTCACTGAGACTGGGATCTCTTTCGCAAGAGAGTTGAGCCGGTAAAAAGAAAAATAAACATAGCCAGACATAATAAAAGCATATATGCACACAAAGAACACAACCAGACATAACAAGATGACTTTAGAGACACAGATAGTAGTGTTGAGAATCAAGTTTAAAATCAGCCAGTGGGTGGATTGTGAAAATCATCTGTAATTCATTGCATTTATAGGGTTAAAAGTAGTGGAACAATCGTTGCATTTTTAGCTGTGGGGTAGCTACAGTTGAACACGCCTGAGATCTGGTGTAATGAGCTGCGGGTTTAAATTTGAGAAGGAGTGATGCACTGAGACAGCCTTTACACCTTTAGAAATAAAAATCCTAGCAAGTATGGTTGAAAGGGAGACGTGAACTGTGATTATGAGTTCTTGAGAATAAACGTGATATTTCTAGAAATCAGTATAAGCTTGAGATTATGCAGAGATGTTTTAAGAATGTTAAAAGCAGATTCTAATCTTGAAGCAGCTGTAGTTGAGGTGTCAGACATCATCTACATAGTACATACATACATACATACATAATTTGATAATATTGAGAATAGTCTGTATTTGTTTTATTAAGTCAAAGTATTTTGCAAAAGTTGTAGTTTGATTGGCATTGTACTTTACATAGATAAGGTTGACCATTGAAGTTTACCATGTCATGAGGTATGTTTAGCATGTTAGCATCAACATATGCTAATTAGCCAGAAACCAAGTACAGCTGATAATGATGATTGGAATTTCATTAGTTATATATGTAATCGATGACAAAGTAAAGTGTTGAACAATCAAAGTTTTATTTAAAAAGCTTAAAAGGGTACAATACTTTCTGAATTCAATACTTTATATCAGAATATAAAGGTGAATTCATTTAAACCACATACTGTATCGCCAGCTCCTGTTCAACAAACACAGCACATAGTGCTGAATCTTAAACTTGGGAATTGGATGTTGTACTTGCTAAATACAACTAGGGAGTCAGAGATGGATTTTCTCTGAATATTTCTTTTGATAGGGGCCATTTTTTATTTGCTAGTGGTGCTATATTAAAAGTTAGAGGATCACCAGTGTCATTCAACCTCTATGGATCATGAATGAACTAAGTTTCTTGGCATAATGATTATCTGTGTGATGTGTGTAACAGTTTTCACATTTTTTACCTTTGTAGAATTGTGATTTAAACAACTACTGTGTTTTAACTGCAACCTAAACAGTGAGATGTAAAGTGAATTGCATCTTTAGTTCAACACTGGCAACTCCCCAAGATGGAGAAAATCACATAGTGTATAATAGTTAATATGACAATGAATCCTGTTTAGTGTTAGAAGCGTCTTCTGGCAGAATCTATCTGTTCCCAGGTCGTACAAAATGTCCTGATAGTTGGCCAATTTTGTCAGGTTGTTTTCCTTGTTCCTTCTCTCTCTCCTCCTCCAAAAACACTGGCTGCCTGGAGTTCTTGGTATCCAGCAGAGTGATCACATGTCTCCCAGGCTTGAGTAAATCACACAGCACAGAGAAAGATGGGCTGGACAAAGGAAAACAGGCTGATAGCGAGAGAGAAGAGAGGTGGTGGTGGTGGTGGGAGGGGGGCAGGGTGGCATAAAGCACGTGTTTGAAGTAGTCCTGCTCATACCCATCCAGATGAGTGAGAGCACGTGGACGGGGGAGGAGGAAGGGGAGGGACGGATAGAGGGAGGGAGACTGTCTGAGGGAAAAACAGGCAACTCTGCAACAGGCGGCAACAGCTCTGGACACATGTGACAGCTCCATTGTGGTTGCAAATAACTTCACTTTAATGGAGAATGATAAGATGTGTCATGTAAAAGAATTTCAGAGTTTAGGCTGATGCTCTATATATTCAGTCACAGTATCTTTGTATTTACAGGATGATTCTGGTTTATTACAACTTGAGCATTTGCGTAAACAACAAAGCGTCCTTGTGGAGCGTGAGATGATTTGGTGCGTCAGTTGTGCACGTTGTCAGAAATGTATGCCCTGTGTAGTCAAGGTACAATCCCACATATGACCAGTGTTTCAAATTTACTAGTGACTATGTTAGCTGGTGGTCATCTTCCAAATGCGTTGGTGATTGCTCGTAGTTACAACAGTTGCGAGAGCTACTCAGGAAAACAAAAACATAGTGAACTTCTCCAAACTGCCCGCATTGTGTTGTTGTTGTTGTTTGAGTGAGTGCATTTACGTATGTTGTGGAAAAGCGGAAGTTCATGAGGAAAAAATTCTAATTTGGGTCAGGGATGCCCTAGTCTGCCCCCTTCTGGCTAATCTTTTAAAACCTCCACACATACACAAAGTACACAAGGAAGTACATGAATAATGACAAGATTGTCAATTGCAGTTGTCTATGCAGAGCAAGTCTATCCAAGGCCTAACAAAGCAAGGAAAAGGATTTAACTTTGCAGTTCACACTTCACAAGAGCTACCTCAATGTTCACTTCACACAGATTAACTGATACTTTACAACTTAGAATGCTGACCTTCACAGTCCCAAAAGTGCATGCTCCTCTGGGCTCCAAAACGCAACTGACTTAATGTTCTGTACGGTTTGCCACACATACATGGCTAGGGAAGCAGAATGAGGTTGACCAGACCGTAGAGATGCACATCGAGCGAACAAAGCCTCAGCTGCTCACGCTCACGTTCTTAAACTGTAAAATGATTAGTTCAGGTCAACGCTGCCTTCACGCACAACACTGGTCAGAGCTGACACCCTGCCTGACTGATGTTACAAATTGCAGCCATGTTAACAAGAGCAACAGAGAACAAAAATGAAGTGAATCTTGAACTGAAAATCACATTAGGGGAGCATTACGGACCAATTTCCCCTCGGAGCTGATACTCGCGTGACCCCAGTTTAATCATTTGTCACACTGAGAATTTTCGATCATTTATTTGAGTGTATGTAGAAATTTTTGGAAGAGAATGAGATGCAGGGAGTGTGCCAAAGCTTAAGGCTGAAGTGAATTAACAGCCCTGTTCAGGAAGGAGGAAGATAAATCAACATCACTGTAACCTTGCTGAAAACTCACTGTATATTTCCATGCTGCAGAGACTCCAGTGTGCTCGGGCACAGAGCCACGCTGACACATTACATGCTGCTGGAGCACACCTGCTGGGTTTTGGTCTCCTTTTCTCTTACCTCCCCCTGCCTCCACTACCCCCACCCAACCCACCACCACGACCACCCCCCTTATCTAAACCCAGCCTTGTTTCCTGGCAGTGTGGTGAGAGAGCCGTTGGGCTGCGTCTTTGTTTGCGTTCCCTCGACTTCCTCTTTTCACTGAGTGCTTCAGCAGAGCAGAGATAGTTAGAGCAGTGCTCCCCTCCCCCTTCTCCCCACCCCACCCCTAGTATCCATGCCTCAGTGCAGTGCTACTTGCCAAGCGACCTGAGACGCTCCATGACTTGTAGTTCAGTCCGCTGACTTTTACTGGCGTGCCTGTTTATCACAAACACTGGAGCCAGAGCACGTAGCACAGTTTATTTATTCAACCCATGACGATGTTTGAACAAATATCCTCACAGATTAAAAGCACATAATCTATTTATGTAATTATCAACAATTATAGCTTTGATAATCAATATTTATATTAACGAGAAACAGCTTCAATTTTAAGATCAAGCAGTGCTTGTGTCTGGTTGGAGTCTCTAGGCTTTTAATCTCAATTAAATGGCTCTGTGCTTAATATTTTTGTACAGTTTGTATGTCAGATGTACAAAACCAAAATCATTGTCGCTGTTTAACTTAAGTCAAGCTGAACTCAATAGACAGGGATCTGATTTCAAGGAGCCCATCCCAGCATGCACCAGGTGACAGGCAGGGAAATACCTTGTGTACTTACACCTGTGGGAAATTTTCTAGCCTCCACCAGACTTGGCCTGTATGTGTTTGGATTGCGAGAGGAAATCGGAGCACCCAGACGAGACCTACACAAACACACAGAGAAGATGCAAACTATGGCAGAGAGAGAGAGAGAGAGAGAGAGACCTGCATGACTGATCCTTGGTCTACAACAACACAATCAAAAATGTAATAGTGTACACATTATTAATCTGCTTTTACTGGCAGGTTTGTGAAGCCGGCCTCATTGCTCAACTTACCTCTATGGTCTATATATTTAAAGCTGTAATGTGCTAGATTGAGCAGCGAAAGGTGAATAACAGCAACCAAAGAGTACTAAGTGTTTTAATCTTTTACGGTATCAAAAGATTTTCAAGAGCTGCACTGTTAGAAATGGCTAACCTAAAGGTGGAGAGGTGCCACAGGAAAGGCTCTGGACGCTTTCATAAATAAGAGATTTCACTCACAGTTTGTATGCTCTTTTATATGCAATAAATAACAGGATAGCACGAAGTATTGTGCTGTACTGTACTGAAGAAGGAGCCTTGTTACACAACTAAAGTTCTTAATCATAATAATCATATTACGATTACGTTGTGCTGCATTTACTGACACAAAGTGAGTCAGAAGGAGGTGGTTGGGGTGGATGGAGGCTGTATAACATTGGTCTTATAACAATATAGATTAGTGCAGCTTTAGATATTTAATTTTGTTCAACTAAAATTCAAGGGCATCACCAATGGGTACGGTTTGTTGTTTTCACACAATGCCTCAAACACAACAACAGTACTAAGGACCCCCACCCCCCTCGTTTGCTCACTCTTTTTTTTGCACAATTAGAGTGCGAATGAATCACCCTGAAGGGCTTATTTTCATGACACCATAGCTGCTCTTGTTTTCACAGGGTGATAATGATGAGGAACAGAAGATATTAATACACACGTTTCCTTTGGGGACTCACACAGATAAAACGGAACTTGACGATGCTCGGGGAGATTTTCACAAGCTGCCCACGATTGCTTTTGGTTTTTTACAGTTTCAGCTGAGGGTAAATTTGGGATCACTAGGTATTTGGAGAAACTAAGTCTCGCTGTTATTTTGAAAGAGTGGTCAACTAAACAGAAGCCATGAATTTCAACTGGATATACTGCACACATATATAAACTCAACTCTTTTACAACTACAGAATATGCTAGAAACAAATAGGAAATTGCAGCTAAAGAATTCAGTATCATAGTTTCCTCTAAACTAATTATTAAATGCCTAATAATTCTTCATTCAGTAGAGTCACATCTTGTCCTCACTCCACTCCCCAGATGACAGAGAAAGATTTGGAAATGTAGTTAGATTCTAGATAAGCCGCTAAAGAAGACCTGCTATTTTTTTATGTTGTTCTTCGTTACAGTGATAGATGAGGAGACGTCCCAAAGTAAACACATGCGCATTTGGCTGAAGGAACCCTGCTGTTGTTCTTTTTAAACAGGCCCAACTCGTCCCCTCCCCCCACTCCCGTTCCTCTCTCCCAGTGCATTGTGGGCTAACAAATAAACAAGTCCAGGCGGAGGCGGAGTTCAGCCTCCACACCAGAGTGTTTCTCAAAGCCAGCTGAAGCACCACAGCTGAGTCACTCAGTCTGTGAATCAGCCTCGAAAAGACAACATGTCATTGTGAACACATCTGTGTGTCCAGGCAACCTATGTCATTATATATTCATGCAATATACAAACAGTACGACACTATTTGATGCCTCTGAGGAAATATGGCAGCTTTAGGAACTGCTGCCTCAGATGAAAATGTGTTACTACGACTTTAAAATTTCCATTTATACACAACTAAACAAATAGACTGAACAAATACATAATAGCAAATACATATTTATAGCAAACTTCAGTTGTGGTAGACATTTGCAAATGCAAAGAGAACTCTTCTTGTGCACTGATTCGCTAAGCTGAACCGCCAATCAGAGTGGTCTCTCTCATCGATGAATTGGGTCAGACGCTCACCGATGGCCCAACACTGGCCAACAGCCGATCATCGGCTTGGCGTGTCACAGCTTTCAAATCAGACATGACTGTGGGTGTGAAACCTGGTCTCTGGTTTGTAAGTTCAACAAGCTCCTACTGGTGCCTCTGCCGCTGTTAGTAAATGTGGTGCCACATTCATTTAAGAATACTACTTTCATAACTATTTTATTTTATAATTCAACAAAATCCACACAAAGCTACATTTAAAATGACTTTATTTAATTAGATTTTAGGAATCGCTGTTATCATTTCTTGTAGCATTAGATATGTTAATGTTTATTTATCAGTTTGGAGGACCACCCAAATTTTAGATTCTGTTGTTCAGGATCTCAGGTCTCTTTTGACTTGTCTTCAAACACTGAGTTTAGTTGTGTATATAAATCTAGTTTTTGGGATACAGAGTTGGATTCCAATATTACTACAATATTAGGTTATGTTAAGGATTTATAGCAGGGGTGGGCAATCCTGGTCCTCAAGTGCCACTGTCCTGCTTGTATTACAATTATTCCTGCCCTACCCACTGCTGATTACCTAGATGAGGTGTGTTCAGCCAATCAGAAGCTGTAAGTGTAGGGATGGTTGGAAAACAAGCAGGACAGTGGCCCTCGAGGACCAGGATTGCCCACCCTTGATTTATAATATAATTTATAATATAAAATGTCAAACTTATTGTTTGGATGTTCTGTCCACTGACATAAATGTGAGGTTTCTTTAGCATTACACTACTTTTCCAGTCTTTCACTGTCCCCCTTGAAACATGTTGCTGGCATCAAATTCAAAATGAACAAATATTTTGGAATATTTATCTTTGTACTTTCCTGGGGGAAAGCCTCCCCGGGAAAGTCTATTCAGGGGTCCTGGAAAGGAGGGTCAGTTGGATAGTCGAACCTCGGATTCAGGAGGAGCAGTGTGGTTTTCGTCCGGGTCGCGGAACAGTGGACCAGCTCTATACCCTTAGCAGGGTCCTGGAGGGTGCATGGGAGTTTGCCCAACCAGTCTACATGTGCTTTGTGGACTTGGAGAAGGCATTCTACCGTGTCCTTCGGGGAGTCCTGTGGGGGGTACTCCGGGAGTATGGGGTACCGGATTCCCTGTTAAGACCAGTTCGGTCCCTGTACAGAGCTGTCAGAGCTTGGTCCGCATTGCCGGCAATAAGTCGAGCCGCTGCTCCTCCGCATCGAGAGGAGCCAGATGAGGTGGCTCGGGCATCTAATTAGGATGCCTCCTGGACGCCTCCCTGGTGAGGTGTTCTGGGCACGCTCCACCGGAAGGAGATCCCGGGGAAGACCCAGGACACGCTGGAGGGACTATGTCTCTCAGCTGGCCTGGGAACGCCTTGGGATCCCCCCCGGAGGAGCTGGAAGAAGTGGCCAGGGAGAGGGAAGTCTGGGTATCCCTGTTGAAGCTGCTGCCCCCGTGACCCGACCTCGGATAAGCAGATGAAGATGGATGGATGGATGGATCTTTGTACTACTTCCAAACTCTCAAATATAGGTTTTCTATAATTTGCTTTTTATCTGTATTTATTCACATTTTACACAGCGTACTAACTCATTTGGAAAAATGGTTGTAGCATTGAGCATTATTATATTATTATACTAGTATTCATGGAAAAAATGAATGACAAGATGATCAACATGTGCTGAGAATTGGGCACAAAACAAAAGTTGGCCCAATTACGGTGATAGATGGAAATTCAGATTCATCAGTACAGACATGTGAAACACATTTGTACCGAATTTCATGGCTGTTTATTCAATAGCTGTTGAGATTTTTCATTCAAAACCACAATGTCTGGGCACCACTATAGTTTATGGGTTTAGACACCAACTGTGAACCATAAAGTTGCCAGTGCCAGTCCATCCCAAAACTTTTGTTGCATCTCTCTCTGGCTTTTTTCCTGTCATGTCTCTACTGAGCTTAAAATTTTTGTATAAAAGAACAAAAAGAGTGTTAGCTAGGGATAAACAGGATACATTTGGTATCTGCACCACATTTTCTGCCCAACCATTCGACAGCTGTGAAGACATATCATGAAAACAATGAACGATGACATCCCATGGGCTAGCCACTGTAGAAAATATAGTAAATGCAAAAATATAGATTTGATTAGATTTGATATAGTCATCTTGCAATCCAAATGAGAAAAGGTCTTAACAATTACCATTTTAACTTAAAACACATTGAAAAGATATTGAAAGATTAAGGAAATTTACATATATTTGGCAAATAGTTATAAAGATAAGAAACAACATAATAAAGAAGGAATCTTACAAAAGGGCATCTGTATGCATGCCTTACATTCCAGTACAAAGAACACTACGTATGAAAACAAACGTGACTTGAAACCATAAAAACATTTTAAAATTAAGGAGCCAATAGAAAACATACAGTCAAAACCAAACTGATTTTTTCAAACTCCATTTGTACGGACAATTGCGTTGTTACTCTTGGTAATAAAACACACTTTAAATTCCAAGTGCAGAGTCCTGCTGCTTCAGCACACTGTCACCATGGCAATCCCTGGGGGAAAGGTCATGAGCTGCCCGGCTGGGATGTTTGAAGGTCTGCAGACTGGCTATTGACGCTGATGACATGAGACTCGCTGGTGCATGCTGGTCATTCTTCAGCTGGCTCATTTCAAACTTTGCTCTTTCAGAGGATAGTTTTCATTTATTAAGGGAAAAGAGCTCCTCAGCTCTGTGGATGATGCTGTGCACAGCAGAGCTTCATTTGATAAGTGTCCCTAAAGGCTAATAGTAATGGTTTTTGGAACAAAGCTGCTAATAGTTAACAGTCGACATTTAGTATTTTTTATTTGACATGTTAATGCCAAACATGATGACTACTGAAACTCTTAACTAAAGCTAATCAAATTCTATTAGGTGAGTTAACAGCTCCTCATGTTTCTCATGTGCAGTTTTAGTTTTGCAATCCAGTTAGTGAAGAGCACTCCAGATCCATTGAAAAACAGTCAAAAATATTACCCAAATTTTACAAGTGTGTAGTTAACGAGACACATCTTCCCACTTAGCACTTGCTTATTTATTTCTGAACAGAGTTCACAGTACATTTCAATGCCATCTCTAACACTGATATGAAAAGCCTAAAGTTAACATTCTTGAACGTTGTTTATATTTTATCCATCATTCGCTGTTTCCTGTGAGAAAGCCAATACTATTCAGGCTTCAAAAACCACGGTTGTTTTCCATATGAAGGCTGGGTTGAACTAACATCGTGGCTTAGAGGAAGTGGACTTAGCTGTGCAGGTAATAAACTCCTGCAGAGTTCCTGCAGGTGTGATTTTAAAGGGTTAGGGAAAATGTATGCAACAATGTGACAGTGCTCTACATGTGTTATGAGCATCTACTATTGATGCTCATAGCACTGAGAGCCAGTCACAACAGCTTATGAGGCCAATCTACCAGCCAAAAGAAAAGCATGATAATTTTTTTTGCATGGAGTTCAATTTTGAAGTAATAGCACTGGACTATGAGGTTATTATAGCATAGTAGCAGCAACAAAGCTTACCTCCCAGACCTAATTCATTGCCTACACTTTAATGTTCACTGTTAAAAAATGTTTTTTTTTTGAGGAAATTGACCATAAAAAATATAGATATATGCCATCTTTTTCATTTTATGAGCATATAATTGTAAAATACAGTAATTCTTCAAATAAATTTGGTAATTTGAAGTTAAAATGTGTAATTTAACATTATGAGAATCTACTATTCTTTTGCATGGTTGTGCTGTTTTTAAATGTAAATTTTTATACATCCATGTAAAAACACAATGGTATACTTTTTTCTACAACATGTAGACCTATAAGCAGGTAAAAATTATATTAATATTATGGATTTAGAACGTTTTTTTCTGGGATCTATGTGACACACTGTTGGTCATGTGTTGTTATTGATTATGCTATCAGCTGGTTGGAGTAATTGTATGCTTAACATTTTAAAAGACTCACAGTAATTGTTACCTGTAACTTTTCAGTCATTTTACAGTGTTTATCAAATCCTTAATCTATTAAGACTCACGACCCAAACCATAGCCTATGCCTACATTAAACACTTCTTCCACCCACTACCCTGCTCACACGTCAGTTTTTACCCGTACCCGTACTTGTACCTGAACACACAATTTAATATCAAAAATTGTGTTACCCATTACAATTTATTTTTGAGGGGTACCTGGGGGCACCCAGCCTGGTGACTCTATTACAGGGGTGGGAGAGCCAATCCTAGATGTCACTGGGTGAAAGGTGGGGTACCCTGTCCAGCTCACCAATCTGTCATAGAGTTGATATACAGAGACGGCTAACACAGAAAAGCCCCAAACCACATGCTGCCCACAGTTAAAGTAAAGTGCCACTGAGTAAACTGGGAACCTGTTTTTACATTAAAAGCAGTTTTATAAATGGATGGCTGCTGAACTCATCAGTTCCTTGTGTTTTATCACATTAAAAGCTGTCCTGTTGCTGAATGCAAGACATTTAATGTGAAAGTTATCTTGGTAGTGTCGAGTTTATTGATGGAAATGTAACATAGAAACAGGCAGAATAGGACACAGGCTGTACAATACAGCATTATCAGGAAACATGGAGGACATCTCGAGTTATACTGACTAAGGAAAAGAAAAATTGAATTAATTGCCTTTTCTTGTAAAGGCCTTGCTTTGTTAGCCACTGAGGTGAATACAGGCCCTAGTCAATATTTGTGAATTCATCATAAGCTTTTAAAATTTACAGTTTACTTATGAAGCATGCTTTTGATTTGGTTAACTACACTACACTTAGCAAGCCTAGTACATGGCTTGCTAAGTGTACCATATGTTCACCAACCACTTTCCAAAGACACTTAACATCACTGTACCACTTTCTGGTCTGACCAGGTATTCAAGTTTATATATCACAACCCATTCAAAGAGATACAAATGCTGTTCTAACATTACATAATGTCAGCCCAAGTCAATACAAAATGCAGTTTAGAAGACTGTACTTAGAAGATTCACATGTCTTGTGTACCACGGCAGCACAACATGAGAGTGTCAGATTCACAGGAGTGATGCTGACAGTAATAAAGCAAAGGTCTGGCTGCACGTAATAAAAGCTGAGCAAATCAACGCGACTTCTAATATGCACTCTGCTCACTCTTGTCATCCTACAGAGGCACAACCGTCACCTCTCATTAAACATGCAGGTATCACAAACAACCAAAACATATAGATCACAGTGGGGAGTTCAGCACACAGGGCTTTATATCTTTATAGTGATTGCAGTGATGTTGATCAGTTTGAATTTTTACATTTCTAAGCTCCGTATTACAAGCTGAAGCTTTATGTCATGGTTATGTTTTTTTCTTGGATCCATGTGACACACTGTTGGTCATGTTTTGTTATTGATTATGCTATCAGCTGGTTGGAATAATTGTATGCGTAACATTTTAAAAGATTTCATCTTACAGTAATTGTTTCCTGTAACTTTTCAGTCATTTGCATGTAAAAGCACTGTGCTTTGCTGCCTTCTCATTTAAACAAAAAAGTTCGACTTTGGTCTCACCCATCCACAGAACTTTCTTGACCTTCTTGACTTTCCCACATAGGCAGAAATGTTCTTTTTGGAGAGTAGTGGCTTCCTCCTTGAAACTCTACCATAAACACCATTGTTGTTCAAAGTTCTCCTGATGGTAGACTCATGAACACTAATATTATCCACTGCAAAAGAAGCTTTTAGTTTCCTAGACATTATAACTGTTTAATTGCTAACTGCTTTCTTAATATTTCTTTCTGTGCAGCGTATCGCTTTTTACACTTTCCAAGCTTTGAATTGGGATGTATATTTTTGTTGCTATACTTACAAAGTTTATTTAGTGGGAATAGTGGCACAGTAGGTAGGACAATTGCTAACTGTCTAAGGACCACAGGGTTGGTGGTTCGCGTCCCGGTCCCTCCTTAGTGCCAGTCCCAAGCCCGGATAAAATTGGAGGGTTGTGTCACGAAGGGCATCTGGCATAAAACCCTTGCCAAATCAAATATGCGGAGGCAGATGATCCACTGTGGCGACCCCAAAAGGGAGGACCTGAAAAGAAACTTAGTTTATTCACATGATGTGTTTTCAGATATACATGGGCAGGTTCTGCAGAACAGTAAAACAAAGAACTTAGAAAAAGAAAATCTACAATTCATATATACCATTGATTTTATTTCTTGTCAGGCAGATGGTTAATAAATAATGTAGCTTGAAAAACAAACTTATTTTCTCATGCAGTTAAGTAGAACATTCGTCCACAAGGGTTAAATAGCAAATCATTCCGAGTGAGATGCACACTGTTTGATTAATTGCTTTCCACAGCAATGAAGTGTCTTGATTATCCACAGGCAACACGCCTGCTCGCTGTTTGTGTTATGACCCACTTCTACCTCCAATTTCAAAACACTTAGGCAATGTAGGGCAGCAGTTATGCAGCTCCAAACCACTCAGCCAGCCAAACAATGACACACAGTAACACTGTGTAGTCGGAGAGTATTTTATCAAAGCAGAATGATTTGTTCCAGCAGGTACTGAGCCTGCAGGGGCTAAAACAGATGGAGACTGAGAGCGAGGCGACAGTTTCTGTGAAGTTAGCAGAACACTGTTTGGCAGAGTGAAGGTGAGAAAGATCAGAAGTCAGAATGAAAACAGAAATCTTTCAACATTCTTTCAACTAAATAAACTGGCTAGTGTGTGAACAAAACTCTGATGGTGAGTTGTGAAGGAGAAATGGCTGGTTCCAAGGTATGTGAGAATCATTTAAGAATAAGGTTTTCGGGTCAGGTTGAACAGATTGTCAAATACTGACGCTGTGTCAAAGCTGCTGTCCCAGAGCAACTCCTCCGCCTGCCTATTGACTTCAACATTGCCATGGCTGGGATTACACTTTCAGATTAGATTTTCTCCATTAGACAGCTGAGTCAGTCTGATATTATTTTGATGTAATGGAAATTAAATTAAAGAGTCATAATAACACATGGTTGAATATTTCACATTGTATACAACTTCAGTGAAGCGTTGCAAAAAGCAAAAAAACCTGAAATATAGAGAGATGGATGAAATTTCAGATTGAACAGAAGGACTGTGCAAATGGTAGGCAGGAAGACTTCTACAGAGATACAAGCTGAAGTCCAAGGTCAAGGCACATTAGTGTCTGGTCGCTTTTTGAGCAACAGTGGACTCAATGGAGGACTCCACTGCTGAAAGAAAAGCATAAAAAAGATTGACGAGCTACGATGTTCATGGGAGAATGTACACTAGTGCACAATGTGTGTGCACTAGTGTACTCTAATGCCATGCATTGGAGCTGTGTTGCTTGACGTGACATTATCCACAGAACATAACTTCTGAGGAAGAAAGTGTTCATAGCCTGCTACGTTCATCAGCTAGTCACTAACTTTGCAGTTCACCATAATGTTGGGCAGGTAGTGTACAGTGGGTGTATCAGAGCTTCTCTGAAAACAGCTGCCTGCCATGATTGGAATGATGTAGAAAAGAGCAATTAGAATAAACCAAAACACTAAAGCTATGGGCTGCAAAATCAAAACAATAAGCTGAATTATATTGAAATGTCACATAAAGCTGAAGGCAACTGCAGAATTGGGTCATAATTCTCATGTGTCCTTTTCATTTTAAACATAGTCATTTCATCAATTGTTTTGTAATATAAAAATATGAATTAGTGCAGCTTTACCTCAAAATGTGTGGGCAATAGAATGAAATTTTTCTGTTTTATGTTATACATGTGCACCAAGTTGTGTAAAAATTTTCACCCCTGTGGGTGATATGCTTTTCCTCAACCTTCGGTCCTCTACCAGAGGCCTGGGAATGAATTGAATTTTCTGCGCAGTGTGTTAGTTGTGCCTGCTGTGCTCTTTTGGACAGAGAGCTCTGAGTTTGTTCCTGGGATCTGTTGGAGCCACTCTTCCAGCTTAGGGGTCACAGCCCAGAGTGTTCCTACCCCCACAGGGACCACTTTGGCCTTCACTTTCCACATCCTCTCCAGTTTCTCTTTCAGACCCTGGTACTTCTCAAGCTTCTCATGCTCCTTCTTGATGCTACTGCTATGTTTATCACCACTACCTCCTTCTGTTCCTCGTCTACTACCACAATGTTTGCTTGGTTTGCCAGCACCTTCCTGTCCATCTGGATTTAGAAGTCCCACAAGACCTTTGCCCTGTTATTCTCCACAACTTTCAGAAGAGTCTCCCACCTGGACTTGGGAGAGCCTAGCCCATCAGCACAAATGTTCATGTTTATGATACCAGCTGCTTGGTTGTTCCGTTCACAATATGTCGTTCATGCCTAGATCTTGTATCCCGCCACTATGTGTTGGACTGTCTCCAACAGGCATACAACTGTGGTACATGTAGTATGACTTCTTAGGATAATTAGACATTCCTTCAGAACTAACTACCAACACTCATTTCCAGAAAAGTTGTGACTTTTTCTAAAATGCAATAAAAAACAATGTAATGTGTAACAAAATGTGTTAATTTGCTTGGTCCTGTATTTATCTGACAAAAGCAGATGAAGAGGAGAAACAGAGAACTGTTGAGCATCTGAATTCTTGTATCCAGTAAAAATGGGAAAATATTAGATTTGTAAAAATTTGTATCCTCAGGTCCCAAACGATTAAAAAGTGTAATTAAAAGCAAAAGTGATGTAACACAGTGCTAAACGCAGGGCTGTTAACTTTTGAAGTAGAACTTTTTCAGTGCTATGGCCACCTAAATGAAAATCCACTGGCTTTAGTAGTATTAGGGTAGAGATGCAAAGCTCAAGGTCTCACTATGCTTCAGATGAACTACTTCCAATGAAGAGGCACAAACACGAGTAGAACCAAAAGCATTTATATCTGCCACCTGTTGTCACTGAACAGGCTAGAAACCAAAGACTGGTAGAATGTAACTGAGAACTTAGTTTTAATTTTAAGATGCTTGTACACAACCACACAGTCCAGAGAAGGTCTAATTAGGCAACAGAAATGAAAAGACCTGTGTGGATCAACCACAAAAGGGCTTGAAGATTTTCTGTACAGAATATACGGCTGCTATATAAAGTATGATTATATTATTGATTAAAGTAACAAACAGGATAACAAGTAGTTAGACTTTTCGTGAACCTGCCTCAGTATCAACAAATGATATACTATTAAATGATATACTACTATTAATAAATAACAATACAAAATTACATGACTGACACCCTGTATAAAGAGTAAGTAGAAGAAGTAAAAAATAAAGTAAGCAGAAGATACCAAATCATGACTTCTCCGAATGTCGTTATAGTTCAGTTTCCTGGGGACTGCGGACACCAGGTAGACAAAATTATTATTTGAACATAAGAGACATGGAAGAAATCTAAATTTATTAACAATTATTTATTAACCGCACACAAGTTTGCAAAAGACTGTGATGAGTAGATTTATCGGATGTATGAAGTCTGTGTGTGTGACTGTGAGTGTGTTAAGTGGAGGAGGGGTCAGACTTTTGTGTTTCAAATTGGGCCTGGCTAAAAAAACAAGTTGGATTCTGAGGCATTACAGACAACACTGAATGACAGCACTTTCCTCATTCACTCATTCATTCTCTGGAACTCATGTTTTATTCATCCTCCTTTTTAATCTTTTAACTGAAATCAAGATGTAATTTTAAAGACGGACTCTGACAACAAAAACAGTCTGATAGATTCAGCAGACACCGAGCATTCAGAATAGCAAATATGAAAGCTTTCATGAGCTGGCGAGAGGTTGAATCATTACTGCGTCCTATCAATCAGCTCCTGAATGCAGCAAAAAGAGTCATTTATTCATCTGACGTCTCTGTCTATTTATAAAAATAAAAAAACTTTGATTTGCACTGTTTCATTCTTGTCTGCTACAAAATGACTGAAGCCTCTATATTGGGCAATGATGACAACAACGAAACAAAGTCACGCAAGGATTGACATATGCTAGCCAAAGCAAGCGAAGCAGCTTGGCTGGGGTTGTTCACAGCCTTAATCAATGGGAGGCTTAGCCGGTGACACAAACAATCATGGCAGCAGCAGAAGCCACAGACTGTAGCAAATCCTAGCTCATCTCATTACCACAGATGCATGAGAGGAGCCATATTACCATTTCTGCCAGATCTGTCACTGTGAGCATTCAGGGGCTGGACAAAAATATGAAACAGCTATATACTGTATGTAAACATCTGGCATAGTGTGAATATCCAGAAGCTAATCAACTGTGCTGATACTTATGTGTACAGATTGTGTTTGGCATATGGCGTCGCTCTCCAAGGTGTTGGGCTCACCACATTACAGGTGCTATATATGTGTAGCTTTTGAACACTGAGATATGATTACAAGGTAATTTAAGGCATTTGAATGATTACCATGAACACATGATGTTGCATGGTATTTCTATTCTGTGTGCATTCTGGATAAAATCTGCTTTATAGCTGGAAACAGGAGTTGCTGAACCGACACTGTTAGTACTGACTCTGTGGGGGAACAGTTAGCAACACTACCTGCATTTAATTTTTCAGTACTTTACACTCACTGGTTATCAGATCTACAGGGTGGCAAGAGGGTTCAGCTGCCCAACGTATTGTAGAGTTTGTCCCCCAGCTCCCCATCCCACTCCAGTTGTTCAGTTCCTAAAGCTGTACTTGGTCAATAAAATGGCAAATACAGTGCTGTGAAGAAGTAGTTGCACGCTTCCTAATTATTTTTTTTGTCACACTTAAATGATTATCAAAAAAATTTCAATATTACACAAAGATAACCTGAGTAAATACAAAATACAGTTTTTAAATAATGATTTATGATTAACCACATTTTTTGGAAAGCTGAGTTCAATTGCACTTGCCACACCCAGGCCTCATTACTGCCAGACCTGCTGAATAAAGAAATCACTTAAATACAAGCTGTCTGACAAAGTGAAGCTTAAATATCTCAAAAAGCAACACATCATGCCACAATCTCAAGAAACTCAAGAACAGATGAGAAACAAGATATGTATCAGTGTGGAAAAGGTTACAAAGCCATTTCTAAAGCTTTGGGACTTCAGCAAACCACGGTGAGAGCCATTATTCACAAATGGAGAAAACCTGGAACAGTAGTGAACCTTCCCAGGAGTGACCAGCCTACAAAAATTCCTCCAAGAGCACAACGACTCATCCAGGAGGTCATAAAAGAACCCAGAACATCTAAAGAACTGGTCTCACTTACCTCAGGTCAGTGTTCATGATTCAACAATAAGAAAGAGACAAAGGGCAAGAAAGGCATCTATGGGAGAGTTCTAAGGCAAAAGCCAATACTAAACAAAAAGAACACAAAGACGTGTCTCACATTTTCTAAAAAAATCTTGATTATCCCAAAAACTATTCTGTGGACTGATGAGATAAACTTTTTTGGAACTAACACAGTATTTCATCATTACATCATACCAACAGTCAAACATGGTGGTGGTAGTGTGATGGTCCGGGGCAGCTTTCCAGTTTCAGGACTTGGATGACTTGCCATAATTGATGCAACAATGAATTCTGCGCTCTACCAGAAAATCATGAAGGAGAATCAGTTTGTGACCTCAAGCTCAAGCGTACTTGGGTTCTGCAGAAGAACAATGATCGGGTTTTGGTTTTGGCGTAGCTTAATCAGAGTCTGGACTTAAATCCGATTGAGATGCTGTGGCATGATCTTAAACAAGCTGTTCATGCTCAAAAACCCTCTAGTGCAGTACCGTTTCTTGCGCTATGCGGACTATGCAGATGCATAGGACCCCGCGGCCACTAGGGGGCCCTCAAGCTCCCAGTTTAGTCTCAAAATATTTTAGTAGAATTAAATGTAATTCAAATATTTCTCAGATTATATTTGCTCTGTAATATTAAAAGCAACTTCTATAAACCATTGGGAAGTGTCTTTGATATCACTGCGGAAACAGCTGCGCCAGCGTATTAACTTTGATTTGCTCTATACCAGGCATGTTCCATGCTGGCATATTGTCCTTGTTAGCTCAACTGGTAAGGAAACACTCTGACATGCCAGAGATCCAGGTTTGCTTCGTCATGACATAACTCAATTTTTATTTTTTTATTTGATCATTCCTGTGTGGCTTCATTGATATTTAAAAACGATAGATGTCACAATGATAATAAAATTGTTTTAAAACATCTCATTTGTATGTAACTTTTGCTGTCAAATCTTTTTCTGAGAGTCCCACAGGAATCTTCACATCATCAAATCTATCCTTTAAAAAAATGTTTGGACACCCCTGCTATTTACATAATTAGGTTTATTATGTAATAAACCTAATTGTTTAATTTCATAACACAAGTACATAACACAATAACACAAAAAATGGATCTGATTTGAATCTTTGCTCATGATTTTGCCTAGTATCTTAAAAATATTTGATTTGCAGGTGACATTCTAAAGTTTGTAAGCTTCTGCACCTGTATGGTCATAGATAATAATTTTTTTTACCTTTAATATTTTCTATAGTCTTAAATTGCTTGACTCAACTTGATTTTTTTTCTTTGTTGTTATTTTTAATTTTAGTTACGAGAACCTACTGTGATGCATTGCCACAGATCATCAAAGGGTTTAAACTCCTCATATTGATTCAAAAACAGGGGCCCCCAAAATTATCTTGCATAGGGCCCCCAAAAAGCTAGAAACGGCCCGGCTCCAGTTTGAGAATTTTGCAAAGAACAGTGGGCCAAAGTTCCTCCACAGCAATGTGAAAGACACATTGCCAGTTATCGCAAATGCTTGATTGAATTTGTTGCAGGGTTGAACATCTTTTTTTCCTTTAACAAATGAAATCATCATTCAAAAATTGCATTTTGTATTTACTCAGGTTATCTTTGTGTAATATAAAAATTTGTTTGACGATCTGAATCATTTAAGTGTGACAAATATACAAAAAAATAAAAAAAACTATTTCACAGCACTGTACAAGGAGAGTGAATACTGAACACACTGTGATCAGGGGCCAGGAACTCTAAATGAATGCTGATGTTGCTTAGTGTCTGGTGATGTACGAATAGTAGTTTTTTCTCACATTATAAACATTTAAACAAGTTTATGTCTTTGCTGTGTTTGCAGCTTCTTCTGCTTGATTGATGATTGATTGGTTGAAAAAATAAATGAATGGAGCTTTAATATTTGCAGATTACTCTCTATTTGGGTGCCAGTGTCAATTTATGTCTGTTCTTTCTCATTGTTTGCTTTCATCCTACGTAAAACAGTTGTGGCATTGTCACAAAAAATAAAAAAAATAAATCTAGAAATTAGTATATACTCCCATGGATTGCTGTTGTTTCTATCCATCACATTGTTGCCATGGGAACAACATTGTACAAAGAAGTATGGGATGGTTTTGATTGTTTAAGGACCATCTGCTCTCCACTTAAAAATGTTCACTTAATTTGTATACTGTACATACAGTACATACCATTCATTTAAGAAATCATCTGCATACTGACAATGTACGTCACCTTGAGAACATACAAGAGCAATTACTGACAAAACACTTCAAGCTGACACATACTGTTAATCAGCCTCATATGACTACTCTGTGCAGCTGTGCCTTTGTAGTCATAATTAATTTGCATACTTCAAAGTTAAACCCCTTTTTAATGTGGTTTATGTATTTTTCCAACCACTGCATATGCAGTACCATACACTCTGTTGTCAATCATGATAAAGACACAAGGTTTGTTACACTTAAGCCAGTGCTAGATAAGAAAAAAGAGTCCTTTTCCTTTGTTGCCCTGAATCAAACATATATATTTAGACCTGCTGCTCTGTTCTGTACAAATGGAACACTACTCCCCTCTCAATCTTCTCAGACGTCTGTGTTCCGCCACCGCAGCACAGCTAGGGGTCTTCCACACTGTCAAAGACTTTGTTGAAAGAATATCCACACTGAATCAATCCCTTATGTAGTGGACACAGGAGTTGATTCACAGCAATGGGCACCTCATAGCTGAGCCATGTTTTTTTGTACAAAGCCCGCTGTTGTATAGACATGAGCCAAGCTGTCTTTCCATGACCAGTCAAACCGGCCATGTCTAAAGCAGTGTCAGGGCCCTGTGACGAGCCTGTGTCACAGATAACAGGACATGAGTGCATACCGGCTCCCACCATGCTGTGGAAATAGAAAGCAGCTTGTCTCTGAAGTGGCCCAGAGCATTTGATAACAGGGATGGAGAGCAGGGAAATGGAGAATATAGGGATATAGATGTCTAAAAATTTGTCACTGTTGTAGTTAACATCACAAGCCCGAAAGCTTGGGGGGAAGCATGTGTTTAAGTGTCAGTTTTATGCTCATATTGAATGGAACAGTTAGATGTTCACTTACTTATTTCACTGGTTTTCACTCCTGACAACTAAAGCATAATTAATAGTCAACGATGGAATAATCAAGGCTCTGCGCACCTAGCTCCTATTTAATCCAAGTTTTCCATCATCCATTTTATCACCTCTGACACATATTTCTTAAGGTTACCAACACTGATAACACCGCATAGATGCTTTCAAACATGTTATGGCCCTGTTTTAAGGCAGTCACATTTTACATTGCCTAGACCTGGCTAAAAGACAGCTAGTTTCAGTCAGGCTTCATCACATCTCTTCATTCCTGTGTAATTTGTCATACAGTTATCAATGTGTTTCTGTTTGCCCCCTCCTTTATCAAGCAGACAGATGGTCTCTTCAGCGCACACAGTACAAACTCAGAGTGGTTAAGGAATACAAAGAGAGGGATTGAGATGATGGGTGGGGCTGAGTAGGAGGACAGAGGTAGGGAGAAGTGTCAAAGAGGGGACAAAGACAACACCATCTGATTGCAGATGATTGTTTCTGTCAATAGCATGGCTTTGGGCATTTACAGACTTCTCAGCAGGGCTTTTCTCTGCTGACACAGGCGGAGCTTTTGTTGAGCAAATGATGATGGTGAAGTGGAGCTAATAGGACTACTTCCACTTCTCCTTGTCACCATGATGGCCTTACATTACATAACAAGCGTTTAAAAGTACTTGTCACCAAATACATCAGAAAGAAACCAGAATCGGAAACATGTATCTACTGGTAAGCTGGCTAACCTTATAACATTACATACTGTGACAGGTTCTCTTACAAGAAATATCAGATTTTGAGGTTGTTGTCTCAAATTTGCAGGTATCAGGGAGCCACATCCCTCCATGTTCATCACTTTAAAGGATAGGTTCACAGTTTTTCAAATTGGTATTAAATCACAAATCAGATGCCCACAAACATAGAAACAGATTTTTCCTGCAGTAAATATCCCTTTTGTTAATACATGCCGCTAAGAGATCCTTCCAAAAGACAGAGCTGAAAAATTGTGAACCTAATTTAGCATATTAGTAGTTGTTGTAATATTTTATCAGTTTATCAACTGCATACCTGGACACTATTTCATTTTGTCTATATAAAATTTGAGACCAACTCATACAATAGTTGTCACTTTGAAAAAGGCCAGTTTTATAGCAGTGCTACAGGAGAAATGAGGAGATCACTTAGTAAATGAGTAGAAGTGGTTGTAGAGTGGCTATTGGCATATCAATTTTCCTGTAAAGGAAAGTGGTGGACAGACCAACAGAATGAGCAACATTTTGGTTCCAAATGCTTTTCCAAATCGGGCATGAATATCCATACAGATTGTTATTATACGTCTTTATTTATTCATGGTGTGTAATGAAAAGTTGCACACTGGAGCAGAACAGTCCGCAAAAATCAATTCAAGACCACCTGAGTGTGGATATCGATATCTAGAAACAAGGGTTCCACCAATACAATAAAAACCTTGAAAAGCATTTCACAAGCACAAATGAATTCAAGTATGTACATGCAAACACTGCTTCTGTGTATCTGTGAAGATTCTCAGTCATCCAGGTCATGGTTATCTCAAAAAAACGGTTTTCAATGGCAACTGGACTTGTTTTAGTTCCTTGACTACGTTTCACCCTCCATTCCAGAGGGCTTTTTCAAGTCTGCTTCTGTGATTACTGAAAGCTGCTGTCAGCTCTGGTTTCAGAAACTCAGGGAGATTTCTGTACTGACAAAAAGAGCTCTCTGGAGCAAAGAGACATTTAATAAAACTTGGGAATCTATTGTTACTCTGTCATTTCTTTGTCATCTTTTACCACACTACTGCTCCAGCTGTCTAATAGCACTGTTTTATTTATTATATAATACTTTTTGTCTGACAAGGGGTTGAATGCACAACCTTTGCGCGACAATAGCCTGCATCAACAATGTGTGATACATAAGATGGTAACATGAACTATTACCATATCATGAGTCCGGTAGCCTGCTAAATCTTCCTGAAATACTAGTTCCCTAACCAGCTCATTGGGATGACACAGGCTGCCTTTGCCTTATGCCCTCTGCTGTGCTCTTCTCAGGCAGTCTGATTATGTAAGCTGTTATCCAATCAAAGCCTGTCTGGATCGCACAGTCCTCTGTGTGCCTTGTTGTTTGCATAGTATATACAGTAGCTGTGAGCAGTACAAAGAAACCTGGTTAGTTGAAAGAGCTTTATGTAACTAAAAGCCACACAGTGTGCCATCACAATACCTGCATACACTGACTGCAAATATGCTTGGTGCTGATGTGAGATGAGAGACAACTCACAGTATAATCACAGATATGACAGTTTGAGTATTCAAATCCATGTGGGTGTTATTCACCAAGCTTTAGTCAGAGAATTGGCCACTGCTCTTTTTCTTTAAAGACCTGAGAAAGTGTGTCCTGTACTCGCAGAGATGATGAACTGGGATGAAAGCCAAATAATGGGCAGCGAGTGAAAGGTAGGTTCCCACTCAAGGAGCAGAGTGTCCATCTTTAGAGGTGAGAGAGAATGCTTAGTCACACTTCATATGTTGAATGCTTTCTTACAAGTAGGTATGAACCATGAGTACTAGCAAAGTGCAAACACACAAAGAGAGAGTTAAAGGCAACAGTACATACACAACCTTTTTCTACATTCAGAGAGCTCCAGGAACTAAGTAGTCTTGAGTAGATGAGTAAAGCATCAACTTTATTTCATCTGAAATGTTGAAATTCAAGACGTAGAACTCAACTAAGGAACTTAAAGTTCCTTTTGTGTACATACATACATGAAGTTTAACAAGTGGACTGAGCTGTGCTGTTGTAATATGTACAGAATGTTGTACAGAAGACCTTCCGTGAAAAAGATGTGGTCTGGGTGGCACCATGTGTTGCTCCAAAACCTGTGTGGCTTCACTCTTCTTTAGTCTGGAGGATGAGATGTCTATGATTTCCCGAAAGAATTTCTAATTTTGACTAATCAAGACACAGAACAGTTTTCCACTTTGCCTAGTCTATTTTAAAAGATCCTGAACCCAGAGAAGGTGGCGGTGTTTCTGGAAGGCAGCACTGTTTGTACTGTTTCTTTGATATTATGTACCATACATGATGAAACATCCAAATTCTTAAATCGAGAAATGCTGCTCTTGTTTGTTTGCCCCAGAGTGATGAACCATTCTTACTTTTCTATGATGGTCTTTGAACACTTTTCAATCAAATTTAGGTTTTAAATTACTTTAAAATCATGACATTCTGTTTTTAATTTACATTTTACACATTGTCTACACAGTTGTAAAAGGAATCTTAAAATGCAACTGATTCATTTGGGACTAGGAGCTAAGTGGTTGTAATATAATGCCAAAGCAGAATGATTCAGTGAATAAACACAGGAGCATTTTGAGCCAAACTTGGTTTGAACGGCCACTAATTCTTAGAGATGATTCCAAACGGAAGAGCTGATTCTGTAATCAGAGTCACACAGTGCCAGATCAATATGATTTGAGACACATGTTGCAACAGAATATGCTTTTGCTGACTTTACGGTTACTTTCCAGGCCCTTGCATTGTAATCAAGTGCTCAAATCACAAGAGATCTTTTTATTCTCCTGTGAAAAGGGTTTCAATGGCCAGCAATCATTTTTAGCGCTCACTGTATCCTGTCTGAAATGGACATAAAATAAGGATGAGCAGCTGCTGGCATCAAAAGGTATCAGTCAAATTGAGCAGAGAAGCTAAAAGAAAAGGACAGTGGAACGAGAAGAGTGGATCTCTGCCGCCTTTCTCTCTGCGCTCTGTCAGTTCAGTCAGCTGTGATTTCCATATCAATATTTGAGTGACACTGAATAATTTAGAGGCATGCAGAGACACAACGGGATGCAAGCCTGAGTGGCGCCCTGCCATCATTCTTATTGTTTGTGTGTGTGTGTGTGTGTGTGTGTGTGTTGTTGTTTTTTTGCCAGTTGCATTCTGAATATATATTTGGAAGTCAACTGACAGAAACTGAAAAAGCAATCATGTATGTGAAAGTCACCATTGGTAGAATAGGCTCACAAATGGCCTGCCAAAGAGCCGTTTGCTTCCATAAGAGCATTTCTGACTAATACAAGTTCAGATCAAGGAACAGTCTGAAGTAATATTTATAAACCAAACATTCATAGCATGACTGATGACATCTGACTACAACTTATTTTTCACAGTATCGCATAGTATATTCATAGAGTAGAGGGGAAAACCATGCCAGAGCGTCCTATTCCTTCCAGTACAAAGACAATATACATTAGTGTGTAATTTTTAAGCTCCACAGGTGCATGCTCCCTGGCTTTAGTAAAACTACAGGACCAGTCTAGTTGTCTGACTACAATGTTGTATATAACTCCAACTCCCCTTTGTAGCCACATAAGCTACAATGCTAATGGTGTTTATGAGGGTAAATACTGCACCACCCAGCACATATTGTATTGTGCCACGCTATACCCTCATTTTCTCTGATGATGTGAACACACCCTAACACTAGTTTACATCTAGTTGTACAGCAGCTAGAAGGACATTTGTGATATTGATGTACATGAATAAAATTTGATTTGAACAATGTTGTATAGCACCATATTATACTAAAGTGTAGTGTACCGTAGAATCTTATGTAGTTGTGATGGTACATAGTGTAGTATTCCGTAATATAAAATACAAGTAGTACAATTTACAGATTTGATATATCATTGTGCTGCACACTGTCGTAAACCACAGTGTAACATTGTGTAGTATACAATAGTTTAGCATGTTGTAAAACTCCTGTACACCATAAAGAAGAAGATTGTACTATACCACAGTGCAGCATACATGTCATATTGCAGTTAACTGTAGTATAACATAGTATGCCATCAAGAATCATGCTAAAGTATGTAGTATAGCAAAGAGTGGCATATTGTATTATACTATACAGGATACTGTAGCATCCTGTTGTATGCCCTAGTATACTGAGTGTAGCATGGTATTCAGTATTAGTAAGTGGCTGCTCTTTGCATTCCATTGAGCCACTGTTGATCTAGAGACTTTGCCCCTGTCTCTGTGACCCATCAGCCATGTATCAGCTCTGTATCTGACTGGATGCTGCTGTGACTGCTTTCCTTCCTCTGAGTCGTCTGTGTTGCTTCTTTATCGATAGCAGTGTGTCAAAGTGTTAAAGTTCCTTCTTGATACAGTTTCTGCTGAGGAAGACCACAGTCGAAGAACATCTCAGTACAGACTTAAAATGTTTCATTCATCCTTTTCCAATGAGATAAAATCGCAAAAGCACTGTCCACGTGCGAGTCCAACGATATAAACTGGTTTACAGACTTTGCTGAGCTCTTCCAGTTCTGTACAAAGTTTTCTAATTACTTACACTTGGTATAATTATAAACAGAGAAGTACTATGAAAACAATGTGTGTCTGAAATCAGATTTTTAAAATGAGCAAGCATGTGGTGCTATTAACTGATTAGCTTCAATTGCTCTTCCCCATTTATCAAACCAAACCAATAATTGCTTTCTGTTTGACTGACATCCTGCAAGGCTGATATTATAGTTTATCGATGCCATGGAATCAAAACTCTCATGTCTTTTGATGATCTGTTAGTGAGCATTAAAAACTCTCTGATATACAACAGTCTTGTACATAATGAGAGCTGATTTAATGCTCACAGTGTGTTCCATGGGAATATAAGAACTGCAAACAGCATTTGCATTATTTGATATAAGACATAAAATCGAGCAACCCTCACTTTGACTTATGTTAAACAATACCCAGTCTTTCCACTATGAAACACCTGCTACAATATCCAAGGTCGATTAGTGCATCTTTTTTTTTGTCCTCTTACCTGAAATGACCTTGGTTACTGCTAAAATTTGCAGGTGCCATCTTTGGTGAGAAGCAGCAGTGAACCCCCACCCGATGTATCACAGGTTCTGTATTTGTTCAGTGTTAATTATTTAATCATGTCACCTCTTGAACATAATTTCATGAAGGTAGTTAATGTAAACACATATGCTCAATTTTTTGACAGTCCTCATCTGACTTCTTTATCATTGGGTAACTGCTGATCCCCACTTGATGCTAACATTCATCTTATAATCCCATCATTTATTCACAATAGAACACAGAAAAAAAAGATATATCCAAGTTTTAGAACAGCACATGCTCCCATCCAGATCAAGTATTTTTCAAGTAAGGCCTTGCATATGTGTCTTGGAATATTTTGTTGATTATTTTATTTATAATGTTCATAATCATTTATGCCATTTAGGGAAATTAACAACATATCCTAATTTTGTTAAGACAAAACATAATCTTGTTGCAATTACAGTAACTTTCTTAAAAAATTTATTTGCAGTTGCAGTTTAGTTGTATTGAAACTTTATTTTTAGGAGACATTGTTGCCTCAAGAAATCTTTGAAACTAACCAATGTCTACAATATTATTTTTTATTTTTACAATGTAGCAAGAATGTTGTAACAAATTTGCTTCCGTAGACATTACTTTAAACCAGCATTAGTGGATTTTCTTATCATTCCCCAAATGAATACAATAAAAAATGTCAAACCAACCAACATCCAGCTAAACATAAACCACTGTCTCTGAGCACGAGCCACTAAACAGCCTTTGGGGATTTTATTCAGGCTCCAAAAACATGATGGCAAAAAATACAACTGCTCCTATCTCCCTCTGATTTCTCCCTTCATTTCTCTTCCTAGTTGTCTGCCTTGTCAATTTCAGCCTCCCCAGGCAGCCGCTTACAAGCATGTAGTCAGCCTCATTGTTTCGTTGCACCAACTATTTCCTTTTTCTTTATAGCCTCTGGATACATGAACCAGGCTCCATTTGGCACAAACACATACACATTCATGGATAGAAGATACAGGAAATCAAAAGAAAGAGAAAATGGGAGGGGGAGAGGTAAGACAGACATATGACTTGGGGCCATGTTTCCAATCTAATCCTCTGTTTGTCTTACAGGATCTCTAGTCTTAAAGGGCTTGACATCAAATTCAATAAGAAGATCTCTGGCTGGCATACCAGGGAGCTCATTGGTTTTCAGTCTCTGTTCTCTTTTCTCTCTTTATCTCTGCTTCATCCCATCTCTCTGTGCACACTCCTACTGCTCAATATTGTAGGGTTTTTGGAGGTCACATTGACAAAGCCCCTGCTCTCATCAGATTTAAAAGGGCAGCCATGATCTCGATACATCATGTCAAAAAATTAATCATAAAATGTTCTTATGCCACATCTCTGCAGCTTTGAAGCTAGAAATTTGTTTTGTTTTTTCTACATTTGCTGATGTGAACAATTCTCTGCACAGTCCTTGAGTGTAGTCACCTTCCGAGTGGTCACACATCAACATATAGCCTGAAAGGGAGGAAGAGGTAGGGATTGGAGAGTGGGGTAAAGGACAAAATGAGACGCTGAGGGATGTAGGGGAGAATAGTAAAGGTGGAGGCTGTTGTGTTGCTCAATTTGAAGGAACCAAGCTAGTAAACATACCTACATGCCTGAACACAGAGCTCCTGGGAAATGCACCTTACTGCAGGGTCCTATACTCCAGGAGTAACCTAGTTAGATTTATGTATGTACAGTATATGTCAGTTTCCTAAATTAATCATGTTGGTGATCTGTGATGTACATTTATTTTTGCTTGATTATAAATTGATTATGATTATTTGTACACTGCCAGGTCTCCAGTTTGGCCAGGTTTTCACATAAATCAGCTTTTGGGAATGTCATTCATTTTATAGGAATTTGGTCATGAACCAGAATAAGGCTGTGTATCAGTTGGTAGAGTTGTTCACGAACAACCGCAGGGTCAAGCATTTCGCTCCCAACTACCTCCTGGCCACATGTTGAGGTGGCATTGGACAAGACACTGAAAGCCCCTATCAGCAACCTCGTGTGCTGTCCAAGAAATAATGTCCTCACAGGAATCAATAAAGTATGTTAAAAAAAACATAAAAATAGTGGAGTATTTTGATCACACTGATTATCTGAAATATCACTTGCAAGTATATGGACCTTTTACTGAGACCCAAACATTATTTTATATTCAAGCAATTATTCTCCAACAAAAATATCAGTGCAATGAATGACAGAAGAAAGTTATAGGCAATAACTGATATTAAACAAAGTCAAAGGTAAATAGTTTCTTAATTTTGCTGCTAACCAAAATTCCTTTAGTTGTTTCTCCAAGGCCAGGAAAAAAGAACAAAATCACAAGGAACAGTTTTGTCATGCAAGAGGCCTTCAGTTCAAATTTTGAAAAGCATATTTTAAAAAAATGACTAACAACAGACACAGTCTGATAAATATCAAAGGTCACTAAACAGCAAAGAGTGGAATATGGCCCTGAATGATTCTTAAAATGACTTGTATGACTTTCAAATGTACTTTTTACTTGACTGTTCTGTTTTTAATAGTTTAACAATCTCACTTTCACCATATCTGTCTTTCTGTGTTAAAGATGTACATTTTAGGTTCAAAAACTGCTGTTGCATGAATGAAGCTACAGGTCTAAAACTGCTACATTGGGAGTCAGGGCGAACAAGTGGAAGATGATACTTGGAGGTGGTTAGATTGGTGGAAGGGAAGTGCTCATTGATTTTCTAGGGACTAGAAAAGCTCAGTGCTTCTGCAATAAAGAGTCTGTACTGCTAAATAATTGTGCAGGGATTTGTGCCTATTTGTTAGCACTTTCTTCTGTAAAGTACATTCATTACCAGCCTTGATGAAAAATGGTCATACTACCATTTAGTCCAGGTAGGGAAGCATCCATATCAGGAAGTTGGTACTGATAAAGCTGAAATGAGAACCCAACAGAAGACATGCCAACAAGAGAAGATAGCTGTGTAAAGTGTGAGTCAGGAGGAAATTAGTTTAGTTTAGCTTAAAGACTGGCAGGGGGAAGCCCATGGTAAATAGTTCCAACAAAAGAACAATGTAGAAACACAAATCATGTGTGTCTCTGGAACATCTATACATTAATTGGTAAGCTTTAATTGTGAATCTTATGAACGTGGGAAGCCAGCCATCTCCTTCCTTCAACCTTTTCAGTTATAATAGTGCAACTGATCTTTTTAAGATTTAAAGATATTGTCCAAAATGTTTCACCTGAAAGAGAATCAATTAACCAAACCCAGCTGTTTTTTCTCTGCTGCAAATGCACGTATGGATATTTGTAGCTTTTATGTTCAAAATTGTTACTGTTAACATGAATCACAAAATGCTTAAAAATTCTTGGACTCAAAAGCAAAGTTATGGAAATGACAGCAAACTCATGTTAAGGATGCAGGACATTACAAACAGTTTGGACTAAATGTGCATGACTGTTTTCTAACCTTTTTTTCATATTACCCATCAGGAAATACTGACTGTGACTGAAGGTATAGTCAGTACTGGGAGCTGTAATTTCTGCCACAGTCTTTTAAGGCCTCAGTGTGACTATAAGTATTATTATAACAAAAGAAAACACTTTGGTACAGTATCTCATTGAAGGAGTTGATGTAGTTCACACAAAATATGACGAATGAAGCTAGATGGAGAAAGACAGATGGAGACAAGCTTATTTATATCAACTATAGGATCACTTCTGGATCTCCCAGGAGCTGGGCAGAGGAACATCTGGACTACCTTGCCGGACCTGCTACTATTATGACCTACCTCTGGATAAGAGGTAAAAAAACTGGATACCTCTAAGTACATACCTATTAACTTTGATGGTAATAAATACATATGAGCCTCAGCCACCATTGTCATGAAAATAAGTAATAACACAGTATTCACAGCATCAAATAATGGCACTTTGTCCCTTGGTGTCACATACTGACACTATAGGTACCCTTTGGTGTCGCTATCTGATGCCCCAGGAGCAGCACTGTTGCGCCATGGGAATGATGGCAGATGTGTGTCTTACCTGTCGTCATGACAACAATCATAAATGCTTGATTACAGCTATGGCAACGTCATGGTTTGGTCGAGTTTAGGCACAAGGATAACTGGGTTAAGGTTAAGCACAACAAATCCAGAGTTAGGATAAGTAAAAAGATCAAATGGACTAGACTCAAACTTTTGTCTCCTGTGTTAAATTCCTACATGTTGTTGACCCGTCTAACCACCCGTCCTTCCCCCTATGCAGACTTTTGGGTTCATATAGGACATCATTACTTTAGACATCCAATATTGACACGTCTAGGTCATTATGGTATTCACTTGACATCTCCATGTGTCTCTTAACAATGCAAAGCAGTAAATTTGAATAATGAGATGCCATAGGACCAGACAAAGTGACATTAGGCTTGTTCGAGATGAGCAAGTTCTGCGCAGATTCGATCGCCAGTGATCGGCGCGCAGTGCATGCCAGTTAGTTTTCTGTCCAACTCGATGCCGACTTGCTCTGACGTCATGCCTACGTAAGCAACGATAACCTCGTGAGATCAAGGCGGCCGCAGATTTTGGAGCAAGACGCTGCAGCTGGTCTCCACCGACTGCAA
>JAUMHL010000003.1:19062940-19074611 GCA_032362345.1 Sandelia bainsii
AGTGGACTTCCTGTTTATATCCTGTCCTAACCAATCCTGGCCCTTCCTCGCGGTCACCTGATCTGCTCACCTGACAGTACATCCTTCAGCTTCACATGAAGCTAGTCATCAATCAGCTCATAGCAATTCATCTTACTGTTATTTCTTACATGGCTGGTCTGTCTAAGAAGCTCAAAAGGACCACATACCACTTCAACCCCCACCCAGACAAGTTACGGCAAATAATCATCCACTCTAAAGACCAAACACTAGCACTAGAGTAGCAATATAGTATACACAGCCCAAAGCAGTGAAGATTGTTCAGAACTATAACTTGGAAAAACTAAACAGCCACTAAATATGAAGATGGCCCAGCACATTAGGAGCAACACCCCAGGACCTGAATCTGGTTACCCTTCATTTGAAAGACAAACAACACTCATTTGAGGACAGTTTTGTACAGAGAAGATAGGTGGCTCAACATGGGTGTGACACAAGCCATAGTGCTTCAAGTGAAGAACCCTTCCCTCAGCAGAGGTGGAGACCTCATTTTGTCTCCAATATATCCTGCTGTCCTTTCATCTGTTCCCAAGGAAAATCAAGACCACTTCACACATCCACCAGGAAGGCCACAGTTAATGACCCACTTTCATGGGGGAAGTGTTGTAATCGGTGTGACTATTAAATCTACTCACACCCGCCTTTCCATTGTCTACCTAACCAGCCTGTTCAGGTCAGATGAGAAGTGAAACTTACCTCATCATCACGTCATTTGTAGTGACAAATCAACAAAGACACCTAACTCTGCAGTCCTCCTTAGAGTAATTAAGCCTCTGAAATTGTTGTTTTGGTTTTCAGCCGTGCAAACTCCATTGTAATTAAGTGTGTTTCCTGTAGGTTGTTCTGCCACTAAGTAGTCAAAAAAAATTGTGCAGCTTTAACACTAAACATATTATGTACAAAACAAAATTGGACTGATTTTTTATTATTAATGAAGTGTGTGAAAATGTAGAAATGTAGAAAAGATGACACTCTTCTTAAGGAGGGATGAGTTTGTGTGAGTGTTTCTGCTCGGCCGGGTTCATGCTGTGTGCTTGTTTTCCATTTGTTGCTCTGTTCTGATGACACAAGATTTACAGGAATTTGTTTTGGAGCTGGAGGAGTAATAGACCAGCGTAATGAGGGTATTTACACACAGACCCAAAGCCTTATCAACAAGCTCTGTGTGTTCCTTGTTAGCATGAGACATTTTGTTCTCCAGAGTCATGTTGGGAGAAACAACTTGTCACTGTCTTTGTACACAAACAAGGTGTATTGAGGACATGGAGGGGTTTGACCAATATACCTCTGCCAGTACAGCAGATTAAGTTTTATAATATCAGAGTCTGCTTTCTCTAACAATTCTCCACTTATGACAATGTCATTTCACTACTGATTTTATGCCCTAACAGGGCTGCAGGGGTGTATTAGTGTAATAGTTTGATGAAGGGGAACAAATTTCTAAAATGACTTAAATGACTTTTAAGCTTGGGGTTTTTGCAGTAACAACCTGTCACATTGCAACACACTTTAAATATTCTAATATAAAACAATATTAGCTGCTATTTCTAACTCCTGCGTGCCTGCAGTGCTGGTCACATTATGAAACAGCGGAACCATGAAAAGCCAACATGTAGTCATTTTGCATCTCATTTGTGTCTCTTTGTATATGTTTATCATCTCTTTGTAGATGTTTATCGCCTCTTTGCAGTCATATTGCATCATTTCATCGTTATTTTGTCTCTGTGTAGCTATCTCTTTGTGATTGTGTCTCTTTGTAGCCATTTTGTGTATCTTTGTAGCAGTTTTGCATGTCTTTTTAGCCATTTAGCATCTCTTTATGCTCATTTTGAGTCTCTTTATACTGTCTTTGTTATGATACTAAAAGCTGTCTGAGTCTGGGAAGGGGGGCATCGGGGCAATGACTAATCTGATTCTGCGTGCTGACTTTGATCTGCCTCTGTGCATGCTTATTTCACAGCTCTGTGCAAGCAAAATTTGTGAAACTAAATAAATGTTGTAGCCTGTCTTCTGCTATTCAAGATGATACCACTATGGTTTTCATTCCTGCAGCAATCTTAAAGGAAACAGTAACTGACATTGTGAAAGAATTGAAACCTCTTTTGTTGGTTGGGATTTCCCTCACTGCTACCTGTGCATTTGCCAAATTAAATTCTTTTTATTATTTTTTTAATCACTAAAAAACATTTTCAGAAAGCTCCACTTGTCTTTGTTTCTACAAGGTCACATTCATTGCAGCTACACTCAAAGGGGGGGGGGGGGCTGCATAAATCAAGGTTGTTGTCCAAAGCAGAGATGTATTTAGCTGAATATTACAATTACTGAATAGATTTTTTATAAATGCTCAGTCGGCCAGTTTATTTAGCCAAATGTAATTGCTAAAAAATCAGGAGAGCAAAATAAAATAAATTGTCAGTATATTTGTATTTCAACATTACCACAAACTTCAGAATAATCATACAGTTGAATCAAGATTTAAAGACTTCAAGAATTCTTTATTTTCATTATGCAAACATACGCATTCGTAGCTCTCGGCATCAAAAGAAACAATACTTTAGATTAAAAGCACGCTATAAATAGGTAAATACTTGAATAGTTTAATAGATACACACTCTTTAGGAAGGAAGTGGTTGGATCAGGGTTGCCCCCAGACCAATGAACCAATCATCGCTGAATTATAGAATAACATAACATTTGATATTTGAGATTTGCAGATGTGTGCAGAGGTTTGCACCATGTTGTGAAAGAAACATAGTGGATCATGCCAAAAGGAATTCCATTATGTGTACATTATACTAGCTTAACTCAACAACAGCTAGATCAGTGTGAGCTTTTAAATCTCATCCCAAGCTAAACACTTTCTCCTTCTGAAGCAGCTGCTTGTCTCCAGTGCTGCTGTGGAAATGAAACATTCTCTACATTCCCAACTCTTAGCTCCACTGAGGTCACTGCCTAGTCCCCTAGGCTCATTCACAGCCACTCTCAGTAACAGCATCATCATCATTATTTCCCCAACCAGCTAGCCAGAAGTAGCACAGATGAGTCAACAGCATACTCATACATCTGGTGATGCATTTGAGCTACATAACAGATCTGTGCAAGGCTTAATTGTGCTGTGAGGTGTTTTGGGTGTAATCAACAGATTTCAGTAGGCTGAAACAATTCCTTTATTCATTAGGCTGTACCTCTTAACTGAGCTAAGTTGAATGACAAAAGCCCATGCTTGGTCCTGATTACAATGTGGAGAGCACTTACTGACTTTCCCCTGTGGCCTTGCAATCAGTGTAGGATCAGGATGAAACAGTTCAACTCTCCCAATGACAACTCCCACATCAGTAAATTGCAACCAAAATCCTCACATCACTTTATGACTTCTGACATATGCTATTTTTATGTACTGTTTCACTTCACATAAAAATATGCCTGTTGCTCTTCAGTGAGAGAATAGTGAGACAATAATAACTTTTCACACTTTTATTTTGCTTCTCTCATTACAGTATTGCCTTGTGTCTGCTGCCACACATACATTCAGTATTAATAATAACTGTATCTCCTAAATGTGTCCAAAATATGTTTTTGGTGTGTATACACATTAAGGTTTGGTTATCTGGTTAGGATTAGGGAAAGATCGTAGTTTGGGTTAAAATAGCTACTTGGTTAAGGTTAGAAGATCTTTGTTAACATGGTGACGTTAACATCCACTTGGTTACAGTAAAGGTCACGGTTAAAGTAATCCATGTTTCTTGTCTGTAAAAAACAAACAATGATTATAGTTCAAGTCTGTGTTGCTGAAATAGAAACAGGTTACATCACACAAATAATCCCTGTAACATTTAAGTAAAGGTCAAGTCTCAAATAAAAATAGTTAGCAAACACATACAAAAAAAGCCTGCATAAAAACTTTAGATGTCCTGAGCTGATCCACAAGATAAGTATCACAGCCATTCAGGGCATATTTTAAAAGATCAGTATCAGCCAATCAAAATTAGATCCCTTCTTTGCTGAACTCTTTTTGTGCATCTCAACCTGCTGCGTTTCTGCGCTGCTCACCTTCACAGCCAAGCTGTGCACTGCAGTATTCTGCTGTATAGGAGAGCGGAATGAATACGTGTGAATGTATTGTGTGAATACAAAAAATTATTTGTGCAAATAATAATAATAAGCCTGACTAAAGGTTCACACAGTGAGGTCATCAAAATACATTAAATCTGTAAACTCATGCAACATGTGAACTGAGTGATCCTGTAGCTCCTGAAAATAAGTTGTCATGCCAGAGGAATCCGTCACATCAATTTCAGAAGTGTGGTTCTTCCAGGAGTTAGTTTCTACAGCAACAATTTAATGTTATAAACTTTAAAAATCCAGTGCTGATCAGGCTAAGTATCAGCAGATACCCAATGAGACTCAACCAAGTTCAGGACAAAAAACCTTGGGATTGGGACATTTCTAGTAAAAACTATTGAGGTAAGGTTGGGAGTGTTTGTACTAGAATGGGTCCCATGTTAAATTCAACATAATATAGATTTCCATCAATCCAACCAACCATCCACCTATTTCCTCTATTTATCAATGTCAGATTCAATCAGCCTTCAAAGTAACCAGATGTACTTTTTCCTTACTACTTTCTCCAGCTCCTTATGGTGAATCCCAAGGCATTCCCAGGTCAGATTAGATGTTAAATACCTGCTGAATGTTCTGTCCCTGCCCCAGGGTCTTTTCCCAACATGCCTGGGATACCTACATAGGGAGACATCCAGAGGGCATCTTTATCCAATACCTGAGCAGTTGGCTCCCTCCAAGGCAAAGGATTACGGATTGTACTCAAAGCTCCATTCAAATGTCTGAGCTCCTCAGTTTGCCACTGAGTTGAGCCACGATTTCTGTCTCAACCCAAAGCACTCGCTGACAAGGATTAGAAGACAGATACACCAGTAAACCAAGAGTTAAATCACCATATTCTCTCTTCACCACTGTCATTGTGAAGCAGCTCATTCCCAGCCAAACAGGGCCACTCCACCATTTTCTGGCAGAATACCATGGCCTCAAAGTTGGAGGTCACAGCGGTGACAGGTTATGCAAAGTAGAAAAGATTAATTCCTTTCTCCATTCTAAGGCATTCCTTGTCTAGAGGAGGGCCTCTAATCAGAGTCTCCGTCTAGTTTGAGGCATCTTATTGGGATGTCCGAATACCCTCAACTGTGTTCCTTCAGTGAAAAAAGTGGTTTTCGGTAGTTCCTTATGTTCCTATGAATGAGTACAGGACAACACCGGAATAATTATGCACCATAATCCAGTTTAATACGTTTGATATTGTCTTGCCCCCTCCATGATGGGAGACTTCTTGTTGTCTGTGGCTAATGCTTACACATCTTTTCTGATAAATATCTTACATAAGCATGATTTGATATTCTGGTGTACAGGGTTGATTTTATTGATTCATCTCACATGGGGAAAAAACATGGCTCTGTAAATATTCAATATCACAGGGTTCTTTTGATGCTGTGTAAATTTTTCCACCCCAAATGATGTGCTCATGCTGTGTTGCCATAGAAGCCTGATTCGATGTGTAATTGCTAATGGGCTCATTAGTGAGGTGGGAGATACAGTATGTGAGAGAGGAAAGAGAAATGGCCACTGTTGCGATACAGCTTCTTTTGTTGAACGAGCTTGATCAATGTAGTTAGATGCTCTTTAAGATGTTTCTATCTCGTCTTAGCAAAGTATAGGCTGGTATGTGAATAATAGAAGGCAAAAAGATGATTGCGATTCTTAATGCTTTCCAATTCCATTCTATTTTCTTATTCAAAAGGAAGTAAAAGAAAACAGAGAATTTGCTTAAATATTCAAATTACATTGCAAGATTACATGAGCAGCAGTTTAGTCTTAGCATCTGCTTGTTCCCTCCTCACCTGAGTAAAGCACCCAGATGCTCATGGAACAAACAAAGGACTCAGTGTGAAGTGCTGAGCATGATGTGCACTCTGTACACATGAGTGTGTTGACTGTGGGTCAGACTAATGAGAGAAGAGAAGGTGCACAAAAACACATTCCAAGAAGGATTGCGTGAACTGAGCTTGTTGTGTTGACGTAAACTATATTTCATCTAGTTTTCATAACAGCAGGCTGCTACTGGGAATAACAGGTAAGGTGAGACAGAGTGTACATAAAAACATTTGCAGGGGATTCAAAGTAGTGAATTAATGACAGAATGTGTTTTACGTTCACATTATTACCTGTTAGGATCTTAGTTCTTTAAAACAGCCTGTTTTGTTAGAGTTGTGCTGGTATTTAGTCCAAACTGTTTTACTCCATGACATTTAATTTCTTTTGTAGTCAACGTCAACTGTAGATGCAAAAACATAATAGAGTTAGAGTGCACATATGATTGAAAAGGGTCAGTGGTTAATAATTTGCCATTTTAGATAACCAAAACAAAGGGAATAACAGGACAGGACCTGAAGAAAATAAAATTTTAAACGTTAGCTGCCTTAGGAGTTGCTTCTTTCCTTTCATCACATTTCTAATTGTTTGATTTAACCGCAGTTCAACCGACGTTAGCTGTTCACAGAAACTGAAATCTGAGGAAAGTAATACTAAAGCATGAACAAAATCATAAAATAACCTTGATTTATACAAGTTTGAGAAATATTTTAGTTTCCAAAACTGTGCAATACTTAATATATAGTTTCAAAAACCAATTCACTATGTAATCTTCACAATGTAACACTTCCTTGTTTTTCCATTGACCACTGGCTCTGTTATCATCCACCACGCTTTTTATCTGAGGAGCCGACTCACATTAATGACGAAAAAGAATGACGGCTTTGACCTTTGACCACAAAAAATCTAAGCCAGTGGTTGTCAAACTATGGTACTTTTGGCATACCACTAGTGGTACACGGGCTCCCTCTAGTGGTACGCAGGAACACCTGAGAATTTTTGACGAAAATTAAATAATAACAACGTCAGACTTTTATACACTTTACATCTCCATAAACATTATTAACAGCATTAAAGTCACGACACAGCATCTCAAATTACAAGTCTTATCCCAAACTGACTATACAGTATTTAAATTCACATGTTGTAGCCAAAATCCGGTATCTGGATGTCTGTCATAATTTAGAATCATGTCCAGTTTTGTTGGGGACGTTTAATTCAGACACATGAGCAGACAAAACACAGGTCGGTAATAACGTCGCTACATTGATTGAAGTTGGTTCCCGCTGACACGCAGACAGCTGTACAGCTGGATGCGCACACTTCACCTGTTTGATCTCTCAGGCTGTTTTTACTCACGGTAACATGGACAGAAACAGCCTTATTCACAGACATCGCTGAAGTCTAGTCGCTGAAGTCTGTTGGTTGATCAGGATGTAATGGAAAATCACCTATTTCTGAATCCAGAGTGAGCTAACGGGTGATCTCACTGGTGAAGTGTGCGCATTTGCGCACAGCTGTACAGCTGTCTGCCTTCTGCACGTCAGCAGGAACCAACTTCAATCAATTTATCGACCTTATTACCGGTGATGAAATGGAGTCATGTGATCATTGTTGCGACGACTGATTGGTGAAACGAATGTGTAGAATAAATGGTAAGAAGTAAGGAGTCGAGTGAGAGAAGCGTTTTTTCTTCACAAAACTACTCAAGTAAAAGTAAAACGTATGGTGCAGTAAAACTACTCCTAGAAGTACATTTAGAAAAAAAAGTTACTTAAGTAAATGTAACGGAGTAAATGTAACTGGTTACTACCCACCTCTGGTCATAATGGTGGCACTTAGAGAGCCAAATATTTTTTGAGGTGGTACCCAGTGTAAAAAGTTTGAGAACCACTGATCTAAGCAGTTTATCCTTGACTCCAAGTGGACATTTGTGCCAAATTTGAAAGCCCAGGTATTCCTGCGATGGCGTATTCACAAGACTGGACAGACAGGAGTCTGGACTCAGGAAGTGGACGTTTGTGCTAAGTTTAAAGAAATTCCCCCAAGGTGTTCCCAAGATATTGCATTCGCAACAATGGGATAGACCTAGAGACGACCAGTACAAAATTATAATATGTCCAGCCACAGCTGTCTGCAGCTACACATATGAATTCTAATCTGACTGTTCTGACAGCAATCACATTGCCAAACACTGGATATGAATCAGATCTAGGAACACAAACATGCATGTTATGTTTCCAGTCCTAGGTGACACTGTGGTGACTGTGGTTTGCAAACCACACCACCAACAAACTCACCAAAGATGGAGACTATGTGAAATAGTTCTTTACTTAAGACGGTTTAAAAGGAAGAAAAAAAAAATCAGATTCAGATATACAGTAGCTGAGGCGGGGGGCTTCTTAAGATTCAGGCCACACGTCCATCAGCAAAGTTGCAGTGACTCATGCTGTTACACCATGCCTACACATCTATCCCTTTGCTGCACGCCAGCTTTATCTGTTACTGTCTCTCTTTTTCCATTCCTCACTGCTGCTGTCACACACACACACACACACAGTGAGACACATTTATGGACAAACTCTCCTCCGCCTCTGTGCTGCAAGGCAAAAAGCTGGAACACACTATTCTTCACTGCCACCAATCCGTGCCCTCATTTTAAACATATCTCCTGCCTAATTCACTCAGTTACGTAACAGACAATTATACAACCAATTCAGTGCACTCCTCAAAGACTGGTCTCACAGGGGCACTCCGAGCACAGCAGTGAGCAGGGTATTGGTGATGGGGGAAAGAGGACGAAATGTGTAAGTAATTTTAATAAAGAGATGGAATACAGTTAAGGCCCATCATGGACTAATGATAGGGGATGAATAACTCGAGGGGGAAGGAGCAGGTGTGAAATTGTCAATTAGGATTTTCTTCCTGTGGTGACTGGAGGGAATTCAGTAAGCCGAAGGCAATAGCAGAACACTCCTATATGTAGATCACACACACTTCCTGCGTGAGCTGAAGCTCTACAAGCTGAAGGCAAACAGATTAGAAGATCAGCTCAACGCAGTGAAGTGGTCACAGAAGAGAGTTTTTTTATGTCTCTGTGCTCCGTGGCATTATATTATCAGCTTGTCCCTTCATCTGTCCACCCATACGCACCTCTGTCCGTGCGTCCATCAGATTTGGGATCGCCTGGAGGGAATTTGTTCAAATTTGGCACAAATGACTGCTTTGATTCAAGGGTGAACTGATTAGATCTTGGTGGTCAAACGTCAGAGGTCACTGTGACTTCATGTATGGCCTATTCTTGTGAACGCTATACCCATTGTAGGGAATTTCATAATGTTTGGCACAAACATCTACTTGGACTCATGGATGAGCTCATTTTTGAGTTCATATCATCCACCTCTGCAGCATGACTGATGATATACTTATTTATTTATTTATTTAACATTTTGGCCTGTGACATCTAGATTTTAAATAAATTGGGCACAAAATATGGAAAATATTACATATTTCAAATTAGTTATTAGTTATTACTAGTTATTTTATAGCTAAAAAGAATATAATATAATAATAATAAATAATAAATCAAATAATACAATAATGATTTTGAATGAAATGAATTTGTTTCAGAAAGTTCCTGCAGAGCCTGCTGCTTATCACCCAAGTCTACGTGGGTTCCAGACTCCAAGGTTGAGAAACTCTGATATAAACTCTGATGCTGACACAATTATTATCAAGGTTTGAAAGCTGTGTGTATTATGTCTTGTTCTTCTTGGTGTTGCTTTGTTAAATATCATCATCTCATGTTTATTGGATTATTTTATTCATTCCAAAATGATTCCCAGCTGACATAATAATGTAATTGAAGAAGCACTGATTACTTTTCAATGTTCTCCAACCATGTTTTTTTCCTAATATGTTTTTCTAATAACGTATCAAATGTCTGATGAATGTGTAGCTTCCACTCAGTTTTCAAAGCTTTAGAGTGAGTTTCCGTTTGTTCTGGTTCTGGTTCACTCTCACTAGTCTTGTGGATATTGCAGTGGAGCAAGAGTGGGTTTAACTGCTCTAGAAGAGTCCTGGGTTCTTCCAGAAGAAACTAAATTTAATGTTTGGGGGAGTCTCAAAAAACTGAAAAACAGCCATCAACATTTCTAATTCTAATATGATGAATGATAAAAGAAAATGATCTTTAAACGGTAACACCATCAGTAACTTTATGTGCGTAGCCCTGCTGTGGTCAGTGTGCCTGATTGTATCTGTTGTCAATAACATGATTGAAGCAGGGAATATTTTATTTACCATGACTCATGGGCTGCTTCGTGTGATGGTTTGTGCACACATGTGGAAACTGCACGCTAATTATTGTGCATAGACTTGATGTCAGATAAGCGAATTGAGTCCACTTCGTGACAAGACAGTGCAGCAGCCTCTCTCACATCACCAACACCACCCACAGATATTTTTCCATGTAATGATAAATAGTTTTTTTCCCCAATTGCACATTAATTCTCATAAAAGATATACAACAATTAAAGGCTTATCAGCATGCTGCATATGGGTTCCATATGGGTGCCCACGCTGACCCCTGTCCTCTGTCAAAAGCATTTACAGTGGGCACATGAGCATCAGAATTGAACCACCCTTACAAAAAAGAAGTATACTTTAAGTTCATATTATTAAGTATACTTAAGTATACTTCAAGTATATTTCCCAAGTATACTTTACCTAGTAAGTATATTTGTGTTAATGTACTTCTAGTATACTTGCAAGTATACTATTTTAATACGTCTTGGGACTAAATTGGCCCACTTTTTAGTATATAAATGTATACTTTAAGTATACTAAAAATTAACTTTTATATATACTTTTAGTTCACTATAAATGTACTAGTATACTTTCTATTTTATAAGAGTATACTTACAATATAATCTCTTTTGTATACCTAGAACAATAGTAAACTTAAAAGTATACTAGTGTACTTGCAGTATACTTTTGACTTACTATTGAATGGATCATAGTTGCTAGAACACAGTTTAAACTTCTTCTTCACTTTCACATGTAATAAATACTTTTCAAGTCAGTAGACTGTTATGCAACCTGTCACAACTATCAGAATACATCATCTGCAGACAACTATGTTCATAGTTTAACTATCAGTAGTATTTTTAAGTTAGTAAAAAATAAGCATTAGAGATGAAAGGTCTATGAACTGCTCACCCTTCTCACTTACGGTTTTAACTATTTATTTTTTAATTAATGGTTTCAGACATTTATTCTGTTCAAAAGGTAAAAAACCTTGTTACACAACAATTTGTGACAAATTCTTCATTTAAAACATCAATTATTTGTTTCATAGTTGTTTATTTTCAGTTAAATCGCTGAAATGCATGCTGGGTATTTCTTTGTGGTTGTTAGTATACTTCAAGTATGCTTCACGTATACTACATACTACATAGTATACTCCAAGTATAAGTACAAGTATAAGCCAAATCTACTCATACTTCTATGTATATTTGACAGTATACTTCAAGTATACTTAAGTATAAGTACAAGTATAGGCCAAATTTACTTATAACTTTCTGTATACTTGTCAGTATACTCCAAGTACCCAATCTGGCACGACAGTGAATAAAGGGTTAAGTATTGGAACAAAGATGAGCCAAATGTACTTATACTTTTTCTGTATACT
>JAUMHL010000003.1:19101227-19113078 GCA_032362345.1 Sandelia bainsii
CCTTTTTTTATGGTTTTTTTAACCCCCCCCCCCCCCCCCCCCCATTAATACTCTTAGAGTTAGCTATAATTACACTGTGCTCACATTAGTCCCAGCACAGTGTAAAATGATCATCACTGCTAAGAACTAACATGAAATTACTGGTGATAGTGCACTGGACAAATCTTTTTGCCTCCTTGTCTCATTGGCAAATGCGAGCAGATGGTGTTCTGAGAGCAGGTGGAAATAGGAAGGTCCATGTTCTTGGCTTTTCAACTGCGTTGGGTCAGTGAGGAGCTGGGTCTGAATTGTGCCAGTAGTCACAGTTTCGTGCATTACTGCCTCCTATCGGTCTAGTTAGGTCATTGCTTCCTTTGTTGTACTTAATTGTTTAAAGTTAGTGTGACTCAAAAACAATAAGTAAATAGTTTTTTTTTTGCCTGCAGTTAACTCTAACCTGATGGAAAAAAGTAGTAGGAAGTAGATATTGTGGCTGACTGAGTAAATGTAACTAATTTCTGTAAGCTAGGAAACCTATTAGAATTTTATCATGGCTTAAAATCCTACTGAGGCTTATCTCTAAACCCTTTCATAACACACAATTGCCTTATTTACGGCAGCGGCAGCAGGTTAGTAGTTGTAATATCCCCGTGTAGTGGAGCATAGGTGACTGCATCACATGATTGCTGCGGTCGCGTCTCTTCCTGAGTAGAAGGCAAAGCGGCAGCAGCAGGAGCCGCAGCAGCAGCCGCCGGGGCTTCATGTAAACACGCCGCGCACAGGGCTTTGTTTCACACACACACACACACACACACACGCTCCGCTGGCCTCCCTCCTCTCCATCTAGTCATGCCATGGATATTTTGTGGCAATACCAGTTCAGGATCATCTTGCTCGGGGATTCGACCGTGGGCAAGTCGTCGCTGCTGAAGCGCTTCACGGACGGGATTTACAGCGATGTGGCGGATCCGACGGTCGGGGTAGATTTTTATGCCCGCTCGATGGATATCGAGCCCGGGGTGAAGATAAAGCTTCAGCTGTGGGACACGGCGGGCCAGGAACGATTCAGGTACGAACCATATGGGTTTTTGTTGTTGTTGTTTTTTATATATTGAAAACACGTAGCTCAAATAAAACAGCTTTGAATTGACGAGGCCTGGAACGATTATTCATCACGAAGATTTGTCGTTAAATAATGGAGAGGCCTTGGTTCGCTGTCGTGTGATGATACCTCTCTCTCTCATTGTCGTGTGAAGACCATATACTGTGATGTAGACAGAAGAAGATTATGTAGCCCTCGATGTTGTGATGCCCTGGCCTAAAAAATCGAGTTGCATCATTGCATTCATTCATGGATGATGGGCATGCCTCATAAAATATAGGCCCCTGTTTAATTCCCTGAGACACTGGTTCTGCAGTTTCCAGGGCAACACATAGATGCCAACCCAGTATCCACATCTAGTTTTTGCATTCATTTGCCCTGTTGCTTTTTCTGTTTCATGTGTCCCCGCTGTCATGAAGAATTTGCTTTAAACCACTTGTCTGTTTGGAGATCTAGCGCCACTCTTAGATCTGCTTTCTCTTTTGAAGCCCAAGCTTCTGAGGGTGGTTTCCTTCAGGCTTCACTGCACTTAAGTCTTTCACTTTGCTTCTGTGAGGAGTGTTGGTGAAATCAGTCAGCAAGTTTTAAAGCAGCATGTGCCTGGATTAACACCTGTTTAAATAGAGGCTAGGGAGAAACTGTCACACAGTCCAAGAGTCTTCCCAAAGATCCAGTGTTTACTGTCCTGCTTCTGGTAATTGATTAATTTTACTAATTTAATTCAGTGATTCGATTCATACACATTAGGGCAATTGGCAATGACAAATATGGACCACTTTGAGTTTCTTTTTCGTGTGAACACAGAATGGTGGAGGAGAATATGGATCTTATCAAAACTGTAGACCCGTGCACAAAAACAAGGACTACAGACTCAGCTTGGACCCGACTGCTGTGTAACTTGATTCCCAAAAAACACCTAAAGTTAAAACATTGAAGTCAGGTTTTGATGTGGTAAAGATCAATAAAAAGCTTTCAGAGACATGGAAGCCTCATGGAACTTGTGACTTACTGATTCAAGGCTCTAACTAATCAGAGAAAGCCAATTATTTCTGCTTGATTAGTAAGTCGTGTAGCATTTCTTGACATTTGAGATTGTTTTTGTCTTGACTTGACTTCGACTCAGACTTGTTTTGACTCACTTGAGACTTGACTTGGACCAAACATCTGAAAATAACATCAAAGATGATTTTGCGACTCATTGACTAACATTTCTTTTATCCATCTACCCACCAGGTCCATTACAACGTCATATTACCGTAACTCAGTGGGTGGGCTGCTAGTCTTTGATCTTACCAATCGCAAGACCTTTGACAATGTGAGGGAGTGGCACAAAGAGGTGAGCGAGCACATCCTGCCTCACCACATGGTCTTCATCCTCATCGGCCACAAGAGCGACCTCAACAAGGACTGCAAGGTGAGCCGGGATGAGGCAGAGCAGCTGGCAGCCGAGCTGGGCATCCGTTATGTAGAGACGTCCGCCAAGTGCAACACCAATGTGGACCGGGCCTTCGAGCTTCTGACCAGAGACATCTACGAGCTAATGAAGATGGGGGAGATCGTCACCCGTGACGGCTGGGACGGCGTGAAGAGCGGCCTGAGCGCCAAGGTCCTCTACCTGGCCGAGGAAGAGGAGGAACTAGTTGCCCCAACCTCTGAAAAGGGCTGCCACTGCTGACTGAGAACTCCCCGTGTTCAAACACTGTCCCATTACACAAGAGCTCACCTCGTTTCACAGCTGTCCATTTATACGAAGTCACTCAGGCTCAGCACCCTGTGATATCACCATCCATCACTTCCTCACCTTGTGCTTTGTGCTTTTATATGTGGGCTGTACTGATAAATGGGATTCAGGGGCCTAGTATACAGCCTGATGTATATCTCGTAGGCAAGTTGTATCTCTAAATTCATGTGGTGTAGCATGAGCTGAGCTGTCTTGGACCTTCTAAGGTTCAAGAAATACAGAAAGTGTGCCAAGGTGATCAGGTCTTGGGGCTTAGGGTGTAGACCTGAAGCTAAAGGAATACTGAGAATACTGAAGGTACAGATACATCCATGGACTATGGCTCCCTGCGGTCTGGCATCCCTTCCATTTAATACTGCACTAGTGTGGGTTTCTACTTGTCAAAAGTTTGTGCGATGCTTTGCCTGCTATCTTTTGTGACTGTAATATTGTAAATAATAGTGAACTCTATCCAAATGACAGCTAAAAGGTCACGTAAAGCTATTTAATCAATAATGTGGACAGACAGTGCACTCAATAGTGTCACCATATGAAATCAATGTGCTCCTCCTGCTACTGTAAGCTGTATGTGCACTTACGCCAAACTGACGTAAACCTTTCACCATTCTGTGAATAGACAAATAGTGCTTTTGTAATAAAAAACAAAAACAAGATTCTTTCTAGCTAAGCTGTATACATAAAGATGAGCCATTATAATTAGGTTAGGTGGTTCTATTTAGGTATTTGTATTGTAGCATTAACAGGAGCAAGACGTCACGTATGTATGAGATTCATCTTTTAGTAATCAGACCTTTAATTAAGTTTTGAACAGAGATCTATGTTAAAAGTGTTGCTCACTTTATTCTGAGCTGTGGACACGTGGATTTCAGTCTGGCGAAAGTCAAGATTGAAAGTGGAAAACATTTGTTAAACAAGAAGCTGCCATGTTAATGTGGCAGCATAACTGGAAATGATATATGGAATTCATTTTATTTCATGATCATTATTACAGTCATACAAGTTACATGTTGTTGCTTGACATGGTCTGGAAAGAAAATTTAGCATTTTGTGAAATAAGTTAACTGGAGAGAGTTTATATCTGTGCATTAAGTAGGGATCTGGAGCCAGGAGGAGATTAGCCTAGTTTAGCCTAAACAATAACGATACTGAGCCAGACTAGCAGGCTAGACTAGTTACTTCAGCTAACTCTCAGAAAGAAGGCTAAGGAAGTGGATTTCCCAAAATGTAGAACTATTTCTTGAAAGCTATGCTAATTTTTAACCGTGGACATCTGAAAGAATACAAACATCAAGTGTAAAGCTTCAGTTAAAATCTTAACAATTCTTTAGCTAAGTAAAGGTAACATACCATTGACATAACTTTAGGTTTTAAATGACTAAGAGTATTTGGGATTTAGGGACTTGTGACATTAATGATACCAGCTGGAATGAAGTGTGAGACAGTCAGCTTGCTGTTCTTAGCAGTGAACTGCGTTTTTGATGAGTGCACGTCTGCACACATGACTTCCAACCATAGCAGTAACTACCTTTTAACGCAGAGGAATGCGTATGCTTTCACGTCTCCAGAGTCTTACGACTGCAGACTACATAAATCTGTTGTTTACAAGCCTTGAGCTCACAGTAGACTACAGTACACTTGGGATCTCAACTCCACTCCCACTGCGCATTCACCTTTCACCAGTATCTCACCAAAAATCTAATCTGTTCTTACACACTCAGTGTAAACAACAAGAGATTATGCATTCTACATTTTTTACTTTGCACTCATGTAACCAAGCTAACATTTTTCTTTGAGCTGATGCAAGCTGTATGGGTGATCCAATATGTGGTTGCAGCTTAGTATTTGGTAAGGAATGTATTCTAAAATCTGTGCACTGTCCCTTTATTTTTTCCTTTTCTGGACAGCTTCTGTCCCTGTAATTTCTGGTAAACTGCCTCATGTTAAATACAGTGTACTATATACAGTATGTTTTTGTTTGTTTGACAATCAGATGTTAATATTTCATATTCATGGTGAAGGGAGGGACTTTATCCAAGGGGGGCTACATCTTGAAACATATAGGGAAACGTTCATCCACAGTCACCATTTAACAACCAATCTGACTGTGTTTAATACCACAACTACCTTCCTCATGTTTGTCTCTCACATTAACAGGGTTCAATTGTATGATATTGTTTGAATTTCTATGTTAATACTGTGCTGTCAGCCAACAGTTCTCCGATGAGCAGATAAAGATGGCGGCCTCAGAGTATTGAAAGCACTGGAATTGTAAGACGAGGAAACAGCTTTTAAAAGGACTCATTCTTTGGGAGGAAATCAGTGGATGTAGTGGACGTCCCTATATCCACCAGTGATCGATATTTCCACATTGAACAGACGTTTACAACTAAAATTGTAATCTTACACAGTGTGTAGATGCAGAACCTCGACCATCATGAGTAATAATAATACTAACTATAATAATTATGATCAGTCTAGATCCAGTCTCTCTCTTACTGTAATCTTAAAGGAGTAGCGCAACATTTTTGGAAATATGTTTATTCTTTATTTTCTGAGAGTGAGATGAGAAAAATGACACCACTATTGTCCCTGGAAACATCTTGATTAGCTTAGCTTAGCATAAAGAGAAGCAATTTGAAACAGTTAGCCTAGATGTGTTTAAATTTCAAAACATATCAACACCTCTAAAACTGACCAATTAAAATGTTTATGTCAGACATACATACATAAATATACTGGCAAGATGGAAAAACTGTCGAGATTTGTTTTTGAAGTGTTAAACACACAGATATGACATGTAACTGTGGAGCTTTAGCGTCTGTGTAGTTAGCTTTAGAGGAGTTCGCAGGCATCATTTAACGTCTGTATGCAAAGCTAGTCTAACCATATCCCAGCTACGGCCATGCAAACAAAAAAAAAATGCTGATAGCTTTCTGATAATCTTTTCTCACTCTGAGGGAGACAGTGAATCAGCTAATTTTCCAAAATGTTTTACTATGCCATTAATAGTGTTTTTTTTATGTACTGGAATGATCAAATAAACCAACTGACAGGGCTCATGTACCAGAAAACATCAGCAGCTGTCAGGCCTGCAGGCCTTCTGATCCCTTCCGTCACATTTCACAGCTTTATTGAATAAATGTTATTTATTTTATATATTGTGTATAATGGATTCGCTTATTTGATGTGATTTTATTGATTGGTTAAAAAAATAAATACTGTAGATGTCCAATTAATGTTGTTTGGCTTGACTGTTTTTTGTGATGATTTGGCTCCCTCTCCTGACAGATTGAGGGAGTGTCATCATAACCTAGATAGGTGATTTTCTTGTGGCGAACATGGTAATAAAAAGGAGCTAGTCATGTTTTTACAGTTACTGAGACAAGTCTGTCATGCCTCTTGTCATCCAAAGCAAGTAGGAATTACATTAGATATAGTGGCTGATAGTGAGCTAGATGTTTTTTAGTTGGGAGCTTTAGTTTGGCAATGTTACAGAATTACACTTATTCTATGAACCTATATTACGTCATATTCATCTCTACGTTTTTTTCATATTGTTTTTAAAGGCGCTAATTAATTTCCCCACATTACATGTACACAACACAAATGCGCGCAGCGACCAATAAGAGCTAAGAATAATACGTTGCCCCGCCTTTTATTACCCATCGTGCTCTTCGTCGGGCATCTCTCACAAACAACTATGGTGTAATGTCGATAATGACTGATTGATACGTAAATAATTAAACAATATAGGTCCTTTTAGATTAGTATTACACAAAACACCACAACAGTTGTAACCTTAATAAATCGTGTACCTCTGAGTGAGTGGCATGTTACCTATGGTCAATGAGTGGGGCGTTCAATAGCTTCGTTAAAAAGGGCTTCTGCCGTGATTGGCACAGGAGGGGTGGGGAATACCAACCTTTCTGCGGAATCGCAATCAAGAGATTTCGGAAGCATAATTTTTAACAAAGGGGCAGCTGGTAATCTCACGTTCTAGCGCCCCAAAATAACTGATGTGAAAAATATATGTAAACTAATGTGAGCAATGTTCGTCTCACTTAAATTAGTGCTCGGAAATATCAGAATACCTAAAATGAGTCACATTCTAACAGAATGTGAATAGCTTAAATGTAAAACATCTCATTCCAACTATAGTAACGCCGTTCTGCATGTAATTTTTCTGCAAATGGAATGAAAGGTGTGAAAGAAAACACGAAGGAACTACTCTACTTTCATTTAGATAGCCCAGTTACAAATGTACTTCAATGATACAGTCGGAGCTCCCACAGTCCATGAAATAAAAAAGTAACAGAGTAAATAACTAAAAGTGCCACCCAATTTGAAATTTTTTTTGAGGTATATGTGAGGTTAACAATGTATGTCGTGGCATTTGGTGAGCTGCGGTTTAGTTTTGTCAAGGTTTACAAGAGCGTGAAAACAAGGCGAGCGCTGTTCAGCAGGAAGTCAAGCTATATCAACGAAGTGCGCATGTGCTGCAGCTCTCCACAAACTAGAGATGCGTTTGTGATCATAAAACGGTAAGAACCAGAAAATTTATAACCGTGTGATTTCAAAATATGCTTGGCTGTAAAATAGCAGTCGCTCTAACGATACAAGCGGTCGCTTTAGCCTGCGGTTTCGGGTATATTGCGGAGGGGGTTCAGCCGGCCAGCCTCGTACAGAATGGAAGGGGCAACGCCGTCGCCGCGCCGTTGTTTGCTGTACGTGCCGCCGCACAGGGAGACGTCATTTTGAGGGGGAGCGGAGAGTTAAAATGCAGAGTTACGAAGGGACGTACGGTTCATAGACAAGCGGCACGTAACCGCCACACTGTAAATGCAAATCTTTACAGGTCTCGGCACAGTATAGTTCACCATACTGTCCAGAATCCCACACATCAAGTTAACGCCCTTGCGTTAGCCATAATGGCTACCGTCGAGCCTAGCTGTGCGGATCTCTACAGCGAAAAGGAGCGAGCTGCCCGCAGCGGCCGTCATAGCCCACCCAACCTCTAAGATCTAACATGAAGTTCTTCAGATGCAACAAACCGCTTCTAAGCGAGCACCGGCGCACTCATTTATGCTGTACCCCCATATGAGTTAGCATGCCCCCGAGTCACGCAGAACTGCGGTTTCTACACCCCAGTGCGCGGTAAAGCTTTGGCAGTAATGTTACATGTAGCTCCAGAATGGACAGTTTAGTGTTGTCTGCTGTGTAACGTTACAGATAAGTCACAGAGAGAACATGGGCCGTGTTTGTCTGTCAGTCATTCTTGTAGTACTAGCACCTATCTACATAACTACGTAACCGTTACTTTAAAAATGTTTGATGACGTTTTCCATTAACTTAAGTTGGTTAGTGCTGATCGCATTCACACACCGATATTAGGATATTTCTGAAATATGAGTTGTTAAAAATTAATTAACATAACCACGTTATGCCAACTGATCTGCTGAATTTAATAAATTTTTACGTATTGGTCATGTGGGTGCAGTCTCAACTGGCAAGAGAACGTCTACGTTAAAATGGCAGATTTCTGAATGAGGTTTGGTGTGTGAACGCTTTTGTGAATGGTAAATTGTGTATGTTAGGTTACTTTGAAAGTAACTTTGACTTAAACAGGTTTTTATGTCAGTAAACACAGTCAATTTAGAATCTCTGTTGCTGTCTCCTGACACATGACAAGCTGGAACATATGTGTTTTATGACATATGGCCTGTTTCATTTTTCTCTCCCGGCTTTTTCAGATGAACACATTCCTGGGTAGCTGTTATATGAAAGCGGCCCCCCATCTCTAGTCTACTGTGAGTGTTATGGCGACCACCGACGAGGTGACAGTGTCCATGGGGGAGGTGGTAATGGTGAAGGCCGGCGTTGAGGGTGACCCTGATGACCCTAATAAGACTCAGGTTATCCTCCAGCTCCAACCTATCACCACTGGGTATGTAATGAAGTACTGTGCAGCACATGGACTGAAACCACAGTCACGTTGACTTCAAAATAATTTAGTGCAACAAAAAAACAAGAGCATCTGTTTGTTTTTTTTGTCCCAGGGATGAATCTGCTGAAACAGATGCAGCTGTCATGGCTGTTGAAGCACACCCAGGTAAGAGATCGTCAGAATGATGTGTGGACATATTGATAAATGTAATGATGCGTACATTTTCTAGAGTATGTTACAAAAGGTATTTCTTTTTTCCCCCAGTGTCCTCATCTTTTCAATGCTGTGCATGTCTTCACATTCTTTCAGAACAAGCTGAAGGAGACGATGTGGGTTACCCCATTACATGCGGAGACTGTAAAGCTGTGTTGCTAGTGAAGAAGTTTGTGTGCCCAGGAATCAATGTAAAATGTGTGAAGGTTTGTATCCAATATGGGTTTTGAAGTCCACATTGAAGCGAAAAGGCAACTGTAGCAGGGTTTGGCTGTTATACGTTTGCATAGGCTCATGTATATGTCAACTAGGTCATTCAATAGTTAGTCGCTCAGTAGGAAATAAATACGTACTGCTGACATGTGTCCTAGAATAACTTCTCCATTGAACCACCTATTTATTTCTTCTCACTCTAAACTTGTACGCTTTCCATAGATTTATGTTGTTGTTGAGTACAATGGCTGATGAAGAAATACAATAAATGTTCTCTTTACATAAAGCATAATGAAGCATATTGACTCAACAGAGCACCAGGGCTCATGAAAGAAACGTGCTAAGTAACATAGGCTGAAAATTATGTAAAAAATACTGTTTTTCAAAGTAATTAATTTAGTGACAGTAGAGAAACAGACAGGATATGCAGAGAGAGAGGGCAGTGCTGAAATTTGAACCATTTAAGTGTGATAAATATGCAAAAAAAAACATGGTTAATGAAAAAGTGGCCTGCCATAAGTGTTGCATTTATGGGTGCGCTCATGTACTGTAACCATTTGGCTACCAGGGCGCCCTGCGCCCTCACTATTGTTGAGACACACACACACATAATGTTTTGAGTCTCTCTAAGCTGATGAGTCGTCATTTGATCATCAGTCCTGAAGCAAACACTCAGTACTGTTCTCTACAGGGGTTAACAAAATCATTGTCTCATAATAGGCAAGCGTTGCTTTTAGCAAGAACTTTAAAGATTGATTTAAAGAATAAATAATGTTCAGTTGATTAATCAGTTCTTTAATTTTCTGCCACAAATGGTAAATTTTTTTATCTTGTTTTGAAGGAGACACAAAAAGTTAAAATAAATCCAGGTCCCGGGTCTTTGCTGCATCATAACTGTGAAAACTGCACCGTCAACATTATTATGAGAGCATAAGGGGTTAATGTGGTTCACCTGGTACCTGGGTGGTCCACAAACCGCAGGATTAATCAAAGTGTTCTTGGACAGTGTATATAATATCCATTTTAGACACAATAATTGATATGCCTGGATATGATCGTACTGCCATGATATACCATATACTGTACATCCACAGTGTCATTTAGTGCGTTTACATGCACTCAAGTAACCAGGTCACAGTCAGCTTTAGAGAAACCTGATTGTCCCAAAGTAGCTTTCTCCCAAAGAACTCTGATAACTCTGCCATGTATACATGTAACCAAGTTTCTAATTGGCTTTTTACAAGTGCGCATGTGCAGGACAAAGGCTGCAGACACTCATCACTCTATTGCTTTCACCAGAGAGGAGCAGCTGGATGAGAGGGAAGATGATTATACGGAGCAATGCTGCTGAGACACGTATAAAAAAAAAAGCAGTCAGGAAGCGGTCTCTTCTGTCTCTATACAGTTCAAATCTGTGAATCATGCTTCCAAAATCAGCCCAAAGTAGAGGAGAGATCAGATTACTCATGTGCTGCACGTATACTCAGATTTCCAGTAACCAGGTTTCTTAAGTGCATGTGAACTCGTTCCCCAATTACCCGAGTAACCCGGTTATTTGAGCGCATGTAAATGCAGTCGTTTCTGCTGTTATCATCTGCATTTCTCACAATCAGCTCCCTGTGTTTACGTAACTATCGCTCTCTTCACTAGTATGAAGACCAGCTGATCAGCCCCAAACAGTTTGTGCACCTTTCTGGGAAAGCCACTCTGAAAGACTGGAAGAGAGCTATCAGGATGGGTGGAGTCATGCTAAGGTGAGGGGGGCATTTATTTAGATTAGTGAGCCAAAAGCCATATTTCAGTAATCTGAGTGCTGCTTGTTTGCACTGCACAACATTATAATTAGTCATCATCAGTCTTCATGCAAACCTTTACAAATGTGTTGCTTATGTAAAGAGCAGAGCTGTGACTCATACTTCTTGAATAAAGATCCAAAACGACGGCAATAGAAATAATTCTGTGTAGCTTTACATGAATGAACTAACTAGACATTATTTCATCACTTCCCAGCCCCCGATGAGATGATGATAATGAGTCTTGGCTTTTTATTAAACCTCCTGAATCTTTGACTTTTTGAAATGTTGAGTGTGTAATATATGTGAACTTTTCTGGAAACAATATATCATGGATACATTATAGAAATTCTCCTGCATGCTCAGTTAAAAGTTAAGTTAAAATATCCTGAAAATGAAAATGGAGTCATGAAAGGCATTGAAAGTCTGCAAATGCGTATCTCAGCAGTCCTGACTAGATTTCTGTGTTTCAAATAACAATATGTGATGTGATTTAGCAGCTTGTATAGAAAATGTGAGGGTATTGAATTTCTATATACATACATGATATAAGAATCGAGCTGGCCTTCTTATGGTGATGGTTAATAATGCGACTGATCAAGCCCACTGCATATGAAACAGCATAAAAGTTCATTATGAATTACCTTCCAATTATGTTCTTTATTAATCTGTTAATATTTCTATTTCTAATGTAAGTCATATTTTACAATCCGTATACTGGTGGCTCATTATACAGCTCTGGAAAAAATTAAGAGACCACTGCAAAATGATCAGTTTCTCTGATTTTGCTACTTAAAGGTATATGTTTGAGTAAAATTAACATTTTTGTTTTATTCTATAAACTACTGACAACATAACTCCCAAAT
>JAUMHL010000003.1:19113318-19139601 GCA_032362345.1 Sandelia bainsii
TTACTAATGTTTTAACTTAGGAAGTGTTCAGAAATCAATATTTGGTGGAATAACCCTGATTTGCAATCACAGCTTTTCATGCAGCATGGTCTCTTAATTTTTTCCAGAGCTGTATATATAAGTTTTTCCTCAAATCACACTGATCATTTTTCTTCCTGTATTTTAAAACCATTTGAGACTATGCTTTATTTCTACTTTCCAGAAAAATGATGGATTCAGGTCAGCTTGACTTCTATCAGCACAGCACACTGTGTACCAACACATGTCGCAGCACCAAGTTTGACCTTTTAATCAACAACACACGGTTCCCTCCTGATGGCAGCGGACTTACCACGCCCACGTCCTCTCAAGGTGAGAACTGACCAAGGTCATGATTTGACACTGCCAGCGTATGAACACTCTGGCATCAACCATGAGGATTGTGTATGGTTTAGATTTTAGCGAGTCTTATTTAGCTTCATCTATCTTATCATATCTTTCATATACGGTCATATTATAAAGAAAAAGCAAGCTTAGGCTGCAGTAAACAGTACTTTGAGCAAATATATTATGATTATATATTATATATATATATGAAAATAAAACCAACTAAAACCTTCCATAAATACGGTATCAAATGTACTATGTAAAAATATTCTATGTCCTACAACTTGGTTTTGTCATGTTAGCGTTAGCGGTTCCTGGGACATTACTACTATAAACTTGAGGTACCTAAGTTCCTAAGTACGTTTCCTAAGCTCTGCTGCTACACTGACAAGAAAAAAGTACTTTTGTTATCTTTTGTTGGTTTTATTCAATCAAATGATTTGCTTGCTGCAAAATGAATTTATCCCCGATCAGTCGTTACCCAGAGGGAATGACGTGTCTCTTCGGTATGCAGTGGTATCCATGCTGGTTGAGGATGCCTTGCACACGATGCAGATCGTACACTCCACCATATCCAAAACATCCCCAGATCATCATGTTTTCACCTCAAAGCTTCACTAATGCTCTGCACTGTATGTTCTTCACTTGGATCTAAACACCTCAAACTTGGACTCATCAGTTCACAGGATTTGGTTTCATCTAAAGTCCACTGCTTGTGCATCTTGACCAACTGCAGCATTTTTCTCTGATTTGCCAACCGTACTGGGGTTTTTTCTTGGCAATTTTGTCCATGAGAGCAGCTGACCCGAGTCTCCTGTGTCTGTGCTCACTGGCTTCTGTCTTGTTTTATTCAACGATGCAGCCTGTGCCAGCATGTCTCTGGAGACTATAGTGTACATCTTTTAAAGAAATCTTTAATTTCTATACTATATCTCATAAAGAATAAGCTTCTATACCCAAGACTGAATATACTGAGGAGTTTCTAATGAAAGTGGTTTTTGTTTGCCCATTTTTAGCTCTAATTTACACCAAAACTGACAGATCAGCCTCCCTATGGAGGAAGAGACAAATATAAACTCAAATTATTGGTTTACCAACACCATAAGACCATCCACACTTGAATTCCTTGGAAAAACAGATATTTGCAAAGCTTTAACACTGACTGAGAAGCAGATGTTGGTTGTTTTGTAAAAGTTAATCTTAGTTTCAGTTGGTTTAACTTCTAATTTTTACATTTTACATCTGATAATGTCTTAGTGTATTCAAACTTTTTCTTGCCAGTGTATATCTAAAGAGTTGTTATCTAGAGTTAATTTGGAACTGCAAACAAACACATGCATCATACTGTATATGTCCGTTACACTGACTAACTGCTCAAAATGAATGCACCCCCATCAGCCAATCACAATCCACAAGTCTCATAGTTCATGGTAAAAGCATGCATAACTGTAGACAGAAGAGCAGGAGCTCCAATCCTACTACTTTACTGTACCTTATAGGCAGCCATTGTAATCAAACATAGATACTGCAGCAACCTTCACGTTAAAAGAACATCATACAAGGTTAGTTTTTACAACTGAAAACACTGACCCTCAAAACTCTTAACTGAATAGAAAACCAAAAATCCCACACACTGTCCTACTTCATCAGGCTAAATAGAAAGCAAACAGCAGACTGCCGACCTTCAAAACACCTGCTCACACTTTGGCATTGTTCTTTTGTTTCACTACAAACACTTCTCCTCCCATGTAAATTGCAGCTCAGGTGGTTCTGGGTAATGGCGGGGCACTGGTCGAGGACAGAGCAGACGTTCTGAGTGGGAAGGCGGACTGGAGCTCCAGCTCACTGGAGTCCACAGACAGGAAGGAATCCAGTGAGATCTCAGGTCACAGAGAGCACACATCATCAATAATAACTTGTTGTTGAGATCATACATGAGTAAACATGCAGCGCACTCGTGACTGAGACTTTTCTTTTTGTCCACAGAGGACACGCTGAACTTCTGGAAGGGCATTGCTGATGTGGGTTTGCTGGGGGAAGTGGTGAACAACATGAGCACTGAGCTGCTGGAGATGCTGAACGGTGTGCAGCAGCGCAGGGAGCTGGCCGCCTTGCAGGACACAGGTACAGAACTGTGCTAATGTGCAATGGCTGCTGAGAACTGCATCATGAAAACAGAACATGTGCAGGGCTCAGGGTTTGCTCGAAGGTGCATGAACACATGGAAAGAAAGAACAAATTCAGCTGCTGTTGAAAAACCAACATCAGAAGTCTTAGAAAGGCAGCTGTTGGTTTCTGTAACAAAAAATACATAAATAATAAATGGTCCCTTGTTTAGAACATCTGAATTTGTTCCTCCTTTCTGACTGACCAAGTGACCCTTTGATTGATTGCCGCACTGATCCCAGATTCCTGTCTGGTAGAGGTGGCGGTGCTCAGTAACCTTGCCCAAGTGTTTGGCCTGCTCGACTCAGTCAAGAAGATCCTGGAGATGAGGAAGCAGCAGACGGATCCCAGCCAGGAGCAGATCCTCAGCACGCTCAGCAGTGAGTACGGGACAAAAGGAGTAAGCTGTCCATCTTTTGGCTGATGATGTCTCAGCGAGATTTTAAAAAGCAAACAGTCATGTCAGAAGAGATTGTTATGACTGTGTTTATAATCAAGTTTCAGTATGTAAATATTGTACAAGTTGTCTGTGCCTATATGTTGTTATGAATACGTTTGTTGTCTTATTATCGGGGTGTTTTGGAAAGAGGCAGAAAAGAAAGTGGTTGGCTCAGGGAGCCAGTCAGCAATAAGGAACTAGCGAGAGATAGATTTTCAGAAATCTGGGTTTTGCACCACCTACTGCAGGAAGTGAGAAGCAGCTCTAATTTATACTGTGCCTCAAAACACTGAGGCGTAGTCTATTTAGGGTCACTGCTTTCACAGTGTCTGAGCCACTGTTTTCTACCTCCAAACAAATCCACTGTCTGTTGGCTGGTGCTTAGGCTCATGTATAATTCCATAGTTTGATCATAAATCTGTTGTGGCCTCTGCCTCAACTGCTGCCTGACACTTTATTGCATGTCTGCACAGAAGCTTTTTAGTTGTCAGTTTTACCTACACTCCTGTTTGAGTCCATCTTTCTATACAGGTTGTGTAACAGCTCGGTTACCTTTCTGTGCAATTCAAGTTTCTCTTCCTTTGTTTTATGTTTGTACCTAAACCGATTGTCTGAGCACTCAGTACTGTCCCTAATGTGTCTCTAGTGTAGACGCACAAAGCACACCCCCCACATACTGCCACAGCTTGTATGTAGATATGGTGTATGTGTGCAACATAACAATAACATTTAGAACAGTTACAGGAAGCCACTGAGTAGCAGAGTAGTTCTTATGTCTTCTGTACCTATGTTGAAGATGCAAAGAAAAAATACAGAACGACTAAAGTAGGTCAGAGAAATCATATAATGAAGGAAATTCAGTTACACTTCAGAGAAGTGCAAACAGTGAAGATGATTAAACACTGATTATAAATAATTCCTGTTATTTGTGTTTGTTTGCACCCATGAGAAATGACAGAAAGATCAGGTGGTATTATTAGTACGTCAACAACTTGGAGGATAAATGATTTCAAATGCAGAAATAGGCTAAGGTGACATGGCGGCACAATGGATGGCGCAGTCTGCCTCAGAGCAAGATGTTCCTGGGTTCACACCCATCGTATTTGCAGATTCTTCCTACACTTGCATGAGTTTCCTCTGGCTAACCCAGTTTTCTCCCATAATCAAAAGTTGGTGGCTCTGAATTGCTCATAGGTGTGAACGAATGTTTGTCGGCCCTGTGATTCACTGGTGACCTGTCTAAACCTGTACCCCTCCACTCGCAAGATAATATCAAGGTTCCCCCACGATTCTAAACAGGATAAGCAGTTTAGATAATGGATGGGAATGAACTATCCCGTGTTAGTCGCTAGCAACTCTACACTTGTTAGATAAAACCTCTGAGAAACAATTTGTTTGAGGAATGCTGGGGAAAACTGCAGTGAAGTGTTTACAGATGCAAATATCTTAATGTTGCCTGTTCTAAAAGCTTAATTAATACCTTAATACCAAATAAATCTGCCATTTCAACATTTCAAATGTTATTATGCATCACTGTTTGCTACAGTGACCTGAAATTACCTGAAAAATATGTAAACAAATATCACACATGTACAACTCTTGGAGCTCTGCTGTGGCAAACTGGATTATACAAAATAGGTATGGACAGTGTCCGGCTAGTGTGTAATCAGGGAAAAACTGGTTAGAAGAGGTTGAGTGTCACATGCTAGTTGCTGATGTATTCAGTGCTGTTTGCTCTGTGCAGATCTGGAGGTGCAGTTGGAAGAACAAAGGAAGCAGCAGCAGGTGCGGGCCCTTCTCTCCTGCCCGCAACCTGCCAAAAACAAAACTCCTACCAAGCGCCAGACTAAGCGGCCGCGTCTCCAGAGGCCCGCCTCCACCACCACTCTGCTGACTTCCCCTATCAACCAGCAGGCCACCCTGCAGCAGCAGCAATTCACTGTTCTTTCTCCCATCTCTCTGTCTTCTGTGAGTCAGCCTTTCACCGTGGCAGGCCTGCCCATTGCCTCCCTGGCTCAGTCCTCCAACACAGTCACGCTGCTCCCAGCTGGCTCGCAGCTCTTCACCCGCTACATGGTGACTGGAGACGGAAAGGCAGACGCCATCACCTTGCACCCGTCCTCGGGCCTCACACTGGTGGGCACCACCGCCATGCAGGACTCCAGCCAGCTGGGTACAGTAGTGAGCCCAGTAGAGCTCTTGCACCTCAGCCAGCAGGCCAGCGGTGGAGAGGTGGTGCCCATAGAAGGCCAGGTGGTGGATGGCACCATGCTGGTGCAGCAGGAGGTGATGCAGGGTGAGGTGGAGGCCGGCCAGGAGCACACGGTCATCGAGATCAACCCGACTCCAGTGGATCAGGCGGTGGGGGTGATGGAGCTGCAGCTGGCCGGGGAGTCGGGCAGAGAAGGGGCTGCTATGGTGGTCCAGAGCGGTGTGGAGGTGACGATGTCTGAAGATGGGGAAGAGACACAGTGCCAAATGCAGGAGGCGCAGACTGAAGGGGTTGAGGGGCTGCAGCTGGATAGCAGCGGACAGTTGTCAGGTGTACGGATAGTGGTGATAGAGGAAAATACTCAGGAAGAAAACAAGGTCAAATGAAATACACCTCCTATTTTATCCAGCAGAGCAGGTATGAACTCAATCACAGACTCATCAAAATGTTAATACACAGAATTTCCAAATCCTTGGCTTAAGACCAAGCACTAGAGTAGCCATTTTTCCTTTTTTGGTGTGTGTACATGGTCTTCTTAACTTCTTGTTGTTTTTTTATGGAAACAAAGAGGCATCACAATGCAATGTATGTAAAGGATAGTTTTCAGTTTCAGCTTGGGTCTTATTTTTCTAGTTTTGGCCATCATTAGTAATATTAACTCTGTACTTAGCAAGTTAAGTGCTGAGATATGGGAATGTAGACATCACTAAAAAGACATCGGAGCATCCAATCCAACAGAGACAGGTAAACCAACTCCATGTTAACCTGCTGTCAACATCCACCTCGGGTTCACATCGTCTCTGTGGCTCAACTGCTGGCTGTGGAGGTTGAATTCACACAGTTCACAAGTACAGTGATGGATTTTAACATCTAACATTTCAGATGTATGCACTTTAGTTTTTGCCTCAATATAAAAGTTAAGTTTGGTCATTTTCTGTATTTATACTCTCCATCAAAACCTGGCTGTTGAAGACTAAAACCACCAGTGAACTGAGGATTACCACTGCTTCCTACAGACATATACAGCCTCATGTATTGTGTTCTAAAGAATTTTTTTATTCTACAGACAACTAAGCTCCATGGGCCACAATTTAGACCGACTTTTGCTTCACCTCATGTGGCCTTCATGTGGGTCAAAATGTGGCACTAGGAAATAACTCTTTATACCAGCAGGTGGCAGTAGTCTGTATTCATCATTGAAAAAGGGAAAGCAGAAGAACACTTGCTAATGTCTTATAACAAGTTGTAAATGGCACTGGGGGAAATTCCCTTTGCTGAACAGTCAATCAGAGTGGTCTCTCTGGGAGGGGTCTAACTATGCCAACTGTGTGGGACACCTAAAATACTAGGGCAGCAGTCCCTCAGTCTGCCGGCCAACTGCTGACTTGGTGTGTCACAGCACTATGGCTGTGAATACATGAATTAACAAAATCGGGTTCAAGATTGACCGACATTGTGTGAGTGGTGTAAATTCATTGTTAGTTGTAGTCTCAGTTTGGGATTTGTTGAAAAGAGTGAAAATATTGAAAATGACCGGCCTTATCTTTTAAGTCTTCAGCTACAGATATTCTCAATCTGCAGGTGCTGCGTGTTCATTTTATTAACGCAACCAACACAATGACATCTAGCAAGACAAGTATTAAGAGACAGAGTTAGAGAGGGAGAGAGAGAGTCTGAAAGCACAGACAGAATGTGGGTGAGTTTAAATCCTAAGGTGCTTCAGAGTGCTAACAGCTCCTTGTTGAACAGTGCAGCGGGATGTGTTGCTGGTGTGTTTAAGGTACTAGGTTTCATTTAAAGACCTATTAGAAGATTAAACACTGCACAGCACTCTGGGGTCAAGGCCATGAACTAAACAGAGAAACACTTCATTTATGTTACCAAAAAAATCATCATGGATGATTATTTGCTTGCAATCAGATGATGTCACATTAGCTTGTAACAAAAGTTGATCCAGGTTTAACATTTTGCTGAACCTCCCCCCTGCACTGGCAACCAACAGACTGGCCTCATTCTGATACCTGAGAGTTCTGAAATGTTTTGGTCGTTTTTAAACCGCGCACTCGCTTTTCTTTTCCTTTCGGACTTGTGCGTTCCCAGATCTTAGCATTAGTTGACATTGGTTAGTGCAGTGGTGTGATCGCTGAAACAATTGCCATAGCTAGGAAAATTAGACCAGCTGTAAGAAATGATCCTTTAAGCCTCCATGAACAACTTGGGGACAAGAGAACGCACCATAACTGTGCAGTAACAGTCTACACACAGGGCTTTAATGGTGCTGATTGGTCAGTTCACATCCTCTCACACTGACTCAGTAGCAGCAGGCTGTACGGCTCCTCCACTGTCACACTCATTACCACTAACAGTGTTGGTGTCACTTGAGGCTGGGATTAATTGCACTGTCTGCTGCATCCAAGCTGTATTGTTTTTGCACTGAGTGACGTCCTTCTACGACTACAGGATGATGTTCGCAAGGATGCCTTGTCTTAGAACTCGGCCACACTGTCGAGTGTAGTTCAAAGGTAACAGACTGAACTCCTCGCTCTGGAACTGTATTATTGATGCACTTACTCTCTCAGTGGTTTCTTACGGCCTGATTTTATTGACAAAACTCCATCGATCTGGAGTGGTTTTCCCAATTTTTCTTTTTTTTTTTGTGAACACCTGTTGCTTTATTTCAGTATCATATTTAGTGTGAGCTACTGGCTGATTGTTTAAGTCGAGATATAAAAGAACATATATATATACTTAATGTAAAACGTTGCCTGTATTTTACACTTGTAAAGTAGTGTCATATTTATTAGTTTTCAAACTGAAGAGATGAGCATCTGTGTTTACAGTGGAAACCTGGATGAATTCATGCTCTTGGCTTTAGCTCTCAACAAAAACTTGTGCATTTTCCAATAATTTAATTTAACAATTGAGGGTGTTTGCTTCCTGACTTTGTAATGTGTTTTAATATCAGATTAAAACTGAAAAACTAACTGAGTGGTTTCATGTCGGTGTTTCGCCACCAGAGTGTGCTGTGTGTTCACTCTGCTACGGCCTGAAACTGGAGAAGATGGTTACAGCAGCTTCAATAGCTGCTGGAAATAGTCTGTCGCTGTAATCTCTGACTTCTCCGTGTGTCCGGCTTATTGCAGTATACAGTGTAATCTGTACCGTCACAGGGGCTGTTTGTGACGGGCAGGCCACTCTGGAGGCTGAGCCGTGCTGACGGTGCACCAGGACTGGCTGGTTGTTACATTCCTCTCTTCTTGTAGCCCCTAACGCTCACAGACAGGCTGTATGAAGGGTAAGAGCTTGAGGATTTAAGTTATACAAGCACAAAACAGGCACATACACAAACCGCAAGGCTGAAATGAACACCTCGATGAACTGGTTGTGTGTGTGTGGTACAGAAGAGACATCCCAACATCAGCGGCTGAATGTGAAGCAGCTGGGGGGCCAGGTGAGTGTTAAAAGATGGAGAAACTGAACCATGGGGGCCACTGTGTGGTGAAGGAGGAGAGGATATGCTGTCCGAGTAAATTACAGAGGTGCACCACAGGCTGTAGATTGGGTTTCCTCACACGTTGTGCACAATACAAAGAAAACAGAAGCAGCACGAGCATCGGTTCCATGTCGGAAATGTCTCCAAGACTCCCGAGGGGCTGAAGGGCTGTTAAAAGAGAGGACAACACGTCTGACATTTTGTCTGTATCCCCTCGGTTCTAGCAGGTTGAGCCGAGAATAGATCCACAAGCGTGACATCTTGTAGTCAGAGTATCTCACAGGCAGGATGGCTTCAAGCTATGTCTATAGCGTCTGAGGAGGAAAACAAACTCTGTCATCATATTCCAGCAGGTTTAACCCATATGCTTGACTTAAAACTGAAGTGACAAACCATGTATTGAGTAGAATGTTTTCCATGGGTTTTAAATAATGTTCTTTTAAGTTTTTCACAATCAATTATATAAGCCTGTATATTTATTGCTTATATGTGTTGACTCTAAGCAGGTCTGTCAGTGAACTGAACTGGTACCGTTAAGCACATCATCATAAAACTTGTAAGAATTACCTTCTGCTTAGTCTTTGAAATCATTGTACCAGTATTTTTAGATTGATTATTTTTGCTTAAATGCTTTGGGAACGAGTCCCAAAATTAACCAGGATTTGTAATAGTACTAGTGTTTTCCCCGCTGGCTCCACCCGAATGCTCCTACTTGGCTGGTAGACTTCATATTTATGTCATGAAAATCAAACCGTGGAACCTTTAGTAAATATATCACATACATAGATTCATAAAAGTCATAATAGAATAAAACCAAACCTTGTTTCCAGTTGGATGTGTTCTGTCAACTGTTTCACAGATGTTTCTTTTATCATAATGTCTGAGGAGTTTTTTCCTTGCAATACCATGAATGGCCACTGGGAAACATTGGCAGAATGAATGAGTGCTGGTGCCATATCTAGCTCTCCTAATATGTTCATGATTTGCACACATATAACATTTTAAAAAGGTTTGCACAGAATTACTGCTAATTAGGAATAAATATATATAACTAAAATCGTTAAATTACTTCTGCAACAACCTAAAAATGAAAAAAAGAACTTTACTACAATTGTTTTCCATGGAAAGATTTTTTTTAAAATTTTTTTAACTTGCATTAGCAAACACAACATGCCATTGGAACACAGTATTCATGTTTGCTGATGATGGTCCTCTGTAGGTATACCAGAAAGTAACAACTGTTTCCAGCTACAATAGTCATTTACATAATTAACCATGTCCACATTGTTCTGATCAATTTAATGTTATAAAATCTACATTTCTACAGAACAGTGTTGTTCTGTATAGAAAGGTTACATGATCACAAACAAGTTCCTGTTTTCACATCCAGCACACATAGAACAAACCTAAGAATTCATTTGTAGCTGTGTTTGTGTCCAACTAATAAATGTCCAATATTCACTCTCCTCTTATCCCTGTTTTGCCTGCTCATTCAGGCTTACATTTAGTTATAGGCTGTTTGAAATAAACCAAATCACAGTTTGATTTTGTCTTATGTTAAAAGCTTTTTTATTGTCATACATAATTACTAAAAGAAGCACACACCTTTGTTTTATTGTTTTTAAATTGCATTGGTTCTCTTTTCTTTGCATTACTATGCTCCTGTAGTCCTGCAGACATCTGGCCTCCACGATGCAAAAACCAAAGCTGCTGCTGCTGCTTCTTTCTGGTTTTGATGGCACTAGGCATCAAGCATATTAGGTGCATTACTTCCACCTCCTGCTTCAGGTTGAGTGTGGATCAGAGATTAGATCCTATCCATTAATTCCATCTGTCAGATAAATTCAAAGAAAACTACCACGTGATCACTTTGACAGGTCAATTAATGTTTTATATTAAGATCATGAAGTCCAGCCTTCCTGAGTTTTTCTTACATTTGTTGTCTTTCTTGTTCATATTTATTATAACCCATGACTATAGCTGCAGCAGGCTCATCCCTCATCTTGGCAGTGCTCACAAAAACCACTTGGATGAGGGTCTGATGCAGGGAGCAGTGTTAAGTGCCTACACCTGGGCCTGGGAGTAATACCAAAAAGAGCATTTTGTGCCTACTTTATAATCAGTTTGGAACAAACTCTCTAGTATTTGTATGTAATCATGTTTTTTTGTTTTTCTATTAGCGCTAAACTTAAAGCACAGCTAAGTGTGATGGGAATGCCAGAATCAGCTTTGTTATCCAAGCATGTTAATGCACACAGGACATTTGTCATTAGTTTTGCAGGTATGTTTTGGGGAAAATGCCAAAAACAAAAACAATTTTTGCCCCGATGATGACAGGAGGAAAGGAAAAATCGGTGGATCACTACAGGTATAAATGAGAATGATGAAGCAGCATGGAAAGCCATGAGCCAAAAAGAGGTTGCATCATGATTCTCTGTGGGTTCACTGCAAGTGACATCTTTCACATTACAAGAAGTCATTTGATCCATTTTGAGAGCTATTTTCTAATATTTTATAGATTAAGCAAGAACTTATCCTAATTCAGAGCACATGAAGTGTGGACTGTAACTGAGGCTTGTTTCAGAATAAAGTGCCAATTACAGAGCAGCAGTAGCTGTAGCTGATGCCATTAGCATTTATACAGTAAACTTACTCTGCGTCCCTGTAGTATAGTTTACTGATGTAACATTACACAATTTATGGGAAACACAATCTACCACATTTTGAATCGGTGTACAAAGCAGTTCCACACTTCCTCCTGAGGTTGCCAAGTGCAGCTGTAGGGCAGGGTGAGAGAGGTGTCACTGGAATAAAAAAAATCTTTGCCACTGTCAAGTGGGGAAAAAAAAAGTCTTATTCCCGGTAGTGGTTTCAAGGGTTCCTTACACTCTACACTGAAAACTGAAGAAACTCATAGAGTAGATGTTGCTGTTCTCATAGCCTTAGCGGTAGTCTGTCCAAATGTCAATGATAATTGTGGATAGAAAATCATATTTGTGTGTTATTTTGGACCATCATGTCATGACTAATGATAAAACAGCTGCTGCTGGGATACATTTCCAGGGTGGTATTATCTTGTCTGTGAGTGTTACACACCACAGTGCTGTGTTTCAGCACCTCATAACCTTTTTAAACACACTCTCCATGTGGATACATGACTCCTCTATTTACACTAAGTTCACATCACTGCTGGCTTGTGCAAATTGTTGTGTTTTAAATGAATTCTGGCTATTTCATGTAGCAACATCTCCCTTTCTCATCATTTCTTTACTGTATTTCAGGACATTTCTAGCTGGATGTGGCTTCTGTAGCACAGTACACGCAACTGTTGCTTAACTTTGTTCCCACTCCACCTGGCAAGTTCTGGGAACAACACTGATGCCGTTTTTGCTGGGTCCTTGATACACTACCAGGTAAAAAAACAAAACAAAAATCACATGTACGCTATCAAGTTGGCACCTTCTTACAATGATATAATGCAAGAGATGATGGCAAGCTTGTGATTGTTTAGGTACCATCATGTAATCTGCAATGGTGGAAAGTAACTGAGTACTTTTACTTGAGTACAGATTTGTACTCTATAGTTTACTTATTATATTTCATTGTCTGCTATTTCTTGCTATGAATTTCCTACTAGTATAATAATCTTATCTTATCTTATCCTGGTGTGAAATTCACAAACCACTCAGCAGTATGTAAACTAACTGAAAGTAGAATTAGTAGATTCAAAACACAAGACATTAAAATAAGCTCAGTTATAATCCAATAAAATCATATATCATATTAGTTCATGTGAAATCAAACTGCATAAAAAGTACTTTTACTTTTGTACTTCAGTAGCATTTTGGATGCTGTACTTTTACTCTTAAGAAAGTATATCTACACTGTTACCCACTGTAAGTACTTCACTTACATACTTAAGTACGCCCACCCCTGCTAGTCTGTCATATCAGATAAAAATATCGTGGAGGTTATGAAAAGCTGGAAGTTGCACTTTTACTTCAGTCTTTTAAGCCCTTGATCAAAATGGACTTCTGTGGTTCTATTCCTCACTTCATTCATACATACCAACAACATACATATGTGATATTTGCCATGATATTTATGTGTGAGATTGAACATCAGGTGATGTATAATGTATGAAGTCATAGTTTTCTCATGTCATTGCTGAGCATTCTCCAAAACAATAGCTGTTTACTTATCTGGGCTTCTGAGTACTGGGATCACGTGGCAACTTCCTAGACTTGTGGTTTGTAGGTCCACTCTACATGACAACGTGCTATTGTAGGGGTCGGTACTCTTGTTGTAATCTTATGCATGCCTAACTGGTATCGTGACTGCATGCAGTTCAGACTTGTTGTTACTACTGTACGTCCGACCTAGTGCCTTTCACAGAAGCGTGGCTACGGCGCTCATTCAGGCATGGAGCCGACACGTTCAGATAATGTCAGATTAATGGGAAAAGAGTGTGTGCGGGGGTGTGAAACAACCAGCACCACTGCACCTTTTTGCATTACCCTATCACCCTTTAAATGATCTTAATGCAGTACTGTTTTCAATCTAAAGGCCTTGTTAGTACTTCTTATGTTAGTTATTATTATCATTATTATTCAATGCATATATATCTATTAAAGTTGTATGGTTATTAAATAATGACCTAAAACTACAAAATCTGAAACATAAAACATCAAAGTACAAAAAAGTAAGTAACACTTCAATAAAATGCTAATACACATTTGAAAAGAGACCCACAGAGTCAGTCTGACAACACTAAAACTACTGACACAAGAGGCTGAGTTGTTGGTGGGCTGTTAATTCGTAGCTACTGTATCATCCCGAACACTCCACTCTGTCTTGCTTGAAGAGATTTCTGGCTCTGAGGACTGCTGTGTTCACGGTGCAGACAAAGAGGATTGTCAACCTTGTCTGATTTGTTTGTTTTTTTGTTTTTTTACTGGGGCAGTGAGGAGAAGTAATAAAACTCTGGCAGTGTCCGCCGCCATGTGCCACCCTGCGTCCCCCTTCTGCCAACTATGTTGGCATACGCCTGCAGCAGAAGGGGCATCCTCCCTTCCTCCCAAGCTTTGAAGAGCAGATTGAGGAGGGAGGGCCCCCGGCGAGCAATGACAGGAGCCCAGCTGATGGACAGAGGTGTTAACCCCATCGTCAGGCAGGGACAGATAGCGGCGTTCTTGTTTACACTCACAGAAGGCCGGATTGTCACCTTGTCTGTCAGGGAAACATTCTATCTGGTTCTTCTTATCTCGGCGCGAGACAGCCAGCTCCTCTGTTGGAGAGACCTGCTGCAGCTGCACGTCGCCATAAATCATTTCCCTCAGCCTCATACCATTGTTGCTTTTCATGTTATTTTTCCCCTTCACTCTTCCAGATGCTATATCCTCCTCCTCTGTCCTCAAATAGCTTCCACTGACACACAGACACGCACACACACTTTCCAAACTCTCCAGCTTTGGTTGACAATGACCCTGCCCTCAAATGGCCACGGAGCACTGAAGTGTATAAATTTCCATAAAAACTGCATTGAGATGAAAACTTACCATGACAGCAGCTGGGTCATAAGCATTTTTCTCCTTCTTGATTAAGAAGTGTGCATCATATCCATTAAACGAGGTTGTAAATGTCGTTTTTGCTATTAGATTGTGCTGATTCTTAATCTTGATGAGGCATTTAGACTGTTTAAAGGTTGTGGCCCTGCACAGAACAAATTTTCACATCAGCACTGTAACATGAAACACTGCTTTTGTTTTAAAATGACAGTGACAGTGCAGTCATTTGTTAGACTCGTTGTGATCACTTGGTGGGGGGGGGGCATCAGTCTCCAAAAATACATCAGGCCGGTTGAGAATGAATTAAAATCAAGCTGTGCAGGAAGGAAGCACGACAGAGTAAATGAAGCAAACACTGTATAAGAAGAGTTTGAAGAGCCCGAGGACACGAAGAGGCAACGTGGACGTGCTGCCGTGGTGACGGACGGTATTCTAGATAGATATTTGAAGGACTGAGGGGGCGAAAGCAACAGAGAGGAGAAGAGTAGAGTCCCAGGAGCGAAACATGATCATAAATTGATGATTGCTATTGTAGGGACCGTAAGCAGAGGCAAAAATTGACGAGCAGAGAACATGAAGATACCAGGGAAGAAGGCGGGTCCTGTCTGTCTCCTATTCTCTCACGCTGGTGGCAAAATGTTATCAACCTACAGTGGGACTTTCCATTTAAAATGAAATAAGACACATTTGTGTGTGTCCCCGTGTCAGAAAGATAAGGCGGTAATACAAGATTGTGAGCAGATGACAAGAAAAGTTTGTGGTGCAGTTGAAATTGTGCTTTTGGGCCCAGTGTAAAGGCTGGAAAGTTCTATTCCTGTATGCATGAATGCCTGTGTGCGTGTCTGTTTGCGTGTGTGTACTTTTGTGCACGTGTGGTTTTTGTGTTTCACAAGACACTGCTCGAGCACAGCACGCCCCTAAATTTCTGACAGCATACAGTGGGTTTTATTCTGGCTGTCACAAGCATGACAAAGTCAGTGCGAGGCACAATACTGTATGTCTTGTCAGAAGAATAAAATCAGTTCCACACATTTTCTCAATTTTATTGATTGTTGTTGGGTAATGTGGGACCTGAAACAGCAACTAATTCAGAATACAGTACAGAGAAATGACTAGTAGTCATAGAGCGGAAATAAATAGATGCTAGATGTTGAAACACCATAGATAAATACACGTAGGTGCTGCCCGACCTGATTCTGTCCATTGGTGTTGATGCGTCAACTCGGCCACCATGTTGGATCAGGGAATACCTAATGCATGCCTGTGTATGGAGGTAGAGGGTTTAGTCATAATTAAAATCTTCATAACTCGCTGAGTTTACAATTGATTTTTCAGCTGTTTGGTTTGTTACAAATGCCAGAAATATATAAATGACACATGATAGTTGGTTAAATTTAAAATGGCGATTCTTCATATCAAAACACTTTTTGTAGATTGTAACACTAATATACTGTAATATTTAAGTAATTTAGATTTTTATAATTACTAGGGCTGGGCACGTTAAGGCGTTATTATGTATATATATATTATGTTATTTTATTGCGCGTTAACTCAGTTTTATTATTGTTATGATGATGAAAGTCCGTAGTTCACTGGCTCTCTCCACATGGCGGAGTTGATAGAACCACAGTTATTTGTAACAACTGCAAAGTTAAATTTTCCTGTCACCGGAGAACTTGGAGTCTGAAGTATCACTTAAATCCAATACACACCGTTGATGCAACAAATCACCCAAACAACGGACACCGACACAAACACTTAAAGGAATCATGACGTTCATGTGTTTCTTTTAATGACAGCAGTCAAATTAACAACTGTGTTTAAAAAATGCTTTTCAGGTGGTTGACGTGACAGGTTTTGCTCTGTGTGTGTGTGTATGTATGTCTGTGTGTGCGTGCGTGCATCAGAGCGGAGCTCCGCCATGTGTGATACAGAGGTCAGAGGAGAATAGTAAACACGAAAATGTAGAGACAGAAAGGACATAAGATAAATAACATGAGGCTGTTTAGTTAATAAGAATAATAGAATAAGTTACAGCCCAGGTGGTGAAACAACTAATTTTTCTATAATAAACTAGATAAACGTTAATGTCCTGGCAAATAGCTTTGGTTTTCTAATTGATTTGACTACATTAATGTTTAAGTTGAGATTTAGAAGAAATATTTAACTGCTACTGTGTAAAAGGAATACTGCTGTTAAAAACCATCTTATTTGTTGAAAATGTTTGCAGACTAAATAACTGTATTATTGCAACTTTGTTCATATAGCAGTACTTTTGAAATAAAAGTGCCTAAACTACTTTTAAATTTAACATAAAATTTTGTCCGGGACAATGCGATTAATCGCAATTAATCGCAGAAAAATCATGCGATTAATCGTGATAAAAAATTGTAATCGTTGCCCAGTACTAATAATTACATTATTTTGTACTTACTGCATTGATCGCTTTTTCCTTTAAACACATCTGTTCAGTCCTGTCTAAATCTTCCACCTAGTAAAACTGTACAACTTCGTCTAACTTTATCTTTTGGGAGGCTTTGAACATGTAGTGTTTTGTATCTAACGTTTTAATTCCGACACAACTTATTTTAGTACTGTACATCAAATCCACTGTGTTCACAACAATAAAATATTCTAAGATAACTTCTCACCTTTGAAATAATATTCCCTATTGCTTGGCGTTGCCATTTCTTTCATTAGAGCATCCAAAACCAGCAAAACCAACCACTGCACCACAAAGTGAGACAGGTGCATCCCTCAAAGCCTGATCGAAGTGAGCGTCAGCGTGAATCATTCGACGGACGCAGCAGGTATGAAATGATGTGCTGTTTCACGTGGAAAACATATAATGTGCTGCCTTCCTCCCTGATGTGATGTGTGGTGTTTGATCAGGATCAGTGCGGATCAAGAAATGGGGCTGTTGTAGGAAATCTAAATCTAGGAGTCTATCTCACTGGGTGTTGGGTAGTGGGAAACCACCCTGTCACACAGATTGTGATGGATCAAAACCTGATAGATGAAGTAGCAGATCTCCTAAAAAGCACTAAGCGGATGTCCCTACCACCTTGTGTACTAGTTGGGAAGTAGGTTATCATGTCCAATATGAGCTACCCACACAGCCAACAGATGATTGTATGGTTTGATTTTCAATAGATATGTTTTCACACCAAGCAAATGTTTAAAGTTGTAATTAAAATGTTCTGTTGCATTGCACTGCTACATTTTCTCTGTTGGTTCAGTTGTAATGTCCCACAGTCACCTCACCTGTTCCTCATTCAGGAATCATCCCCTCATCACAAACACATTGTTTCCTACCAAGTTATTAAACTAAATTATTCAATTTAAAGCCTTACTTACTCCTGTTGTCCCCGTCGGTTTTGTTTTCCCTGAACTATCTATAAGTTTGTTTGCAATTACAGAGAGTTACTTAAAGCCTTTTACCGCGTGTGTCTGACCTCTTGTTTGTGTTTGGGTCCATGAAACATGGTGGCTGATTAGTGTAAATGCACAGAGGATTACAGCAAAAGTAGAAGTTAAATGGAACCACTGAACTTTGACTTGTTCAGTACAGAACCTGCCAGTGAATTTTAGAGAGAGGGTGTGACTGACCTGTTGTTCAGGAACTATTGATTGTTTATACCCTTGAAAGTGCAAGGACAGGAGGTTAGCACGAAAATGCTTTCAAGAAACATTACAGCTCCCTATTTTATATGCTTATAACGTATTGTTTTCTTTTTCATCCACTTTTGTCTTCCACATCAGATGGGTACACTGTAAAACATTCAAAACACAAGTACACCGTTCACTTGTGTTCTAATCACAGGAAGACAGTGTTTATCCCGTTGTAAAAATTAATTTTTAATAAACATTTCTTCTAAAATCATCATATAAAACCATGATCTATTTTTGCCAGTGCAGAGATTGGTTTTGAGTCTCATGCTTACTTAAGTTGCATATTTTAGCTTTATGGCATTTAAGTTTTAATTGGTCATGTCCAGGAGTAAAGACCCTGAATCTGTAACAGGCAGCTGATGGTGGTTCATAATCATAATTATTAATGATATTTAAGAAAATGAATCCAGAAGTAAAATGTCTTGGATGGATAAAGTCAAATGCTAAACCTAAGAAGTACTTGTATGAAAATCATTAATAGCTTTATAAACTTTCCTGGGATTTCAGGCACCATAAGGATAGTGAGTCTATATTAAATTTAATACATTATTCAAAGTGTTTTCTTCTAGCAATGTGTAGTGGACTTTTTTTTTGGCTTTATCATTTTATGATTTTGTTTAAAAATGTTAAAACACTGGAAAGTGCAAAAAATATATATTTTGCATTCGTGCCTCAAGATGGTTTTCACAAAAATGTGGACTGTTAATAGTTAATACACAGATAACAGTAGTGTACCACAGACCTGAAATAGTGAAGCTGTACAGAATAAGTTGTTTAAATTTGTTATTTTTGTTAATACAAAAGAAAAACAAATGCCGATACATTGGTATTATATACCACATATACACAAGCTGCCACAAGGGGCTGGTATTTTTAATCATGCTTCATGCATTCGATCTACCTGGCTGGCAACTATAATGAGGCGAGGGAGATGGAGGCTGGTTCCTTTCACAGGTCAGCGGACTGACAAAGCCCAGTGTCCCAGTCTGGAACCCAGGAGCTCTCTCCTTGCTGGGGATTGTGTAGGCTGCCTATGCATGCGTGTATGGGAGTGATCTGTATTCACCTGCATGGTGCTGCAGCCCGCCTCTGTTTAATATGGACCCGCCGTAGTCTCCCCCGCCATCACCTGGCACTGCAGAGTTCATTCTCAGCGTGTGTTTTTATCAGCACCCCTAGGGGCATATGTAATTGCTCAGTGCTGATGAGAACAGCCACAACTCAAAGTACCATCTCATAGTGGAATTACACCCATGGAAGTGCAAGGGGGGAAAAAAACTGTGAAAATAAAGAAACTACCAAGTGCGACGCGGCAGGTGAAAGACTACGGCCTCCTCTCCTCCTGCTGAGTCGAGCTGGGGCTGATAGAGGACTAAAAGTCAGCCGTTCCCTTTGGGATAAAGAGTTTCTAAGCTGTTAATCCTCTGTCTGTGGATGATTGAGGTGAACATCTGACATTTGAAGCCTTTTATGTTACATTTTCCAAAGCTGACGGTTATGTGTATGTGTGTGTGTGTGTGTGTGTGTGTGTGCATGTTTGCGTAGCAATGTAGCTTTGCCAAGACAATGAAGGTAGCAAACTTTCAGAGGAAGGAAAAGTGTCCTGTGTGTATGTGGAAATGTGAGCAGTGCTCTCACCCAGACTGTGACAGCTCGCTCTGCTCTTGCTCTTATGAAAATAAATGCTGACGAGTGTCGACCTGGCCGGGGTGCACGGGTGTCAGCCAGGAGAGAGGAGACAGCTCTCAGGGCTGACAGGCTGACGCGCCTGGTTTGCACTGAGATACATTGCACCGCCCTTTGTCTTGGCCACTTCTAGCCAGCCTCTGTAGCCCGTCCACCCCATGGTTGCTGCCGGAGGAGGTGGATGGCGACTGAAGCAGAGCTGAGATCAGGGCAGTTGAGCAAAGGCAACGTGTCCCCTATGAGTATTCTGCTGTGAGCAGTGCTGATGCTGCTTCGCCTCCATGCAAAACTCCAGCCTGTATTTGTTTTGGGGTGTCGTTGCACTTTTCTTCTAACGTCTGCAGCTTTTGCTTTGAGGCTGTCTTTGCTTCTTTTAATGTTTTTTCGTCTCTGTGACTTTCAGTATCTGAGTGTGAACAATTTTTGGTGCTACCTGCTGTTTTGTCCATGCAAAATTTAATAACTTCACAGATGCCTAAATTAGAAAATGTCATGCAACCCATTATCAAATATAAGCTGATTAGTTTTGCAGGTATTTGGTCATAAACTAAAGTACTGGTAAATATAACCTAGTCTTAGCATTAAGGGAAAAGTTAAACCTACAATATGTGGTGTAAAAAAAAAACTGAAACATTTTAGTCGAAACATACTCCAAAACATATCTTAGAGAGGTACTGTCAAAGGCTTCTATGATCCAGACTTATTGAACAGTCCGGCAACAGTGCAGAGATATTCCCTTCTAAAGGTTTTTAAGACTTGCTCTAACCCATTCAGAGAAGGCTTATTATTTCTGCTTGATAGATCTATTGTGACATAATTCAGACTAATACCTGAAGGGCTGGGCAAAGCATAGCAGAGTGTAGCAGAGTGGGAAGAGGAGTAGATTGATTCCAAATTTCCTGCTAATGCTATCTTGACTCACAAAAACTACATATTGCAAATTAAAGGTACCACTGAAGTGATTACACTTCACAGTTATCTATTAAAATAGCTGAGATTTATTGTGTGTGAAGGGACAACAGAGAGACGGACCTCAATATGGTCATGTGGTGGTTGCCAGTATAAAGAGAAATTATCTGTTTGCCTCCTTTCATTTTCTTTATGAATAAGCTGATTGAACTGTGACTGAATTTTATCCAAGCATGCCTTGCATACAGTACATTTCCTGAAATGCCAGTAACCAACATTAAGAGCAACGATCAGATCAGTTTTGGGGAATCAGCCTCTATGCAAAGTCCAGGTATCGGTATCAGAACTGAAAAAGTCTTGGTGCATCCCTATTAACTAAATATTTAAGAGAACCTCTGTACAGACTGTTAGTCTAGTATGTGTGATAATTAAAAGTCTGGTATTGTGACCCTTTTGACTCATTTGTATTTTAGTTGCTAAAAGTTGTTTACATTTCTCTGAATCCATCTTTCCTAACAGCCCAGATTCCCCTCTGTCTTCCAGCAGCTGATTCACAAGGTATTTCCATCAAAGTTGTATTATTCATGATCCACCTACACTGCATTGGCTGGTGTGGTCCGTTCACCCTCAGCCAATGGGAATACAACCTAGTGAATAATACAAAGTGTATCCCAGTGTATTTGAGTTGTGTTGAGTGTGACGTAACACTGGCAGTTTTATAAACATCATCTGTTCATCAGTTCCCCACCTCCGGTACAACAGATAATTAATGGAGAATCCCTGCCCTAATCTATGCCAGACCTTTACCAACATCAGCTCTTTAATAAAACACGTTGATGACACATCCTCAAATAATGACTTCAGTATTTACTAAGTCAACCGGTGCAGACACAGGTGAAGCTGAAACAGAAAACACTGGCTTGAATGAGTCTATCCTGTATGTTTCAGTAGAAGTGAAAGAAAAACAGAGCAGTTGTGGTGTAATGTGACTGTATCTTAAGCTGTGGACTGGATTTATAGACTTCTACTGCTGATGCTTAGAAAGGGTGGGTCGGTCTAATTCCTTAATATAAATGCACATCAGGCACATACATAAATTGTGTCAAAGTGCAAATATTTTCTACCAGTGGCACCAAAACAGTGCATTTCTATTATAATCTATTTCAAACTGAGATTCGAAAATGCCAGCAACAATATTTTCCTCACACATACAAAAGGCTGACCAGTTCAAATCTATACATATATCAGGAACAGTGAGGGAGCTCTACTCTGCCCGTGGCTGACTGGTTCTAGACTATATGACCTGAATTTGATGATCACATCTTTTGCCTTAGGAAGAATAACTCACCTTCTGCAAGATTCTTACGTTTGAATTGTAGCAGTTTCGTGTGACCCGTTGCTACAATCGTCTTTTCCGTGAAATGGAGGGGAGCGACGGGTGTTATTACTGAGCCGCAGGGGCACAGGAGAAACACCGTCATCACTTTTTTCACTCAAATACAGAAAACACAACAAAAAATGGCATTAGATAGTTAAAACCAATCATTATAAAACATTTTATTACATTTTCCGACACCAGTTGACTTCAGTTGCTCAATGAGTCACTATAGCAACAAGTGTGTCCCAGAGCCCTACAGATAGAAGAGCTGCGTGATTCATGTAGCCTCGAATAGTTCCAAGAGTAATTGAGATCCACTGTGAAAAGCAGGATTTAGCAGGAAAAACCAACCATTATACAACAGAACCAAATCAGTATAAAACATTTATATTATAACATTATACATTTTTATGGCTGCAATTCATGAAAATAGTGAGCTCACACTGGTTAACTATCTTAACATCTTAATCTGTCCATTTTCTGCACGATAATGAGCTAAAATACTGTAAAATATAATGATATAATAATATCCTGCAACAGTTGTCGCAACGTCAAAAATATAACAAATGTCATAATCCTAATAATCCTATTTGTACTCATCATTTCATAATGAGTTTGCCATCCTAAATAAAACCTCCAACAGGTGTTTTTTTGATCACTAATGTGTTTGTGTTCACAGAAGATACTTCAGTTGATTTTACCTTTATTTTCTCTAATGGACTTAACTGGCTTTCAAATGACACATCTTCTATCGAGTCAGCATTTCTTGTCTTAACTGTGGAACGTTTCTTATCCAATTCCCTGGGGAAATATGTTGAAAAATATTTAGTCACTTGAAGACCTGTGTTATTAACTGGGGTTGTGGAGTTTGAAAGATGAGAGCATTTAACAGTTCTAATGAAAGATCCTATTGAGGTGCTTTATAGAAAATGTAGGATCCTGATTTTATCTTGACAAACACTAAGGCCTGAACGCCGGGATATCGATGCCTTTGCTGTACAGGCTAGAATCATTCTTTTTAATCTGTTTTTACAAGACCTCAGCTTGATGGAATCACAGTTCTAAATGGCTGGATTAGTCCTTTAAAGGATTTTCTCCATTAGCATAAAACATCTAAGCTGCTCAATGGTTTTGCCAAAGTCGGTTGGTACTATACAGTACACTGGCCACAGACATAATGCTGCGTTTACTAATGACATGCATTTCAAATAACACATGTAGGCTGGCACCTTGTTCTACTGCCGTAACGTCACAGTGCTGTTAAAAGAAAAATTGATTGTATAAAGATTACGGTGCATATCCCCAGGCAGATGTTACCTCTCAGTCTTCCTCTCTTCACTGCCACCAGTAGAATGCACTCTGCTGAGTATGCCTAATGTCATTAAACTCCATTAAAAGTGATTAGTAGCTGTGTAATATTGCGATGTTAGGACAAACTGCAATTCACATGCTGTTCTGCTTGATATATAAGAAGGCACACAGTAGCCCATGTCTGTGTATCCATTACACAGGCTAGTTGAAAATGGCCCTCAACGTGACTGATATATTCAAGTGAAGTGTTCTTTTGAGGGCATTGTGTACGGATGTTCATCATAGGGGCTGACATGTACTGTGCTTGATGTTGATGTGCGTGCAGCAGACCGCACACAGTCTCAAAGATGCAGCTAAAGCAACAAGGTGTACTTCACTGATACACTGAGTCCTATCTAAAACCAAAGCAGAGGCAGAGAAATCCTTTTTATATTATATTATGTTATATATTATATATAGTTTGCAGTACCTATCTGATGAAAGATGTCGTATGTAATATTTCCATGTTGCCATCCCACCTCAGCACCTAAACCTGTTGGTACACTCATTTGAACCACCCTCTTAGGTTTTACCTCTTAGGTTTCCTTCGCTAACACACCAGTATTATTTTTCCTTCTGACACTAATTAAATTCCCTCCACAAACCTAACTCAAGTTTATTGGAAAATGCATACGTGGGAATGAAAACATTGTTCACAAAATGCTCCATAATTACAGTGTTGGTTCAATGCTACTGTCTACTGAGTGGGCTTTCTGCCACACTAACTGAACTACAAATGCCTGTAAGCTTTAGATTCTGTCGCACTCCGCTCACTGTGCAAACTTCACCATTATTGAATGTGCATTTTACAAGCTAATGATGTGAACTTTACTGAAGGTCAGCTCAGAAATATCACTTGTCTGGAGCTTTATGTGCTTTACTTGGGCTACTAACATGGACTCAGTAAAAGTTAGAGATGCTACATGTTATATGATTGTATTTAGTGGAAATAAACTGCATTTAAATATTAACATCAGTAAACATTTTGTTAAACCAATACATGTCTACGTAGGTCAATAATACTGATATGCTTTTATTCCAACTGTTTTTGTAACATTTGAAAACACCCACATTGACCTTGTCTGGTTGCCAGGAATAAATTCATTTTACATACTGAGCTCTTCAGTCATAAAAAGCTATTTTGACGGAATATATAGACCTAGATTACATAACCATTTTAAAGCTTCATTGCCAGCTCCCACACATTGACTTTTGATGTGTGGTGTTGATGTAAGCCCACTTACCTGAGCATTTGGACACAAGTGGCTATTTGGAAAAGTATTGTAAGCTGTAATATGTAACTTTTATTCCCAACTTAATGACAAAAACATCAGTCTGGTTGTGCCTCTGACCCTTTGTGCCAAGACCCAAACTGGCTTTTGCGATGCTGTGACATTCCCACCTCATCTCCAATTTCCTGCTTTTTTATTTTAGCTGTCTTCCTGTCTCTCCCTGCCCTTAGCATCTTCCACTTCACAGCTCATTAGGCCCTGATTGTTTTCACCTGTGTTTCCCTCTACCTTTATAAGACTTTGTGTTCCTGCTCTCTTGTGAGTTTATGGATGCCTGTACTAACCCTGTCTTGGATTTTGGATTGTTTGCTATGCTAATGTTGACCCGTTTTTGGAACCTTGTATGCACACGAAGAGGACGTGCTCAGGCCTTCTCCCTCATCAACTCATTCAACTCAGTGTGCTCCAAACTAACTTATTCCGGTTCTCCCCCCTCATCTCTGTCAAATTCTCTCCAAACAACAGACCACGCGTGGGACGCCACCTCGCCCAGGACTCCATTCCCCAGCACCTGCCCAACACCGGCACTTCCTGTTTCTGGTTTCTCCTCTCATCTGCCCCTATCAACCTATCAACCTATCCCCCTCGTTAATTCACTCCCTGTTCATCACACAAGTAAGTCAGAAGATTCATGTTTGTAGTTAATTCCTCCCAATCCACACACTCCCTAGAACCTGCCCACAACCGACCCATCCCTCACCCGGCCCAGACCATCTCCTCCGCCTAGCAATAATCAATAAAGACGTATTTAACTTATACTACAGTGTCTGGTCCTTTAACTGGGTCTTTAAAGCAACAGCCCTTACAATATTGTATGCAGAGGTGGGTAGAGTAGCCAAAAACTGTACTCAAGTAAGAGTAGTGTTACTTCAAAATAATATTACTCAAGTACAAGTAAAAAGTAATCATCCAAAAAATTACTCAAGAGTAAAAAAGTATTTGGTGAAAAGATTACTCAAGTATACTGAGTAACTGATTGATTTGTTTTTTAGAAATGATATGATCAGACAGACAAAAATATAAAATAATGTGGAAATTCTGGTATTTACCACGGAGCCCAGGAGGTGCCACGGAAGAGAAAAAACAACTAAACCGTGAGTATGGAGCATGGATAGTGCCACAATACAATAGATATAACAAGCATTAAATAAATATTTAAATGTGTCATTAAATTATTAAATACTGAAATTATTTCACACACTTTTTATTTAATATATAATTTATTTAACATATAAGTAAACAAATATATTCATTTCATTTTAAAAAAAAGTATATATAATTATTTCACTATTTATTTAATTAATTAATGGTCTGTGCTGCACACATAATTTATTAAATATATAAGTAACCAAATATATTCATTTCATTTAAAAAAAAAGCATTTATAATTTCAGTTAGTGATGGGCAGAGGAGGCTTTCTTGAAGCATTGAAGCTTTTCATCGAACTGGTTCACTTTGGACAAAGCTTCGTGTGAAGCTTCATTTGCTCTACTTAGTACTGATGGTCAGATGAAGCCTTACAGCCAATTGGTTTCTTGAGGCTTCATGCACACACAAACAAAGACTCTAAGACAGACACGTGTTTGTAGTCAATTTTGTAGTCAACTGTCTTGCCGCAGTTTGGACATGAGTAAAAAAAGCTTTCTGCATAGCATCCCGCCAACCGCAACTATGATTGTATTACTGTGTATAAAGTATGAGCACAGTTAGCTAGACACCTAAAGTTAAGGTGATTGATCTCTGCTGTTTGCTA
>JAUMHL010000003.1:19139701-19154952 GCA_032362345.1 Sandelia bainsii
TAAAAGTAAAAAGTATGGTGCAGTAAAACTACTCCTAGAAGTACATTTTTTTCAAAAAGTTACTTAAGTAAATGTAAAACGTTACTACCCACCTCTCATTGTATTGATGTAGCTGTAGCCAGCTGTTACACCACAGACAAGTCTGCATCCTCCTTACTTTCTCACACTGTTACATGTTTAACTGATCAAAAGTGATTTGTCTATTGTAAAAGTAGACCTGGTAAGTTAGCAGTGGCATTGGCAAGTTGGTCTGTAATTCACATGAGTTAATAACCTTCTGTTTCAGCATTATGGGTCTGACTCTTAGAGTATTAAGTGAATGTTTAAAATCATTACCTTTTAGAATTAAAACACAAACCACATTTTCTGAAAAGTTGGGATGTTTTGTGTGTTCTCAAAAAAAGCGACAGAGGCAAAATAAGACTGAAAAGCAGGTTAACTGTTATCAGGTGAGGGTAGCATGGTTGAATGTAAAAGGAGGATCCATCAAAGGATCCGTCATTGCAGACAAACATGGGTCCTGGCTCTCCACTTTGTGCAAAAAAAGAATATTACACTCTTCACAATCTTTTCTAATTGTAAAAAGATTCACAGACTTGAGGGAAATCTGTGTGTAAATGCCAACAGCAAAAACCACTGTTGAATATGCACAACCTTCTAGCTCTCAGGTGGCACTGCATGAGAAACTCTTTCTACTGTGATGAATATAGACTCATGGGCTTGGCAGCACTTTGGAAAACCTGCTTCCTTTCATCTCAACTCAGGCCACCAAATGTCCCCTGCTCTACAACTACCTAATCACTTTGTCATCTGACCCTGCTCCACCCACCGACTCACCTGTTGCCCATTCCCTAATCAGTTCCCTTAGTACACATTCCCATTGTCTTTTATGAGACAAATCCGTTTGTCTTGGATTTATCAAAGCTGATACCTGTTTACCTGCTTGGTACTATTGGACGGGCATGTTAGGCAAAGTCACAAAACCCAAAACAACCCATAACACCAATGACTGTATTGTTTCTGTAAGTATTTCAGTAAGGCATCCAAGTTAGCTATAGTAGGATTATAGTATAGGGTTCCACCTTTTAGACCCTAAATCAAATGGAGACACAGTTTATAATGCACTCGGATGTCCTGCCTGAGGAACGCAGTAGCCTTGAAGAAGGAACTATTATAGCTTATATAAGAAGCAAACTGGCAAACAACTTTTACTGTGGTTCTCAGACTTGTTAATTGCCTGCTGTAAATGAGGAGAGCTGTCAAACACATCACTCACTAATAAGGACAAATTCAGTCCTCCCCCACAGAACTCAGGCAACAAAATGCAACATCAGACTGAATAATGGAGTGGCAGCAAAATGAACGTTCCAAACAGCTTTATAGATGCTTCTAACCTCACCCACAGACTGGATGTTGTTTCAAGGAAAACTTCAACTAAAGGACAAAGACCATCTGAAACTCACAGCGCCACAGGAAAGATTTTACAATTTGGAACTATGGGACACCCAACATAAAACCAATATTTTCATCAGCCCTGTCCTTTTCAGACACTTACAACTGAAGAATGAGGTAGAAGGCCAGACTAAGAAAAAAATATCACCACAGTACATTACCCCTGACTAACATCAAAACTTTTCTCTTCAGCCTCTTGTTTTTTGTGCCAATGGGAAAAAATAAAGACGAGGATGAAGCTGTGACCATGAAAACTGAAAGATGAGCAACACAGCAGTTTTGTGTTTGTCTGTGTTATTGATTAATAAACACTGCATGAAAAACTTAGGTGTGTATAATTTGTATTGCATTGTTTCTTTTGTAAGTAAGGTTATGAGTCAATTAACCACTATGTATGTCATTAATATATGTGTTGTGTTATATTCACTGGATGAATCTCACAAACTACAGTAACATACTGATTAGTAATAGAAATATTTAGGTTTTACAGACAGTAACTGGATGGCATAAGTATGTAGTTTTAAAGCTGCACAAATCAATATTCTCATATTAACAATGGATCAACTGACTTTATTTATTTTTAGTGGGGTTGCTTAAAAGCAGCACAAATCAATATTTTTATCTTAACAATGGATCAACTGACCTTGTAATGTTAGCAGGGTTGCCCATGATGAAAACCCATAGAGAATTTGAATTAAACTTTGCAGTTTAACCTCTTTCCTCCATCCATCCACCCTATATTCTAACTGCTTTTCCTCGCAGGAGTGTTGGAGCCAATCCCAGCTGTCATTGGGGAAGAGGCAGGGTACCGCCCACCTCACTGGTCTTATCAGCCTAATTTCCAGCAGGAGCAAGAAGCTAGTTCCAGTGAAAAAGTTCTTAAACACTCTGTGCTTCCTCCAGAACCAAACATCAGACAACCCGTCGATGACAGGTGAGTCAACATATTGAATCATTTAACAGACCAAACCAGAACTAAAAGAAGAGTCAATATTCAAATTATTCACTCTATTCAATCTGTTTGCTGTTATTATTGCCATATGTTCTGCTGCCACCAAGTGGCAAATAATAGCAACTAGCACTGCTTTAAGATTAGGAGATCACTGAGTGGTAAAAGATCAAAACCACCACAAGCCACTAAAGGTTTGTTCCAATACCTCTGAAGTTGGAAGATGGCGTTTGGCCCTACTCGAATGATGTCACAGCTGAGTTGATTGCATTGTGCCATTGTTAGCCATACCTGGTCATAACAAAGCATCACGCTATATTTTTTCCATACAAACACCATAGCAGCATGTCCACAGATAGAAGGTGGAAAGTACTGCGTTGACAGTAGGGGGTGTTCGAGTTGAAATTTCTCACTGGGAAGTTGCACCAATGGAACACACTGTAAATGTTTTATCCCCTCATCAGTACCAGAGGAGAGAGAGACTATACTGTTCATGGCTACAGCCTAAAAAGATTGTGGCTGTACAACCACTGCAGGTGTAGTGACTGCAATTAACTTTCCAAGCTTTACTCTACTGCATTCCTACAAGCCCAGACATTTGCATTACTTTAACCTACCCACACTACTCCCTGCAAACAGGTGCATGCCAACTGAGCTGAATGCCCAATGCCTGCATAATTGAGGCCATCATTTCTCACTGCACTCTATAATAGCTGTTAAAAACAAGCAAGCAAAACATTTAAATGCAGGAAAAGGGTACAGTAAATGCAGAGTTCTCAGAGCAGTTCAGGTTTGTCAAGGGAAAAGATGGAGTGTAGAAGAAAAACAGAATCCAGAATGGATGTTTTACCATATGTCTGATTAAACTGAGGCCACTTTAACATGACAAACAGGCTGTGTTTATACTAAAATACTACCAGATGTGATCTATGCAAGACTATGCACCAATAACGAGGGAAAACAGAGACTAGCTGCACCGCTGCCCTGATGAATTATGATACAGCTGAGACCTTAAGTTGACCTGTGACTTATATCTACTGAGCTGCTTGTATACAGAACATATTGTGGATAATAAAACCTCCAGTAAAAGCCTGACTCAAGCACAGCATAGCAAAAAGTGCCACTGCAGCAGGTAGGCATCCGCTTGCTCAAAAGCTTCCTCTGCAACCCTTCATTTACCTTTCCGCTCGTATTAAATCACTCCCAGTGTAACACACACACCAAAACAACTGCAGCAGCAGACTCGTGTTAGGTTGACCTCAGCTGTGTGCATTCAAGGGAAAACACAGCACCAAACAGAGTACAACCAGTCTGTGACATACAGCAGGGTATCTGCATTTTTAAGTATTTTAGGCTAATATTGACATAAAAATGAATTCAAATGATAATTGCCCAAGAAATGTATATCTATATATAGAACATCTTTTATGTTTGTTTTGACACTTTTTAATGAGTCAAAAATGAAAGAAGAAAAGAAATGTTATGTAATTTTCTGCAGTATCAGTGTCCCAGTACATTAGCATTTTTCCAGGCATGGCAATTTCTGTTATCAACAGTATAATACCTGCGAGGGCATACTCAAAAATTTGAAAACAGATTTGAAACACTGCGTAACATGCTGAAGTCACAGAACTACCTTTCTCTGTGAACTAAAGTCTTTCGTATCACCAGTTGTAAACCCATAAAAAAGAGCAGCTTAAGCTAGGCTTATGTTTTATAAAAAATCTGCTATGAACAATGTTAAAAATTAGCAAAATTTTGGGTTTATAGTTTTTTTCTGGAGCTATACTGAAATATTTTTGGACTATTTTCAATTCCAAAAACCTAACTCCAAAAACTTATTTTTCTTATAAATGGCTGTATGCAGCGCGTCCTTTCACCCTCTGCCTGAAAGGATTTGTTTTAGCGCCTGTCTCTTTTAAGAAAATGGAGGTCAGTTTATGGACTGACGATGTTCATATGTCAGACTGTCAGAAACATTTTCTCAGGGTCCAGAGAAAGTCTGTTGGAGTCTCTGGAAAATGTTTCCACAAAGATACCCCTAAACAGACAACAAACAAACACACGAATGGTGCAAAAACAGCTGCAGTATCATACCTGTTTAAGTGTATTCACGCAAAACATGAGGAAAATTCAAACTTCAGTTCAGCTTTAATGCCAATATAAATTGATTTAAGCTGTAAAGTCTTATAAGCGTGGAAAAGATGCAGATGTAATTCATTTCTGTTTCTGCTGGTGGGTGTTTGCATGACGATGGTCATCAGCTGCAGCTCTAGGCTCACCACCTTTATAGTTTCCAGCTATATTAGTGGTGACATGGATGACATGAAATACAGCAGAATTCATATGAGCAAATTAAATGGTTATATAACACGTAATATCAGCACTTTATGAGCGAGCTGTTAACTTAAGCGCTGCAGAAGTTATTAGATTTGAAGGGCATGTCGAGCCTTATATCACTGACGCTAATATATCAACCTCTCTTAATAGTTAAAAAATTTACTTTGAATTATTACAGCCTGGGAAATGAAGCAAGTTCACAATATGCCCCCCACCCATTCTATATGAAATAAATATCTCCCAGACACAAGTTAAAAGCCCCAAGGCTACAAAATCAATATTTCATAGGCAGGAGGTGATAAAGAGTCCTGATCCAGATCTTCCTGTCTTTGAAGCAGCCAGTAGTCCAGTAGTGAGCAGCAGGATGGCTCGATGCCATCTGAAACCTCAGCCAAGTGGATTTGGACCACTGACTTCAACCTGCAGCCTGGTGGTAATTTTGGAAATAAAAGCCTGGGTGACCATCACAGGGTGTATGTGGAGCTATTTATCCACCCAAATCCCAAACTGTGGTCTTGTCACTTTGAAATGAACCTGCAGAGGTTCAAAGTCCAGGGTATAAAATGTCTAATACCCGATTTTTATTATATGTTGAAAAACAAACAAAGATCCAGTCATTAAAATTACCGTAAACTCAGTCTTTGGACTTTGGACTAGTGCATTCGCACTAGATATTATATGAGTCAACACTGCTGCCACCATTGTACGTTTTTTTAGATGGATTCCTAGCCACGCAAATCTTGCTCCACCGTGCTGAGGGAACCTGTCTCTAAATCCATTTGTAATTTGATTACACCTGTTAGGACTATGTTTGTACCTGTTCTTCACAATCTTTTGGCTTATGGACCATCATGTGTTTTTGATCCCTAATGGCAATGGTTGTGAGCAAGGCTGAATTACCAACATCCCAGGCTCTAGATTCACTATCTGACAGTTAGTTTGGATTCAGTGAATTGGTTGCAAATGCATAATTTACAATATTACCCAATCTTGAATTAAAGTCAACTTTTAATATTAATTTATCTTGTGCTTATATTAATATATAATATGTGTAATATGTGCATACATAATTCACTGAGAGAAAAGAGGAAGTGATGATCAGTATGGACCCAACAGCACAGTTTACATTGAGTTAATCCAGCCGTGGTTATTTTCTTCTTGTATGACTAGAAGGATTTTTACAAATGAAGAGTTGAATGAATTCAGCAGTCTTTAATCAGTTGATGACCCCTGAGATCTTACTCCTGGGACCCTTGGGTTGCGAGGCATGAATGGTGCATATTCATAAATACATGTGTTTTTAATGACTTAATTTTAATTTTATTTGTTTCAATACTTTGTACTTAATAGTTTCTGGGTCTCTGGGGACAATATATATAAATCTGTCACACGTTGTCTAACAAACAGTACTCTCTATCCTTGGTGAGTACTGAAAGGATATACAGTACATATTGTACATGTATACAATGCACAGAGTGAGAGAAATGAGGGGTCAGGGAAAGATGTGCTAAATAAACATTCATTAAAAACCAAACCCACAGGCAAGGTCAGAGGTGAGGGTCAGCTGCTGGAAGGAGGGACTCAATGGCCAAGTTTGCTACAGGCGTTTCACATGTGGCTTGAACCCAAGCTGTCCAGGTAAAACTCCCTGCTGTCACACAGCAGTATGTTAAACACTGATTACAAACAGAGGGAACAGCTACTCCTGTATCATATTAATAAATAATCTGCCATCAAGCTTGGGTACTGATTTTGTAGCCTTTGGCAAGGTGTTACTCCCTAACTACCTCAGCACAAGTGAGTCACAATTTCATCTGGTGGGTTTGAGCATACTAATAAGCAGAAATGAGGCAAAAGTATACTTAAAGAGGACACAGAGGGGAAAAAAACGTCCCCTCTGATGTTACAGCATGTTGACCTATAGCATTGGTATTAATTCACTGATCCACTTTGCCTCTGGTAATGTATGGATGTTTAGATCCACCTCCTCGCCACATGGAGGCGCCGCAGTCCCGCATTCCTGCGTCCCACTTGCTCGCTTGACAGTCCAAAAAAAAGAAAAGAAAAGAAAAAAAAAAGTAGTGGAGCCGTTGCAGGAAACAGGGGGGCTCTTTTTGAACGCTTTAGCTCGAGATCAGATGCTCCCTGTGCGGGCTGTGGAAGAACCGAGCACGCAGCGCTTCTTCATGGGGCGATTCAGCGATGAATGGAGCTGAGCGCACAACTTCTCTCCAGTCCTCCTCTTGCTGCTGCTGCTGCTGCTGGAGTTTTCTCTAGGATTCTCTCCTTGTTACAAAAAAAAGAAAGAAAGGAAAACAAACAAACGTGCTGGACTTTACTTCTCCTGTCAACATGTATTCAGCAGCATTGCTACTGATGCTGGCCGTCAGGATCTACGCAGACAGTATGGAAGGACCAACAGGTAAAGGAGACATTTGGCACAGTGCGCACCAGACAAATGTCCTCACGCGTATAGGTGCCGCTTTAAAGTTGATTTCGAGGTTCAGCGTCGCAGTCTAGACACGAGTTCAAGTCAAGATTGCATTTTGTTCTTTCTCCTGTTTCCTCAACTTAAAAGTTGAGTGTGCATCGAGCTGTGAAAAATCTGAGTCTGGCTTTATTCAGTGGTGCGAACTTTGTGCTTTAATGTGAAATATTCCAGAGGGCATGAAATGTGGAATACTTGCATCCTCGGAGTATAATCATAGCATCATTTCATTACACGACTCGGTGCTATTTGGTGAGATTTTCTCAAGACAGGTCTTCTCAAGATCAGATCTGCAAAGTTAGAGAAAAAAAAAAACAGGCTTTGGAATGAAAGTGGGCTGAATCCTGAACACACTCTCTCTCTCTGTACTCCTCCTCTGTGTCTCTCTATCTCTGTCAAGTGCATTCAGCATCATGATGCTTACTGTCATGTTTTTATTGTTCAGGCTTCAGTAGGTGGCAACACAATTTTCTACGCCAGTGTGTCATCCCAGAAACTGTAAATTCCATCTCAGTGATTAATTTATCCCCTCATTGTTGATGTATATGAAATGGGCTGCTCACTTGCCAGCATGTTAACAGTATTGATGGAACATTTTGCATAATTACGTTGCTGATTCAGGGGGATAATTTGGTTGACTGGTTCAGTTTGCAGCCGAGCTATTTGGGGAGATAATTTGGAGGGAGCAACTCCAAAAGAGGAGTGTGTTTTCTGCTGCTACAAAGCAATACAGTGGAGATGAATTAGTCAGTGCTGTGCCCTAAATAACGGCTCTGGCAGCTGATCCAGTTCTCAGTGTGTATAGCAGTCAGAAGTTTGATAGACAGTTTAAAAGTGTTCTAAGAGACGAAAACAGAGATTTTAAGCCGTAATACCTGAAATCCACAGAGTCTACCTGAGATAGAAGTTCAAATCCTCTTCCCCTTTGCCTGGGGCGGGTTTAACATTTGAATGGCTCAAGCACTTTTGGAAGCCTTCTAAAGGCCTCGGATCCTTGTCTTTTGAGGAATGCCATAGAATACGGTTGGACAACAAAAATGCCTCCGGTCACACCCCGTCAAGTTTGTCACAAGCAAAAGTGCCAGCTGGTTAAACTGAAGAATGCTTTGCAACTGGTGTGAGGGTTGTCGCTCCGATATAAATACTCTGGTGTCAGTTACACAGCTACCCAAAAGCAGTTGCTGAACAGACGTGCACTGAGCCACTCCCTGCTCTCCAGGATCAAGTTGGTTCTGTAGGCAGGATTTATTGTGACAAGCCAACTATCTTATGAGCTTACACAGAACACAGAAGACTGGCACATCACCAGTTGGCATTAATTCATATTATTTGTTGGAAATTTCTGCTCTTAAGGAAGGACTCTGGTGGAAAATTATTGCCACACAGATGGAATAGGTCAGGGATAGAGCAGGGATAGTTATGTCTGGGGCTGTGTTGTGAACCTAGAGAATACTTGACTTTGTTAATGACAGAAAAAGAAGAAAAGTTGGCAAGTTGAGGCAGCTGTGGATCAGTTGTTGAACCATAGGGTGGGTGGTTCCATTTCTGGTTCCTGCTGGCCACATGTTGAAGTGCCCTTGGTTGAAGCTGACCATATTCATATTCTGGTTATATATACATATATCTATCTATCTATATATGTATATCTTTATTGATACTTTATTAATCCCCTGCAGGCGGTCTTTGTCTTTCAAACTCTGGTCCTCTACCAGAGGCCTGGGGGCTTGAGGGTTTAACCAGGTCAGATTCATAATCTTGTTTTCTGATTCTTTGCTCAGATGTTTCCAGAATTAAATCTAGTTTTGGCTAGTTTCTACTTGCAGTAGAGCTGTACCTAATAATTATTTTCATTGTCAGTCATTTTGGATGGCACCAGGTGTAGTGGTTAGCACGGTTGCCTCGTAGCAAGAAGGACCCAGGTTCGAATCCTTGGGGAGGCCGGGTGCCCTTCTGTGTGGTATTTGCATGTTTTCCCCATGTCTGCACTAGTTTCCCCCGGTACTCCGGCTTCCTCCAACTGTCCAAAGACATGCAGTTAGGTTAAGTGTTGACTATGAATTCCCTATAGGTGTGTGTGTGAGTGTGAATGGTTGTTTGTCTCTGCATGTTGGCCCTGTGATAGACTGGCAACCTGTCCAGAGTGGCCTCTTGCCCAGTGACAGCTAGGACAGGCTCTAGCACTCCCACAACCATTGAGAGGAGAAGTGGTTAATTTATGGATGGATGGATGTCAGTCATTTTTTTCAGAGAATTGAATAGCTTGGTGTAGCTGAGAACAATGAAAAATCAAAATTTCCTAAATCGCAAGGTGATTCCTTCCAATGTCTTGTTTTGTCTGACCAACAGTCCAAAGTGTAAAGACCTTAAGTCTACTAACATTATGGAAAACAAAGGAAACATTTGAGTAAACAAAACTGCAGAACTGTCACATTTTTTGCACTCAAAACCTATCAAAATAGTTTAGTTTTTGATTAATTGTGAAATGACTAATCTGTATTTTCGGGGCATTATTCGCTTTTATTAGACAGATTACAAAAGAGTTGACATGAAATAAGGGAATGGGGACTGACAACACACAAAAGGTTCCCTGCCAGACACAAACCACATGGTTGGTGCCTTAACCCTCCCTACCAGTCCACCCCAAAGTGCTGCTTGTGCAAGGGTTGACACATGGTGCGACCATTCATTGCCAGTGTTTGAAACTTGTTGCTGCTAAATGCTGTAGACACATTTTTGGAGGAAGTATTGAGGTCCCATACATAGTCCCAGATAAAAATGATCAATGTCTTGGCAGACTCTATGGGTATGAATTGTAGTATTAATATTGATGGTCGAAAATAAGAACATACAGTCCCACTGTGACTTTCTATTTCTCCTGTATTCATGCAAATGTTCCACTATCAAACTGAAGTGCCTGTGTGTGGCTACACATCAATGTCTCTTACCTCAGCTCTATAGCTTCACCTAAACAATGTGTGATTGCTGAGGTGAAACCTGGCGTGTTGTTTAAGTGCACCCAGGCCCTGTTAGCGAAGGCTCCGAGGAGTCAGAGCAAGAAGGTAATTTAATCTAGAAAAGAAATCACGTGAGCAAATCCCAATGCTGAGCGGAGCTGACACGCTGCTGCAAACACTCACAAGAAGTCGGAAGGAGGTTAGCTTGAAAAGACCACAGTGAAAATGGGTGCTGACACAAGAAGGTGGGCTTTCACAGGATGCTGGGAGGATGTAGTGAGAGTCCTTGGTGTGTAGCGGGGTGGATCCGGCTCAGCGTTAATCCATCGGAAAACAGCCCAACACCCACACAGCTCTCCCGGGGCAAATGTAGAGGCTGTAAATGGAAAAAAAATGGAGAGTGTGCCTACACAAAAGGCAGTGATGAAATGTGGTTGTTCTGGAGGAAATAACACAAGATTATTTAATAGAACAATGGTGAACTGCATAATAGCTACACGTTGTTCAAGACTATGAGTACAGCCTGTAATTATAGTTCATGATAATGAGCTGGCAAAGGAACAAGGGTTGTTTTATCACCCATTTTATAAAGGAAGAACATTACAGAATTTGATCAATACCTCCGAGTTCAAATAGTTTACCAGACAGTTACAAGTCTTTGGAGCTATGAGACTACATTTCAGAAGCGAGAAACTAAACAATGCAGCTTTAATTGTCTGTTTGCCTGAAGAAAAATGAACGTAGTTAAGCTTGAAATTAATAAAAATGACCGGCTTCAGATGATAAAGCACAGCCCACAATTCATCCCTCATCTTTCCGATGCAGCATTAAATGGATAGCATATTACAAACGTATACACGAGCCTGTGTTTCCTTCCAGTTAAATGGGCTGTTAAATGGTCAAGCATCAAATGCGTGGACACATTCAGTCAGCCATACACCGCCGACAGACGGAGCCGGTGAGAGCGAAGCAGCGTCAGATGAGGTGCAAGTCAATAAGGCTTTTCCTCCCCTGTATTCTGCCACTTTGATGGCTTTTGAGACATTTTAATTGCTTCTGCTGTTAGTTGCCAGTCATTCTGCTCGTCCCTTATTGGCAGTGTGGCTAAAGCAAACTTGTAAAGGTGTTTGACAGAATTACAATTTAACTTTTAATCATCGCACTGGAAGAATTTGTGGGCTATTGGAAGTTTTCAGCCATGTGAATAGCTGAGAGAGACTCGGCAAACTCTAGTGCCTTTATATGTAACTGCAGTGTGATTACTTCTATTTATCTAAAAATGATTTCCCCTTATCATTGAGGAAGAAGTCAGAGCTGCTGTTGTGCTACTGAAGTCAATTTTCTCCATGGGAGTGGAATTGGTGAGATGCAATGTTACCTCAAACAGACTTCATTGTGCCTGTCTACGCTTAACTCCAGCTCCTTCTGCTATATCTATCCCTACATCTAGTGTACATCAGTTGCCAGCTGTAGTTGGCAGTATCAGACAATTACAGTAATGTCAATACTTTTTGGGAAGATTTTAGGGACTATGATTTCAAATTTAGAAATTTCATTGTAGTTATTAATTCCTGTAGAGCATCTTTATCTGTTCTAGAAGAGGGGGGTTAAGTCAGTTTTGTCTTTGCCTATAGCCCTCTGTGCCAAGCCAGTACAGTGGCTGTAGTTGGTCTGCAAACCAACTTTACTGTCAGTTGCATCCAACTAAAATGTGATATTAAGACTGATACAATCGATTTACATAATTTCTGAAAGCAATGTAATTTGTCTGTAGCCAAATACCTAACACTTGTTGGTGCAGAGTACTTATAGGAGAATAAATATCTACCAAAAGAAGAGAAATGTAACTTCTAGAACCAAATGTGTCTTACATTGTGCATCTTCTTACCTGGCTTGCTAACATTAACCACTGGTAAAGCCACATTTACCCCTTTTCCACCAAGCCAGTTCCAGGTGTGATTTTAATTTGTCCTGGTTCTGGTCACTTTTCCACAGCCAAAGAACCTGCTCTCAGCCAGGAAACTTGGTCCCAGAGTGGCACCAACTCTTGGCTGCTCTACAACCAAGAACTACTTGCATCAGGGGCTGAGAGTGGAACAGAATATGTGGGTTTGGTTACGAGAGGGCGTTTAAATCACTTCTTTGTAGTTTTTGACAGCTGAACACACAACTCCTATTATGCTTTATTGCTGTATTGCTCTGCTACTTATCCACTAGCAAATGCTCATTGGTGAGGTTAACCATTCTCCCCTAATCACATTCGACTGGATAAATTTATGTAATAGCCCCCAAGTTCAACATGAGTCAAAGAAGACATTTATCTACAGGAAGTGGAAAATGTCAGAACTTCTAACATATATTTAGCATGTAACATAACTGAATAATTAGCACAAGGTTACTGAATTTAAATTAACTTGCATCTTCATTTTAAGGGCAGTCTTGACAGATCTGTACTAAGTATTGAAAGCAATGTAACGTAACTAATTAACTTTGATGCTGAGTAGTTAATAAAGTCATGTTACTCTAGCTGTGAGTATGTAACATGCCTGATACCAGCTAAATTTGTTACTTTAGATTTTCTTGACTAGTTTGTCCAGGTGATCATTAAGCAGGGCCTGTGTTTAAAGCCATGTGTTGATCTTAGCAATTAGACCATCCTGAACCACTGCTGCCTTGTGCAATATATTTATGACATTAATCTACCATTGTGGCTGCTGCTTGCACGTGCCTGTCACCGTCATCTGTTGTTAATGGAGCTGACAGCGGTGCCAGAGCAGCCTTGGCCTTGGAGACAACTAGGACCGGCATCTCCAGGTGTTAGAAACGTGTTTTTTTTTCCCCCATTGACAACAAATCATTATTGAGCAGATGGAGGAGCGCCAGCAGGCGCCGCGCTGCCTGTCAAGCTGATCGCTAAACATGTTTAGACAATAACATTGATTTGCTCAGTTTTAGATTTTCTCACATGCTGGTGAAAGCTTATGTTGGTATTCAATTTAGATTACTTTAAAGGAAACTGCTGGGTTTGTGATTGCTGTTGCTCAGTCTTCTCTTGATGACTCATTTTATTGCTTACACGGCTCTCTCTCTTTTTCAACAAGCTATATAATGAGCTTCTTCATGAAAAAGGTGAAATAGTTGAGGGGGATAAATTCTGAACACCTTAGACTATACACCTCAGTGTAGTCGTGGGATGTTTGAGTCTTGTTTTTCCTATGGCATTATGTATCAAGACATTAGCAGAAATAAAAGAATTCCATGCAGCTATGGCAAGTCCAGGGGGGAATCTTGTTGCAGTCACCACCTGCACTGCTCAGAGGCAGCTAAACTGTGCCACATAGTACTCAAGTGAATTTTGTATCTGTTTAACGTTGTAATGCTTTCATTTCTATGGCTGACAGTTAGTTCAGCAGTGTACAGTATAAAAGGCGAGTAGGCGGGGAACCTTTAGTCAGTGTCAGACTTAAAATGCAGGCATTCTGCTGTTTCGTGGAGGCAGTACATACTATACCAGTGTAAACTTGATTCATATGGAACATGTAAAAATACCTATAGGAAAAATACATTTAGTTTTGACTAGCACTAGACCAGCTGAGAATTGGTGGAATTTGCAGCCTGTGGCAGAGCACAGCTAATCAAATGATTATAGTCTCACTGCAGAGCACTGACCTGGTTTGGGAGCAACAAATACCAGAAAGTTTAAAGCATCCCGACTTTTTAGACTACAGATGATACTTTGACATCAGCTTGTTTTTTTTACAAATAGGAGAAAATATCTCTGCACTCTTCCAACCTTTCTCTTCTTCAGTGTAAGAGCTCACTGTCTGCCACAGATCGTTCTTAAATTGTCCGCCGAGCACGGAGAGTGTGAGGATGATGCTTTGAAAGCAGCGGCTTAGGCGGCTTACCCAATTGCGCTAAGGTAATTGCACTGACAACAATATCTGTCTCTGAAAACTTGTACGTCTCATGTCAGCAAAGTGTGCCTTAATTCCTCAAACGCGAAATGAAATGTCATCAAACTAGGCAGGAACACTTCAGCTTGTCAAATCAGAAGGCAAGAACTTCAAGCTAATTCACCTTGGGGGTGTGCGTTGCCTTTTCAGCACATAACCCCCAACTTTTCTTATATGTTCCTTGAGAACACCAGAGACATGAAAAATGAAAAAAAAGGTCTACTTGATTTTTGAGTGTACCTTTGGTGGACGTTATGGACGTTTGGAGGCCTGGTAGTTCAATGGGATAAGCATCAGATTGGGTTGCAGAAGGTGGTGGGATCGAATCCCAGCCCAGACTCAAGCAAAGTACTTCATTCAGTACTTCAGTAAGTATTCATTACTGGTGCAGCTAGGTGGTTTAAGAAGATGCATAATTAGTCAACTGGAGATTGTGTGATAGCAGTGAATGTATTTCCAGGGTTGTAGTATAAAAACCAGTTTCTGTAGTTTTTTTGGCCAGGATACTGATTCATCAGTAATTGGACCTTCCAGACACGGGTGTGTTTGCACTACTATTCTTTAAATGAGGCGAATACTTATGCAACTACTTATTTTTGTGTCTGTGAAGATTCTCAGTCATCCAGGTCATGGTTATCCCAAAAAAGGCTATTCAGTGGCAACTGGACTTGTTTTAGTTCCTTGAATATGTGAATATGGGCGACGTGTAAAAGAACGTAAAATAATACATTTCGCCCTCCATTCCATTAAATTGAGAAAGCCCTTTGGAATGGAGGGCAAAACGTATTAAAGGAACTAAAGCAAGTCCAGTTGCCACTGAACAACCTTTTTTGGGATACTTATTTTTAGTTTTATATTTTTATTTGATTTATACTACTTTGTAGAGATCTGTTTTCACTTTGCCAAGAAAGACAATTTTCCTTTGTAAATTTTCATTTAAAAAAATCCAAATTAAATCAAACATGATTCATTATGGATAAAAAGTTAAAAAGTGAAAACACTGTACTAACCTATGCACTGTTGGTCTGTGAAATGTACACTACCAGTCAAAAGTTAGGACACACATAGGAATGACCATGTTTTTCATGAAAAGATACATGTCTTCAGTTGTG
>JAUMHL010000003.1:19163669-19178521 GCA_032362345.1 Sandelia bainsii
GGAGTGAGAGTGGAGAGAGGGGCGTGGCTAAAGTGAGGGGAGGAACAAAGACACAAAACAAGGACATGACAGTGACAGTTACTGTTGGAGGACATTTGTTGTATGGTTACAGTAATAAAAACGTACTTAAGATTGTGTTCATGGTTAAAAGAAATAACACTGACTGGCTTTCATCATAATTACTACAGCTAACAGAGGGCTTTGTAAAATGACAGTGAAATGAATGTGTAATTGTGGGGCATTTTCTAAAAATGCTGCTGCACAAGTAGGGCTGTGTGATATGACCAAAATCTTATATCCCAATACAAGTCATTTCATATCCAGGTAACAGTACATATCGAACAGTACATGGTGTGCCTCAGGCAATAGCCTCTTGCAGTGTCTTGAGCCTGAGGTTGTTTGGAGCACTCAGCTCCACTTTTGTGACTCTCATCCCCAGACTTTCTCTGGGCTCCTCTTTCCCATGTCTGTTTGTGTTGCCTTTGTGCAGATTTCCTGCGTGAACCCATCCATGCCGTGTGGAAGAACTCAAATTGTTGTCCAAAAGATGAAAAATATCAATATCAATATAATGTCAAGAGTTTGATTTGCGCCACAACAAAATTTGACGATAGAACGCCAAGTGCTGCAAGTATTACTACTGCTACTGCTGATAGTATTTCTGCTAAAGCTGCAGCTTTTAGTGCTTCCTTGATTTCTATAAATGAAGATTTGTAAATATCAGTCAACTTCACCTTGACCCTGGATACCTGTCTTAACTGTAGTTTGAAGATATAAAAATGCATTAAGTACTCAGTTTTGAAGCTGAGAATCGAAGCCCTGGCCTTGAGGAGCTGACAAGACCACTGGACGCCTGACTCAGGACTGACCTCTAACTTTTGCTGGTGCGGGAGTTTTGACGCAGTGTTTGCCAGAGGCCACCAGGGCTATTTGCTCTGCTCAAACACTGACTAGGTGTCTGCAACGGGGGAAGAGGCAGGGAAGAAAAAGCACTCCAGCAAGCGTGTGGGTGTATGTGGGTGTGTGAGTTTTGACCTAGCCAGGGGGCATGAATAAAAATGTCCAGTAATTGCCTGATTCTGTCACTGACATCATTACCACAGGTGTTTGAGCCCTTGCGGAAACAGGTGGGGATGTAAACCTGTAGAGATTTGACAGAAAAACAACCTTTTTCCCAGACTTTTTAAAGACATGGTATGAGGTTATAATGATTAGGTAGGTATGGACCCTTTTTGCTGTCACAAAATTTGACAGTTGGTCTTAATGATGCTGACATTTCAAATATGCTTGGGAGAAAATGTTGTTCGGAGCAATCGCCCTCTCCCTTCATGTTATGAAAAACAAAATCACTGGCATGTGAAATTTGCGTGGTGGAGGATGAGGAGGGGAAGTGGTTGTAGCAGGAACTGGAGGGAGGAGGGCACAAGTTTTTTTTCTAGTTGATTAGGCAGCTGAAATCATCTTTTGTGAAAGCAGTGCAAGGGAGGGAGGGAAGCCAAACCTCCCAGAGGAAGGCCTTTTGGGTTCATTGCTGCTGGATTGATGCATCGGTGGGAGGGGTGTTTGTTCTGGGCTCAGTTTTACGGGCGTGGGCCCATTCAGAGGCGAGACTGGAGGCTCCCAGATTTATTCCGGCCCAGTGGGTAGCTGCAGCGGTGCTGGCGGGCCGCGCTGAAGGATTTAAACCCCTATCACCACAGCAAAGCAGCATGCTACTCACAGAGAAAACGAGAGCAGGGAAGCAAAACCGTATACTCTCATTATCAGAGTCCACAGGAGACTGAGACGAAGGGATGGACAGAGAGAGGTTGCCGCAGAAACAGAAGCAGAAGCAGAATGAGCTGTGGGAACAAAGAGTCTCAATGATAAAAAAAAAAGAAGGAGGAAGAAAGTTTGCAGTGCCTCAACAACAATATATCTGTCATCAGCTGCAGACTGTAGGAAGAGTGATGAAGAGAAGATTAGAAGATGGGAGAAGAAGGAAGATGAGAGGGCTACTTAGTAACTTTGTGAAGGATAGAGAGTCTGTTGTCCACTGTTTGAACACAGCAGAGCCACTGTCTGCAGCTGCATGGTCCCTTTGACGGAGCTCTGTCTGTGGGACTACACACACACAACTGAGGCCTCTCATTAATGTGCGCTACAGCACAAGGCTCATTTTAGAGACCATTACATCCTGGATGTGCATGGATCACGCCTGATTTGTGTTCTTTACTGTGGTGCTACCCTTGATGTAAAGTCAGACTGGCCCACAGATATTTTAAAACTGGGTCTACACTATTCCCAATGTGGAAAATGTCCACAATGAGTGTGGACATACAGACGGAGAGAGGGATCGAGATAGGAATGAGACTGCAATCTATTTATTCTCCTGGCCCTTTCTGCCTTCTTTCAAAACTTCGAAGCACCCAAGGGAGACACTTCATTTTTGTAAACCAGGTGCAGGAGACGGGGAACAGTTTGTGTCTATGCTGTAATTGTGATTGTCTATATATAAAAGAGTTCAATTAATGAAACCTTTTACGACTTGAGGATTTGCTCAGCGCGTTTTCTGGGGCATCTTCCCTTCGGGTATCACAGTGTGCCAGAAGTCCATCTTAAACGTAGACCTGATGCAGCCACCGGGCTATTTCACGGGGGAACGGCTCAGTGGGCCTGTCTGCTGGCCTGCTCAGGGGTTGCTGATGATGAATGGACAAACACAAGGACTGTGTCCTGGAGTGGACAGTTTTCCAGGACTATACAATGTGACCTTGGACTGAGCGTGAAGAAGATTTACAACTCTGGTCTCATCTGTGGGCCTGATCTCTCACCTCTAGGCTTAGTGGCTGAAGAGCAACATGTTGCGACTATTAGGCTGATATATTGGTCTGCAGAGGCTTTTTACTAAAAATATAAATACCTGACAGGCAGTGTCATCCACCTGTGGTATACTGGATGTGAAGCATGTGAAATCATTTTTCAGATCTGCCTATTAAATCTGAATGCTGTAGAATTTCTGAACAAAGCTTATTTGATTTAAGTTTTAACACTTACATACAGTATAAGATAAAAGTAGCTAAAAGTCAACAATTTCTCATGTTGGTTGAGAAGTGAGAAAAAGTTCTAATGGCTGATCCATTTCGTGAACTTGTAACCAACATACGGGTGCTGACACCTTGGAATAACAGCATGCCTTTTACATCTTATTTCTTTGCCTGCTTTCACCTTATGCTACCGGATGCATGAAAGTTTTATCTTGGCATCTGCAGAGATTCTCAGTCATCGTGGTGTACACAAAAAAGGTTGGACTTGCTTGATATTCTTGAAGATTTAGACTTCATACCTGAAAGGCTTCTTCTGTTTTTACTGAAAAAAGGTGAAAAACAAAGGAAGGTATAAAAATCTGTCTCTGGTGTTGGTACAAAGACTTAACCAGCCTTATATATTCTGGGTTACAGTACAAAGATGCCAAACTAGGTTTATGTGGAATTACATGGAAAGATTATCACTGTTGTCTAGTTTGTCCACTAGATGATCAATATTGATTTTCACTGCTCAGAAAGTGTGGGTGATATAGGTACTTGAAAGTATATCAAAGAACTAAGCCAGATAAGTAGCTAAAACAAAACAGAATATGAATATAATGAAATATTTCCTTAAAGTATTGTTTCTAGAGTTAGTTCTTTAGAGTCCTTTAGATCTTTTCAACGTGTATTGATATCATGTCTTTGGCTAAGAAGTGCCACCACCTCCATCAGGGCATTCCAATGTTTGCTGCTTTTATCATAGGCAAACAAAGACCTTCTGAATAAAAGAAGTTTGCATTTCCACCCCTTTGTTGGTTTTCGATTAAAGTTGCAAGTCTCAGACGTTGACGTCAAACCATTACCACATGACAGAGGGAGCTCCTTTTTTGGGGGTTAAACTCTTCCTCAGACTCCTCCAACGTGCAAGCTCGGCTTTCATATCAATCATGTCACATCATGTCTGTGATGCCACTCAGCGTGTCCATTAGGATAAATGTACACTGTCATCAGACAGACTCTTAATAAACAAGACTAGTGCATCTAATGCTGCATTCAGATTGGATTTGGTGGTGACAATGAATGTTACACAAATGCTTCCAAAATGTAGTTGTGACATTGCAACATCCCAGTTTCTGATATCCCTTGCCTGAACTCAGCAGTTTTTTGCACCTGTTTTCATCCAGTAGATTTCCCACCACACCAGTACCTGTGCTGCGTTTGTCCTTTCCCAGTTTCCAAACCTGACTCTGCAGATCACACTGGAATGGGCTTGATTACTTCAGCCAATAACACAAGTAGTTCTGATTGCAAAGACCCTCAGCCATGAATGAGAGTGATTATCAAACCTTCTGAAAACTGCATTTATTGTAGAACATCTCACTATATAATCCATGCTTGTAAGGTTTAATGTTATGTGCTGTTGATTGCCAAGTTTCTAGATTCTTGTTGAAATGGATGATAATTACAGTCATGTTCTGACAGATTATAGACTTCATTTTATTGAGTGGTGAGTGAAAAAAATTGAAAATTGGTGGTATTTTGTCTTCAGCAGCTTTTTTTACCACCAGAAATCATTTTAAAATGTACTGGCAATCACGGATGCTTCATTAACAAACTGATGATCAGTGCTCGTGTTAAAAGGGGTCAGAGAAAAGGGAACTGCTGGCCGATAGTTGGTATATCACCCCTCTTGCAAATAAATTACCCACTTTCTCAATGACTCATATACAATGGACTCTAATTATAATCATTCTCAAGGGTTTGGAGGAATGTGTTATATCGCTAAGTAGGCTGCCCATGCTGAGAGAGATCCCAAGACTCTGCATGCTGCCTGTTGCTTTTGTGGCACTGTGTGGGTTTATTCTAGTCAATACTGTAAACTAAAGACAGGTTTGTGAGGGTGGTTATTTCTCCCCCTCTTCCTCTCCCCTCTGATGTTCTAGTAAATTCGATGGAATATCTTTAGAGGAGCATCTTCTCTGAGGAATGTGCTCCTCCACAGGGGACCGGGTGTATTTGTAGAAGTGATCTGTCTACTTGAAGAATGTGTCTCCGGAGTGTCTTAACTCCCATTTCTTCTCTTACTGCCAAAATGAAAGAAGACACACAGCGCTGTCTGCCCATTATCCTCAGGGCTTAGTCTCTCCTGTCTTCTGAGATGAGACTTAGGATGTGTGAGTGTGGATGGGTGTACACGTCTGTATCTGTTTGTCTGTATGCAGTACATGTTTCTGCTAGCGAGATGACATTCACACCTTGTGTACCTCTCTCAGAAACTCAATAAGAAAAAAAATTGAGGTGTGAAAGATGAAAAATACACATTTTGTCAAGTAATTCTAGTTTTGGTAAATCTCTTCTTTCTTAAAACAAGTGAAAAAGTGTTTCAAGAATGTTTTGAATGCAAATTAAGTCATAAGATTTTTCTAAAATCACATATTTATATATCTAACTTCAACTTCATTTATACAGCATGCCTTACTCTGCCTTATTCCTTCAAAGTACAGTTACTCTTTTGTAGAAAATTCTTCAAACACATTGATTTGCATTTTAAAAATGTTAAAATATTTTTTCTGTACTGGCAGTTTATTCCTTTTGATTCCAGCTTGATTTCAAGAAATGCCAGGTGCAATATCACAGAACTGTCAAGAGGGAATTTCTTCAAATTTGGCACAAATGTCCACTTGTACAATAGACATAATGTATCTGTATGGCAAGTGTCATACAGTGTTGCAAGTAAATTCCTGTCACATCACATCACATCATGTAGCATAATGTGCACCTTGTTCACAGATAAGATGATGATCATAGTGCAAAATTTACCTTTGCATGCATGCTTTTCATTTTTTGTAGTCCCAGTAAGAGGCAGGAATTCACTACTGAATCTGGAAAGCCATAAGAAATGGAGTCCATTATTACGAGAATTGCATTTTTATCTTTTATTTTGATGGAGAGTCACATTACAGGTGTGCTATCTTTTAATGCAGTCTTGTAAAAGGCCTAAGTAGACTGCTGCTTCACAGTTCACAGGCAGTAGTAGCAGAGTGAGGAAAGAGTAGTTACATGCACATTAGCTAGTGCAAGGCGATTAGAAACACCAAGCCTTCAATCTACAGACTTATCCAGTTATGAAGAGGCAATGTTTTTCACTCAAAACGCAGTGGTAAATCGTGCTCTTGGCATGCCTTTGGAGAAGCTTTGTGAATCATTAGGCTCACACACACAGACACACACAAACAAGCAAACACAATTACACCGATGATCAGTTTTGAGGCTCCAGTTCATCTAACCTGCCAGGTGATAGGCTAGGAGAAAACTGCAGCACCTAGGAGAAATCTCACATAGATATGAGGAGAACGATCGAACTCCAATTAAACCGAGAACCTCTCCAATTTGAAGCGATAGCTGAGAGTGACAGTATGGATTTCTAACACAACTGGACTGAGCTCTGTCTATCATACACCACTTGTTTTACTCAGCAAGGTATCATAATACAAAACCACCAAATGATCGACAAGTTGTTCATTGATATCAGTGAGCCAGTAGTTAGTCAGTTGGGTGTTTTCTGTTTTTCAGAACTCACTTTCTGTCTCAACCTCTGTTATGGAACAGTCCGTCCTCTAGTCATTCTTCCACTCCCCCCAGTTACTGACATTTTCAGCTCACTGATGGATGGTGCAATGAATGAGTGTCAGCTAGGAAAGCTAAAACGCCTTATTCTCAAGCCAGAAAACGACAGTGACAAAGCAGCATTTTATTACAGTATTTATCACAGTATTTTGCATTGTGACATATTACCTCTTAACCTCACATTTTTATTGGATGTCAGCTTCAGTTAGTCAGTGAATTTATTGTATCTATCAATGTACACCCTCTGTCAGCATTGCCTCAGGTCTTACTTTCTGCCAATAGAGGTCATTAGAAGTAAAGTACTTAATGCAGCATCAAAGCCTAATGTATACAGTGAGCTTCATAGGTTTTGGAAGTTCAACATATTCTTTTTCACAGACACAAAGTTGGCAACCCAGCAGTGCCAATGTCCTGTGTGTATGAATAACACATGAGGCCAGAGTTGGCTGGTATCTGTGGTGTTCCCCACGCAAAACACTCCTCAAGGATCAGCTGCTCATTAGTGGAATGTTGCTCCTAATTGATCTGTCGCGTTGGACCTCGATGACCAACCCCTGACTCAAACCTCGCACAAGTCAGAGAGAGAAGAATCTTTATTTTTCTTTTTTTTTTTGCTTCTTTGAAAAAGTGGCTGAAGCTTCAGCATGATCCAAGCAGCATGAAGTCTCAGAACTACAAACCACAGGAGCAGACAAACAGGAATAGCTGTAGGCGTCTCTTTCTTCCTTCCTTACATGCATGCGCGTTCACACTGACTGCACCTTCCCACAGATGCACATTTCTTCCTTCCTCCCTGTGCTTTCTAACGCACACATACACACGTTTTTGCGCTTTGCTGCTACCCACCCTGCACCTCTTGCCTGTCCTGGCCATCAGTCAGCTTTCCCGCCACACTGCTGATGTGACAGAGGAGCTGTCAGAGCATCTCAGTCAGAGGCTCTGAGGCTGAGCCAGAGTGACAGAGCGACAGGGGGAAACGCGACAAACAAACAGCCAGTAATATTGCCCTGTCCTTTCACTTACAGCTCTCTGTGAAACTAGAGTGCTGACAGAGTGGGAAAAAGTACAAACACTCTTACACATGCACAGACCTAAGCAATATGTACACACGCACTTACACAAAGGCATAAATAAAGTATACAGAAAGCTGCTTGCATTCTAATTGGATCATTTCAAAGAAGCTTTCTTGCTGATGCACACTGAGTGATTTCCAGTAACTTTTTGCTGCAAAGCTCCGTTAGCCGAACACAAGGATTCATGGATACCAGAACTGTATCCCCTGCATTCAGTATGTGACTTTGCCATCGTAACCCCCCTCTGAGCCCTGCTGAGTTATTTACACAGCTTTGGGTGAGGATTATGTCCGCGGGCCCCAATTGTTTCCCATGCATGACTGGCATTAATGTATCTTGGTAACTAAACACGATGGGTGATGCACGGAGACACAGCCGACTGTTACCTCAATCAGGGCTTGGATGATCCGGGATTATCGGAGATTGCATCCATTCATTCCCTATGGGCTCGAGCTCAGTCTGTTTCCAAGACACCCGCCTAGCGCCACATGCTAATCACTGCTGAGATACAGCATCTGCAAAAGACTGTACTGGGAAGTTGTGGAAATGCTTATGAATATTAAGCATTTCCATTATGAGTATTCACATATAGTTGCCATTTGTTAGAGCAACTGTGGGAAAAGGTCTATATGTTCAGATTTGGTTCAGTGACGTTACCCGCTGTCGTGTTGTTGCAGGAAGAATCTACAAACCTTGGCCATGTTTTATAAATGCTAGATTAAAGAATCCATGGCAGATCTGTGTGCTCATATTCATGCTCCCCATTTTATAAATGTACACTCGTGGAACTGTGAGAATTTTATCCACAGTGTGCTGCACCTCAAGACTTTGCCAGCTTTGACAGTCGCTCATTTTTCTGTTATTTAGGGTACAAAATAATTAAACCACGGAGTGCCATTATTTAATTTAATGCGGAAAATCAGTCTCTCTTTTTTCTGAAATAGTCTTTGTCTTCTGGCTGAGTTCTGTGGAACAGTGACAAAAGAGATTAAGAGGCCCTAATTCTCCTCAGAAATCCACTTTAGCTCTACTAGAGAATATAGCCTGAGGGTTGGAGAAAGCTTTATATCCCTATCTCCAGAGTCAGCTTCTCTTAGCTTTGTGTCTTTCCAGTCTCACTCCCATTCAGCAGTGACAGGTGCATCTGATAGTGTTCACCTGGGGCAAATGACTGGGATTGCTTCCTGGATGCCAGCTTGGAAGACCTTCTGACCTCCAGACAGACCCAAGGGGTCTCAGCCATCTCACTGCCTATGATACCATTTCCTTCATATTAATATGGGATGTAACTGCATTATTCAAGAGGCTACTCTTCTTCTTGGTCCACTGTTAAGTGACCTTTGTCCTGTTCACCCAAACTGACCTAGCTAATTTACACTCTGGTAACTTATTTAAGTACTAAGCAATTTTCATCTCTCATGTTGTCTTTCAAGGCATGTGTTTGTGTAGGTGCGAGTACCGTCAGTCTTGACTATAGTCAAGAATAAACAAAGGTGTGTCCAGCAGCATGACTATAGGCTACAAAGACTGCTGGCTGCTGAATGCTGAGATATGGCTGATCTCAAAGGTGACACCCGTGTGCGTTGACTCTGCAATGAATTATTCTCTCCTTAATCGGGGCAGAAGAGACACTGTCCACCTTCAAATGGGCTGCACGGCCTATGTCACCGGAATCAGGGAGTGTCATAAATCACCTCTCAGACTTAGCTGTAAGCATGAATTGTGTGTGGGAGGGCTTCCAAAGTCCACAGCTCCTTGGACCGTCTTACTGTTTGGGTTTTGTGGCCAGATGGAGCAGTTAGCAGGTAGTTAATTTACCCTTGATGGACGTCCGCTGGAGGTAACTACTGGACAGCTAAATTTGTATCCCTTCATTTTTCCTGTGACCCAACAGAGTAATCCCCTTTAGAGCCCCCCATGTGGTCCAGATATATTTATGCGTTTCATCTTCTTGAGAGTGAGTGATTCATTTTGTTGTGTCAGGCCTCTCTGCCTGAATAAAGCATTAGCTGGCAGGTTAGCCTAATGCAATGCTCCCTTCTGGAACTTCACTTCACTCGTCTCTGTGATAGCCTAAGGGTGCAAACATAAGTGGATTAGAAAACACACACAGAGAATCCACTGTCTGTTTTATAAAACCTGCACGTCCTGGCCTCTCAAGCTCACTCTCCCTTCCTTCTCTTTTCTTAATACGCACCAAAGAACTTACAAACAAGCACATGCATAAGCATGAAAAGACCCAAATGCTAGAACATTATTCCGTGGCGATGCATTGACTGTGGCCTTGTGGCGAGCATCTCAGCATTTTGCTCAAATCTAACTGTGATGCTAACACGAGGTGAAGTGTAATTCCGCGCGACCCTGGTCATGAGGCTCGCCCTCTGTGGGATGGCACAGCACCAACTGTGCAACCACGGACAGTGGGCACAACCTCGAGCAAGGCAGCAGGAGACAGCGAGACCCAGAGATAATGATGCAGTGCGTGTTGCTTCCATTTTTTATTTATTTTTTTACCATCGTTATGCTGCCTGCCTTATGGCCTTTTCCACAGGCAGACCATTAGTGGAATATCATGGTGTCCAAAGCTTTCTTCAAGTGACAAACATGATTTAATTCTGCTGCGTGTTGTAGCTCCATTTGAAGAAGGGACATGGTCTTGTGCCCAGCTCGGCGATACATCATTACAGAGCCAAATGTCCTCTGTTTCTCCTTCAGAGAGTTTCCAGTGAGGTCCCAGGAGTCCTTGTGTTTTCTATATTAGATAACGGATACAGTATACCATCCACACGCATAAAGAACAGCATCCATTACTTTACTATCAACACTGTGTACTATAAGGCCTATGTGTGGATTAATATGTGAGGGGGTGTGGCACTGTATCTTGTACCCTGAGCTGAATGTCTTCAGACAGCATTAGACAATGCAAGCATGACAGGGGTTGCACTTAATTCGTTGACCTCATTCCTTGATGTTGTTTATTTGTGTTCATCTGGCTGCTTAGCGGGCCCCTCTAATGACAGTGGGCAGCTAGTGCTGCACGTGGCCTCAAGCTAATGCCGCGCAGAGGCTGTACGTGCCTGCTCTGAGACACAGAGTGATGAAGAGAAGGCGATGTCGGCTTATTAAATTATTTCAAACATGACAGCTCTTTTTCTCATCCTTGGTGGAAACTACACACAAAAGCAAGAAAGTAATAGACGTTTAAACTAACTCTGTGAATTGCTTACTTAATGCCTGTATTTCAGAACACTAAAATCAATACCCCGCCCCACCTTCAGGCTCAGCAAAGCAGCTCCTATAGGATATCCATAAATTGAGTGGATGATGGCGGCCAAGTCAAAGCCACCTACTCCCATTAAACCTCATCATGAAGAGGGACAGGTATGGGTCACATTGTCCAAGCGCTGACAGAGATTAATTGAGGCCGTGTGACTTTGTGCACTTGCAGGGCCTCTGGGGGTGTTTCTGTCCCTGCCCTTAAATAACCTCGTGGTGGCCAGCCACCTTGTGGACAATAACAGGTGAATATTTTATGAACCGCTGGGACATGAGAGAAACTGCTACCGTTTTTTTTTTAGATAGGTGGCCACTAAGGCCCCAAATGTGAGTAAAGGACAGGATTGGAGTTTACTTTCCCTCAGTTTAATCTGAGAATTTGGCATCTATTCCCCAGACAGACAGAGGCTGTGTCGATTGCTTGGGCAGCGCTATGTTAGTGTACCGTGGTACTTAGATTTTCTTTTTAAAAAGGGAAAGGCCAAACTTTTGAGAGTGCAACTATAGTAAACTGTTCAGGGAAGTGTGGATTTTAAGAACGAGAGGCACAGATGGTGCCTGTGCTGGAAGGAGATCCAGTGAAAACTGCAATGGAAACTCTGTCTGTCATTTGTTTTCAAATCTTCAGCTGCCGGGGACTCTGTCTCCGTCTGTTAATGTCAACTTGTCTGGCTGTGACAAACGCTTGAGTTAAACCGCTTTTTATGCCTGGGCCTCTTTTATTGTTTGTGGGTACAAAGCATGCAGGGCTTTCATAATTGGACCGGTGATTTTCAGTCAGAAGCTGATTTCTGAATAGCTTTCTTCCCCCTCCACACACACAGCATGGTTACATTTCTGAAAATTCACAGTGGTAATTCTGAAGAATTATTATTTTTTGTCTCATCATTCTTGACAGCACTATTAAGACATCACCTGTCAATCAAATGTTTTTTTTCTTCATATTTTCCCTCTTGAAGTTTCTGTAAGTGGTACTTAAAAAGGATAATTGCAGTTTATTGCAACTATCAAAAATGATTTTAGGTGAGATCATGGAACATGACAAAATTTCTAAATAGAAGCTTGAAAGGCAAAGAAACATTAGCATTCAGATTTTAAGGACAAACCTACAGGTTAGGTTAACATTTATTTGAAAGAGGAAACAAACAAACTGATAAAGTTGGCGTTGCACAACCGCATGCAGGCAACAAATGACACATTTGTACTATGCTGTGTTCAGAAATGGCTTTTTAATATGGAAGGTTTATTTGAAAGTATTAGATATACATTACTATTTAACATAATGTTACATTTGATGAAGCGCACATAGGCTCTGTTGGTCTTCAATGGGGACTTGAGACTTGACTTGGTCTTTATGTAGGACTTGTTGCCTTGACTTGGACTTGTTAATCTGTGATATGGAACTTGACTTGGGACTTGTTGGTCTGGTCATTTGGCGCATGTCTTGATCCTGACTTGGGACTTTGTCTTAGCATGGCACTTTGAATTGAGACTTGTTGGTCTTGACTTGGTATTTTTGGTCATTTGACCTAGGTCTTTTAGGTCTTGACTGGAAATGTGAGCAACAACTTCGTAACCACAACAGCAACTTTGAAAATAAGTTCAGAATAATTAAAAACCAGAACGGTCTTTTATTATGTGTGTGTTTTTCCCCTGCTCAGGAAAATTCAGTTAGTTCTATTGATTTCAAACCAACAAGCTTCAAACAGGCAACACCCTGCAACAGAAGCTTTTTCCCATGAAAAAGCAATGATACTTTTTAAAGAGCAGTATTGTTACCTTAACGAACCTGCTGTGAGCAATCAAAACCTACCTTGATTTGGCTCACACAGGTTTTATTGCGCTCCATAACTATTTGGACAGAGTCTGCTAATTTTTCATCCTCTTGCCACATGATGCTACATACAACATTTTTCCATTACAAAGAGAAACTTGCACAGTGAAAATACAGTGGATTATCACTTGTATGTCTGTGTGTGTGTCTGATTGCTGCGGAGTGTTTTCAAATCTCTGTGATGAAGGTCTAGGTGTATAAACACTTTTGTCTATGTGAGAATGTGTGCATATGTGTCACTAAACAGTGTGTGTTCTCACATTTTTGCATGTGTTTCCACACTGGCTGTGTGAGCATTTGTGTGTATGTGTTTGATTCCATCTGTCCCGCTGCTCAATTCAGAGTAAATTACCTTTTGTACACAAAGATGTGACACGTTGTTGCATGAAAAACATCTCGGGTTTCGTCAGTCTTTCCAACATCTCAGGCGCTCGTTCTCGCTCCTCTCTTTCCTGGTTTTTCAACTCTCATTTCCTTTCTGATGAGCTGCTGGGGTGACAAAACCCGGGAGAGGAAGGGGGTGGTGTTGTCTAGACGCAGTGGCTCGCAGCTGAGATGGAAGAGGGTGGGGTTTAGATAATTCTTGCGCTGCGGGGGGGGGTTTAGGAGAAGAAGAAGGCTCTGCTAGGTTTGCAAAGGTTTGTGGGGGGTAAATGGAGATAATTAGAGACATTTTGGAGGCGCGGCGGGGGGGGCTGAGTCATCAGAGGCCGCTCCTCCTCTCCTTCATCCTTCCATCCCTTCACACATATGATGAGATGCGGTGAATCACAGCGTTAATGACAGCAATGCAAATGCAAATAACCCTATGAAGCAAACACCTGCATCCTCATCCGCTGCTTTTTTGTTTTGTACTTTTTTTTAACCCCTCCACTTCACGTACGACTAATTACCACTTGTGACTGAGAAGAATGCTGGCAAGGACACCTCTGTTCCTCGGGTGGCAGCGTACACTGGGAAAATACAGGAGAGAGACGGAGAGAGACATGCTGCATTTAGAGGACACTGTAAACAGCAGCTTTCTCCTTTGTACACGTATTAGTTTTCAACTATTAAATACTGATCAAGTTTTAAGTTGTGTCACCAACCAGAGCATTAACTGCAGGAATGTGTAGTTGGTTTTTGCTTGTGTACAGTAAGTCCTGTTTTGCTCATATATGCTTAATCCCACACTGAAATCTTAACAAAACAATATTATTTTCTGATTTGTTTCATGCATCATTTATTCTACTCAAACATAGTGAGAATGACCATCACAGTTTCCCAGTGTCCATGGCAATGTCTTCAAATAGTTTGTTCCCATTTTAGGCATAGGTATTTTATTTTGAGAAATTGTTTGAAATCAACATTTACTTTTGATTTAGCTTGAACTGAAGAATATTTTTGTTCTTTTCCAAGAAAAAATTTACACTGTAAAATATCATAAACTTGTAAACATCAGTTGTTCTGACTTGATGGTATGAGTGATGAGTGAACTTTTGAGAGTTCTCTCAACTTATGAAGTAAAGTTTTTAGAGAAACAAAAACCCTTAATGATAGAAACAGTTTTGTGTATCTTTAGTACATGTTAAATTGTCTCTTAAATAATATAATGATGCAAACCATGAGAAACATTAGTACTGAATTTAGTCCTTTGTGCCACGCTGGTTACATTTTCTACCCTTTGTACTGTACCCTTACCTTTGCAGTTCTCCTTCCTGTAGAACCATTAAATAATTCCAGCCTGTGCCAAAAACTATAATAATATTTTCACAACTACTGCAAGTGATCTAATCACATTTTTTTGCAAATAAGCCACAAACTTGCTTTTGTAACAATTTTTAACCTCAGTGCACCAATGCAATGTGGCAGCAATAGGTTTTTACTTGAACCTGACCTTATGTCACTTCAGACATTCATGTGGAAAACTGAGTAACCAATCTGTACACTGTAAACCCAAAGAAGTTAGCAGAACTAAAAAAAAATTGAGGCAACTGATTGCCTCAAAAACATTAAGTTGATAAACTCAAAAGTCAAATGTTTTACAAGCTTAAA
>JAUMHL010000003.1:19186870-19200215 GCA_032362345.1 Sandelia bainsii
CCCCCCCCCCCCCCCCCCCCCCCCCCCCCCCCCCCCAGCTACCAGAACAGCTAAAAATGGGGAGTAAAGGATGCCAGTGGAAGGAAAGGATCAAGTGTTCCAGTGGGCATCTGAATCAAAGCCCTCTCCTCTGCAGAGTGAGACGGGAGGTGTGAACTGTAATTAAGTTGAAGCAAAGACAGTGCAACTTTCTCCAAGGAGCACTGATCTCTTAAAAAAGGATCGTCCATGTGGTTTGTGGTTCCTCATTATGTGAGTTTAGCTTATCGGTTTGTGTGTGCAAATGTGAGCATGTGCGTGTGGATTATACTGTTGTGGTAACAGCTGCTTTTGTGCTTGTGTTTTTCATTTACCTTTTTCCGACAGTTGGCTTTCTGAATGTGCTCAATATATTAAACCTAGGAACAGCTCCAGGTGGTACCTGAATTCTTGGCCTAGATGCAGCGAGGTGCCGAAAATACAAATTTATCTAAGTGGTGAGTTGAGAACATCAGAGTTTTAGCAGACTTTTGCAGAAGACTCACGTTGCACACAAGGCTGGCTGTGTTTACCAAACCAAATAACAGTGCTATTCATGAATTTTAGTACTGACCGTGAATCATTGCCTCATATTAACAAATTTGTTGGCTAGTAAAAACTAAAGAATTGCACTATAAAAATGCGAAATATAGTATGTATGCAGCAGACAAACAGTACCAATATTAGTGTGTCCACTGGAGAATTATGCTATGTCAAAGATGAATATTGACTCATAATGTATATCATTATTGTATTTTTTTAAAATCTCTTAAATTTTGTTCTCACATCAGCCTCCCAAAGGCAGTAGTAGGGTTTTAGAGCACATACTGTACCATAACTATACTTTTCTACACTACCCATAACAATTAATCATTTTCCGATCAATACTGCAATTGAAGAGAACACAGTTTTCAAATGACAAAAAGCAATTTCAGTGCCAATTTTTTTTAAAAGGTACTCATTCTAAAAAATCAGAGTGGCATAATCATTTGTTCCCGCGGGCTTCATGCGGAACCTGCAAAAAAAGAAAAAAAGTGAGTGGATGAAGAGTGTTCATGAAGCAAGAAGATTTACTCAATTAGTGCACCTAAGAGCAAAATGGAGGTACTTTGCATTATTCATACTACTTTGTATTCTTACTCCACTTCAATTAAGCTATATGGAAATATTTTACTGCTATGATCTCTATATAATGCAAAAAACTAGCCAACAGTATTTGCATTAAAGTGCCACTTGCACTGTAGCGTTAGTAAGTTTTGCATGAATAAATTTCTTTTTGATACTTTTAAGTATATATTACATTACATTAAGTTACATTTACAATGGAGGAATACATTGCAATGTTGCTACTTTTAAAGTGAATTATATAACCCTCTTCCTACACCACTGAACACTGTGAAAAAGTACATGGTTTAGGTCTTAAATAAAATCAATGTCAGATTTGTGTAATGCTACAATGCAGTACTTTCAGGAAGTTTACCACTCAATACCACAACTCAGTTCTCTAGGAGCACACTGTCTACTAAATGGGGCGGTGGATTAAAGTGTACTGCGTAGCCATGTGTCTTTTGGGAATAGGATGTCAGGGAGGTTGTGCAGTCAAGACCCAGTGTTAGTAATGGATGTCAGGCCCCAGCAGCTGACTGTAGCACCCAAGGGACGAGCTGCAGCAGCAGTGCGGGGGCCTGTGGATCTCTGAGGACAGAGGAGCGTAGGGAGAGTTGTCATCTGAATCCTTGCATTTAGATTGAAAGTCACAGCATATTCCCTCCTGTAGTTAATCTCGTAGTAAAAAGAAATAATAAAAAATTACAAATGGTTTACTGAGTATTCTCTTCTTGTGGGCGACCACCCGCGGTATTAACCAGGCCCAAGCGCATCACATGTTCTGCACACAACGTACTGAAGAAAGCCACCAATAATTAGCCATCACAATCAGTCTTGCTGCAGAAGAGTTGTTTCCCATTTGTGGTTTCACATGACTGAGCTCAGTCTGCTTGGAGCGATTCGAAGCATTTATTTTTAACATTTGATTGTATGGAAATTGACATCAAAGCGTTTGGGTGGTTGGTTGTGGTGACATCATGCAATCATGCACGTTGTGTAAATCTTTTCACGCCATTAGCATAACTGCAAATAACAGGCAGCAGATGGATTCAGGCTGTTTTTGAGCATATGTATTTTAAGGCTTTGATCAGATGTGTTTGACTTCAAGTCAAACCACACCCTCTCACATTTTTCATTAACATTGTTCATTAATATTTAGCACTAATTGGCAAGGGCAAATTTAACCATGGAGACAGTTATAATTTCCATTATGAATACATCACCACTAAAAAGAGATACTGTATAAGACTTTCAACTAATGCATTTAGGTCAGTCCAGATATGAATATTCCTCATTTCCAGTGGACAAAAAAAGACTTGACATAACCACTTAAAGCAGCTTTCCACATGAAGGGAAAAAGTGTCTTCTCCTGCACTCTTGATTAAATTTTCATATCTAACAGTATTTAAGCGTATTTGTCATTTTCCTCCCTTTCTCCGTCAGAGAAGAGGCCAAGTGCAGTAATGCAGGTGCTGAAGAGAAACCCTCCATCTTTTTAATCAGTCTTATTTGAGCCTCGTTGGACAAGGTCTGTTTTTATTCATCAAGCTCCATTCATGTGCCCCTCTCCTCATGACATATCTAACAATGGCATTAACTGGCTAAGCAGATCCGGTTTTGGAGCGCAGCTTCAGATTGTGCAAGATGGATTCCTGTAATTGATGTCTCTTTAAAAGGGGAGGTGGGGGTGGAAAAATTAAATAGGAAATGAAAGGAGAGAGTTTGCCCTAATGAAAAGTATCTACTCTGTCCTTAGTGGGTGTTTTTTCCACCCAAATAAACCATCGGTAGAGGATTAATACACCGTCTCCATGCCAACAAAGGGTGAAGTATAGGTCTTAGAAAGTGCTTTTCTTCTGGTATCTATCTGCTTTTCTATCTCGCTTTCTGTTCCATCCAGCCACCCCTTTAATCTCACTATGCATGTTCATCAGTGTTACTGAAGTACCAGTCTACCCAGTTTTGGTTCAGGGTAGACTGATATTTCACGAACAAAACTATGAAAGTTGATTTTTCTTCAACTGGACACTAAAGTGATCAAATTTAAAGTACATTAGGTAATCAGTGATCCTTCAAAACTTCAACTAGGATCTTCTAATTGACTGGGTGGGCGCTTCAGGTGCTTAACCTCTGTGGGTTTCGTGAGGTTGTTAACAGGTTGAGGGTCACTGAGGTCCTATGTGGATTGAAGCGCCATCCAACTATCATGCATTTTTTTACGGTCATGTGTGTGAACGGCTGTTAAGCTGCCTGGGAAGACTGCCAAGATTCAACGATCCTCACAGTAATGACTTAATGATTCCACATAGATTAAATAACTGACACTCCCAACCAGTCAGTCAGAACTGAAGACACCTTTTTGATGAGTGGTGAAACATCTTCAACAACCTCAAGCAAGACCAGCTAAAACCAAGTAGCACCTTTAGGATAACCATGACCCGATGAATCTTCACGGGAACTGTAGCAAATTCTTATCCAGCTCGAGGGTGCAACTCATTTAGCTGCATGTATCAACAACTCTTATCAACCTCTGCAGGTAGATTATGATGGCTGCTTTGTGCTACGGAGCAGTAAGAACCAGTCCATTACACTCTTAAAGATACGAAAAGATGTTAAAAAGCCTTGGTCAGTCCTGGCTACTGGGATTTTCCCAAGTTGCAGTTGGGGACTGGAACCATCATGGACCAGTAATGAAACAATTTCACACAACAGCATATGCCCTGCAGTGCCAATCTTCTCATCCGCTCCCAACACAAGTGGGAAAAGTACAGCATGCAGTTAGAAGGAAATTAGATTTTTACCATATGCTGCCTTGTGTGTCCATAGTGGCTTCCGCCTATTCTGGCGAATGACAATATGGCAGGTTGGCCCAAGATGATACGAGAAAAAGCTAAGATAGAAGGGGAAGAACTACAGAAGAAAGAAAGAAAGAGGCATGTGAATGAGAAACATGGTTGAAGCTTGAAGGAGACATAGCTCATCCTCATTTAATGAAGACTTACGACCAGGTTTGTCTCAGGTTGGACAGCAATATAGTCATTACCAGACCATTTACTGAACATTTGTTGTCTTGTAAAGGTCACAGGAGCACAGCGGTTCAGCCCATCAGTCATAACATGCTTGGGTATCTCCAGTCAAATCCCTGTATCATGATAAATGTTGATAAATGATTGCAGCTGCAGCTCCACCAACTACATTTTGATCGATCTCTCCCCACATATGCAGTCAGTTTACTCACACAGGTTATCACAGTTGGCAGCCTCAATAAATTCAACCACCGCATTCTGTTACATTTATTTTCAATGTATCTTCTAGTGTGTGATTTTATTTTGTTATTATACAGGACCGATACTGATCAGTGTCGATTTTGGAACCAGATTTTGATTTAGTTTTGTCTTGGTCCTTTGACCAAAATTTGGTTTTAGTTGAAGCTTAGTCATTTGATTTTTCAAACACAAGATTCAGTGGCATTTATTTTCAGCTGTAATTTCACTTGCCAAACCTTCGTAGTTGTGGTAACAATAATAAATGCAGTGTGTTTATTTTTCAAATACCACAAAAACAACATGCTTATGTGCCACACCTGCTTCTATATATATTTGCAATGGCTGCTAGATGTTGCCTAATTATCATACTTATCCATGATAGCCACCTACTGTCTTACTAGTAGTACCATGATCAATGTTACTGAAGCTGTTATGTCGGATTATAGAATGTCACTGAATGTAAAATACTTCTTATTAAGTGCAACAGGTCAAGCGGCTAAGTCTGTCACAGGGCTGACATATAGAGACAGACAACCATTCACACAATTTGAGCCACCTAAACTAACTGCATGTTTTTGGACTGTGAGGGGAAGCTGGACTATCAAACCCAGTTTCTTCTAGCTGTGAGGCGACAGTGTTAACTGTGTTGCCCCTTATTTTTATGGAGAAAATGCATCCTTGATGAATCCAGTGCATGCAAAAAGGTCGGTTTCTGTTTTTATAAACCTCAAGTACATTGTGGAGTTTTTGACCACTAATAGTGCTATGGATCATTGTTTTTATGAGTGGGTACATACGATTCACATTCACATACTCTATAGTTCATGTAGATGGCGCTATTCACAGTGTTCCACACAACCTTTCAGTGTTCTGCTGATCGACAGTTTGTGGCATAAATGTGCCTAAGGTGCCAACAAAGGAAGGATGAAGAAGACTGAATGTAAATAATGCATGATTTAATTTACAAAAAAAAAACTGGCAGAGTAAAGGTTTTATACACTAAACAAGTTTGTTAAACCTCAGGGATACACAAAATGTGTTGTGGTGAGAAAACTGAATGTAAACAAGAGGTTTTTGTTTGTGCACAAGAAAAAGTCTGCAGGGCACCTTTAATGTGGTGAATATATGTTTTTTTGCCCATCATTTATACATCTGGGGTTCAGTTTTAGTTAATATGATGGCGTCACTGCAGTTTCAGTTTGCATGTATTCATAGAATAAACATATTATTTCTACAGACTAATGTTGCCTCTCTGTGACTTACTTTCAGTGTTGTCAATCAATAATTTACATCAATCAGCCTCTGCAAAGAATGCGAAGACTGTTGTTTCTGTTTAATAAAAAAAACAAAAACGTACATTACTCCTTTCCCAATTCTTCTACTTCATCCTGCCCTGCTTTGGGCTGCTTCCTTCTTAGTAAGGCTTCTGAAAATGCACTGGCTTTTATTAATGGAATAAGAAGAAGCTGCGTTTGAATGATTCTTCTGCTGGCTCAGTATTGATGAGCTGTACAGCTGCGTCTCTCTCTTCCCCGGGTCCCACCCTCCTTTTCTCCCTCCTCCATAAGTAAACTTGTCAGGACTGATGCATTGCCTGCACACACTCAAATGCAAATTGTGCGGCGGCAGAGCTTTATCTCAAACCAAACAAGAGAAGCAGCAGAACATCCTGGATCCTCAGTCCCAACAGAGCTGCTGTATCTGAGAGGCTCTGATTAAATGGGTGCCAGCAGAGCGCTGCTGCTGGTTACACAATATTAGGTGGTTTGCCTGAGGAATTTGCTTTAATGCAATGGGAAATGAGCAGATGATACAGATACAGCTGCCTTATCAGCACAGGAGGAGATCTTTGGTCAGGTTTCCCCCAGTCAAATTTAAGTCCGATTTTTTTTAAATAGGGGAAGATTATGACAAGAATGGTGTTGTGTGTGTGTGTGAATGGGAAATCTGCATTGAAATAGCACCTCATAAGTAGAAGAACAACTGACACTGAAGTGAAAAAGACTAATGAAGAAAAAAAGAAAAAGAGTAACAATCAGCCCAGTTAAGAGAGAGGAAGTCCAGGAGTATCTTTTTAATTGAGGTTTCAGTAGCATTTACCGTTTGTGTTCTTCAAATGAGCAGTGAAAGGAAATCTTTCCGGCTGGCAGTCCTCCATACCTGCTGAGATTTATATCCGTGGGAATCAGTCACCGCTGTGCCCTGCACTGTGTAATGTTATCCTTGTAAAGCCACCAATGTGTGCATACACTGTGAGAACACAATCATATCAGAGCCTTAAGAGTAATTGCAAATGAGTGTCCTTGTTAAATCTGTACATAGATGATTTAAGCTCATCTGAGAACTGCACTGGAACAGTGTGATCAATAGAAACCATCCTCATCCCAGACTGCTTTGATTACCTCTTAGTGTTTTATACAGTACAGTTTTCATTTTCCATTCTTATACGTGCTGTTCTATCTGTGATTTGTTCTCATTGTTCCTGCCCCTCTTTGGCTTTACTCTTTCTGTCTCCTTCTGTCTGAGGGCTCTTCACCCCACCCGCGCTTTTCTGTCTCGCCCCTCTAATTTATTTCTCCCTCTCAAAGATAAATGCTACGTAAGAGGCTTGTGTTTTCCTCCCTCTCCATCACAACGTATTTATGATGCGCCGGCTGTGCAGGCTATTAGTCAGGGTTGTGTTGTTCACTGTAGAAGCAAGCCAGGTTGGACGGTGGTACCCGGCGTCCATCACAAGCACTTGAGGCTGGTCTAGACCTTCTGCCATTAATCTCCCCAGGGCCTTACAGTTACTTCTTCCTGATTGTGGTCCTGCCCAAACTTTCAATTAACACCTCCTGTGGACACTAAGGTATTAAACCACTGACTGGTTAAAAAGGCATCTATCTCTTGTTGGGTACATTAAAAAAGTTTACATTTAGCCATGTAGATAGTTTTAGTTTTATCTTTCCAGGTTTTCAGACATTCCCCTCAGTACAAAGGAAATGAATTTTGGAGGTGGTTGAGTAAAAAAAAATCACCTTTTGCCTCCACAAGTAGTGTCCTCTTCCATCCTAGTGATCCGCAAATTTCAATTTGAGCAGTTTTCAGTAGAACTTAAAATGTTAAGATGTATTAGAAAATATGTTTTTCGGGAGATGGTGTGGTTATTGCTTTGTTATCATAACTTCCCTGGTTTGATTGCAGCTTCTGACTTTGTTGCTTGTTATTGCATGACACCCTATGAACTCTCCTCGCATTTCCTGCCTTTCTCTGTTGTAAAATGTCAAATACTGGAGAAATGCAGAATGCAAAAGATGTTTAAAAAGAATAGAAAATAGGTTATGTAATTTGGGCGAAACTTTAATGGTTCTTACCCAAGTCAATTGAGATATTTTACAGACTTGAATAAACAAGTTTGATGATTTCTCTTAAGCAGGGGTTCCCAAACCTGGTCCTCACTGGTCCTGCTTGTTTTCCAGCTACCCCTGCCCTACTTCTGATTGACGGAGTAGGGCAGTAATAGTTGGAAAACAAGCAGGACAGTGAGCCTTGAGGACCAGGTTTGGGAACCCTGCTCTAAAGTAATGACAAAGGTAAGAGGATTAGGCCAATCAAAGATTAGGTAAAGCTGCTGAAAATACCCACATCCAATGTACACTAAATCAGTTAACCACCAGGTGGTGTTAATGTTGTGGCTTATTGGCGTGTTTAAAACAGTAGACACATTTTTACTACCGTGAATGCACACAGCAGATTATGTAAACTCAGTTCCACACACACTTCCCTAAATACTTGGTTGAGAGTATAAATCCACAGCTAAAAATAGTCCCTAACAAATTTTTTTGTATTTTAGTAACAGTTACACAAAAAATTCAGTGACCAGACTGTCTTTTAAAGGAAGAAGAAACTATATTCAGTATTGTGCAAAAGTCTTAGGCCACCATTGGATTTGTTGTTTAGTAATGCTAAATGCTAAAGAGTCTCTATTAGAATACAACACTAATACTACACTAATATTAGAGAAATTCTGCCTCCGTAGGCCAAAGTGACAGATACTGAGTGTTACCTCTGTAGAGATATATGTAGAAGTCAAGGATATAAATAGGAGTGGAAGACCTGTTAAAATCTGATGAGATGTTTTCTTTTAGAGATCAGCCATCACAGCATTTGTAAAAAACAAATCTAACACTGGCCTAAAAGTTTTGCTCAGTACTGTATTTATGGTGTATGTAAGGTGTATATAAAGATTTATGTCATTTTGTAGGAAGCAATACCCTGTTTGTGACAGAGAGCCACAAAGAAAGTCAGAAAGTACTTTGAGACAATAAAAATATATATAAAGCCAATACTAAGCATATCTGTTTTCTGAAAGTCAGAAGAATTACTGCTATTGGGTTTTCCCCTCAGACATCTCATGGGGAAGCCTCTGGAAAAGTATTTAGACCATTAATGGAAGCTGCATTAATGAGATTCTGTGCTGCCTCTTGCAGGCTTTGCTGGCTGTTTAGTAACCCATCCCTGATCCAAGCTCACCAAACAGAGGATTTCTCTGATCAGCAGTCTCAAACAAATAAAAAAACTAGTAATAAGAAAACATTGCTTGTTTATGTGGAATCTGATGAAACACTGCAACTTATATAGTGACTTGAAAATGAACCTCTGGCGTCAGTTATGTATAACACAGCCAATTAAAGTCTGGTCTAACAGAATTCTAACAGCAAGGTAGGCAGCAATCAGAAGAGGAACAGAAAATTTTGCAGTTTTTTTTTTTGTGTTCTTCGCCAGGTAGAAGAGAGAGCTGAGAATGTGTTGAGACAGAACTACAAGCTAAACACAGATAACACATTCCAGGCATGGTATCTTACGACAAGCTCGGGTCTTGTTTGGCAAATTACTTCTCCTACCTTTCAAAGAGGAGGGCACCTCGTTTTTGCACATTTCTTTCTTTCTCCCTCCTTTTGTTCTCCTTTCGAGAAACTTGTCAGCCGTGACAGCAGCTCACTGAAGTTATCTCGGGGCCCCGCGGTCCACGTCTCTAGGTGTTACTGCAGCTCTGCGTGGCGGCGCATTCCTCGAGGACTGTGCTGAACAGCTATCGCCTCAGATAAGCAATTAGCATTCTAAAAGCTGCTTTTCTCTCACATTCAAGTTATTATTGTGTGAAAATTCAGCAATCTCGGTCCCACGTTGGCCACATTCCCCGGTGCTGTGATTAACACAAATAACTCATTGCTGCAGTCGTTACAGCTTTAGCCTGTGTGACACTGACAGATTTATTATAATTTTATTTATTTTTAAGTAAACATCAAAACAGCAAACCGCCTCGACTAAACACACACACACACACACTCTTCTTATGCACACCCTCAAAGAGATGCACACACATGCACATCAGTAAGAATTCAGCAGAACGCACGTGGCTTTTCTAATTACATGGACTTGCCCTCCCGCTGCCAGAGAAGCTCATTTGGGCACTGAGAGGAACGCTTGCTCTAAAAGCAAGGGAGGCTGGAAAGGATGAGTCTTAATGAGGGGAATCAGTGGAACGTGTCTGATGGTGACATTTCTTCCTGGAGCTGGAGGGCTCTCGATGAAAGACGAGTCTTCACCGCGGGCCCTGCTCCACCACTCAGGCCCCTCTCATCCTCAGATAACCGGGCACGGCGCTGCACAACACTCAGCCGTCACACAGGAGGCAATTAAAACTCTGATCTGCTTACACGCCCGGAAACGCTCACTCGGCTGCAGGCGAATGGGGAAGACAGTCGGGGCAGTGGGGAGCTTCACTGGTGGTGAGGTGGTGTTTGTCAGCAGGATCTGTCAAAGTGAAGGTCCCAGCGGTTTATTGTAACATACAATATTTCTTCAGACACAACAGTTAGACTGATTTCTTCTAAACAAAACAGAAAAGGAAACAGAGGGTGATACTATAAAGTGGAAGCTGGAGTCAAAGTAACTACTCAAGCTTTAATACAATCTGTTAGTGAAGAGGGTCCTGGGACCATTGTGTGCTCAGGGCGTTTGGAGGTAGAGAGACCATTAGGCCTGTCTTCCAAGCCTGAGCCAAACTGAGCAATGGCCAGGTCAGCGGATTGGTGACAGGCCCGTGCTGCACTGTATATCTTATAAATGAGCAGCTCCCCTGAATCCTGCTCCATTATTCCTGAGCCACCCTCAAGCTGCAGGTCCCCATGCTGTTCTCTGGGTGGGTCTATCTGTACAAATCACACTTGGAGACTCATTTGTGTCTGTAGAAGCACTGGTTAGATTCTTGTTTTTGCATTTCCTGCTTGTGCAGAGCATGATTGCATGAATTGGCAAAGCAAGGACACTGGTGTCGAAACCACAGAAGAGAAATTATAGTTTATTATAGCTTTTTTCAGACATGCATTATAAGCCTGGACTTACCTAGACATTACCCGGAGGAGCTGTATGTGAGAATGCAAATGTCTGAAGCAGATGGACTGGACAGTAAACAGACTTTACCCTGCCAGCTACTTGGTACAGAGGATGTGTAATGTGTAATGTCTTAATTTCTGGAGAATTTACAGCGGGTGAGTGGATGTGACTGGCACTGCTTTGTGATTTCCGCAGTGTACTTTTTGCATCTTGACCTGCTTCCTTCATGTGCCTCCCATTGCCTAAACCAACCATATCATTTCCAGTAGGTAAGAACACGTCTAACACAATGTCCTGAGCTGCGTTACTGAAAGAGCAAGTCCAGATATTCTGGATCTGAATCCAGACCTGATTCTACAGACATTGTCCAGAATTAATTTGAGAAAACAGGTTGGAATTTACTTTGGTAGGTAGCCATGGTCTTTGGTTATATGGATGACATTGTTGTATTCATCAAAGCAGGTAGTAGCTGAGATGAGCTTAGTTGGTGGTTAAATTCCTTTAAATACATACAACTGGGCATAAAAATAAAACACAAGCTGAGATCATCACACCACTTTATTTGGAATAAAAGTGATCAGGCCTGTAACAACTGTAATAATTCAAAGAGGGTCTAGGAAGTTGTGATGATTAATTTTCACTGTTTCCTGACATTTTGTAGACATTTTGATTGAAAGGTAAATTGAGAAAATCGTCAGAAATGAAATGCAGGCTCTCAATGGTATGTTGTGTAAAACATGTGTATCAATGGGAAACTTGCTCCATGGCTGAAGTAGACCATATAGCACCCACACCCACACATGAGCACTGGTGTGTTCTCATTTTCTAAAGTGCACCTGTGGTTCTGACCAATTAAACAAAAACATACCATCTCCCCTGAGTTGGACAACCGAGCCGGTGGCTTTAAAAGCCTGTGGTTTTTGTGAAAATGGCAGAATAGTGAATATAACCATTAGAGGCCAGACAGGGTTGGGTCACCTTCACAGGCTGAGAGCCAGGTTGTTGTTGTCCTCCATCAGCTGAAGAAACCCCCTTCACTGCTCTGGCACTGCTGCCCATTATTTCTGGCTATCTGGGTGACCTGTGGCTGCTGTCATTTTCACACCACAGGGCTAATTGCACCAAATGGCAGTAGATTTGGAGGGAATAGTTAAGATAGCCAGTCCATGCTGACCGCCCAGTGCCAACCATTAGCTGTAATTTAGTTTTTAACTGCAGAGATTCTCCAGGACTTGATGCATTAACTCATTTACAGTGAGCCTGTGGTGATGGAACTGAACAATCGTTTCTCGAACAAGACTATAATTCACACTTTCACCAGTTTTATCCTGGTGGTGAGCAGCAGCTATAGTTTACTAATAGCTACAAGTTTTATATGTAATTCTGTGCTGCCTTCAGTAACACATTTTGCTGTTCTCTCTCTGCAGCAGGCTGCACCTTTGATGAGGACTCAGACCCTGGCTTGTGTGAATACCGACAGGGCCAAGAGGATGACTTTGACTGGCAGCTGATCAGGACCTACAATTGGCTACATCCGACCTCAGATCTTCTACGAGGTAGGGAATTGGTTAAGGTTTTCTGATGGGTCAGACCACAACACTGTGGTGGGCTTGTCGCGTAAAATCCACTTTTACACCCAAGCCTCAGATCAATATGTAACTGTAGTCTATGGGCTGCTGACCATAGCATATAGCGGTATAATTCACACTTGCTGCAGTGGAGCATCTCACTTGGACTAGTTGTGGACTGTGCTCACATTAAACAACTTTCATGCGTGAAAAATAACAAGTGCAAATGAACATCTTTTGTAAACTGGCTCTTTCAGGTCCTCTGAATAAGTCTCTTACTGTTTCTGCACCAACGTTTACTTCTTTAACGTTCAAGTGAGCAGTGGCCAGAGGGAAACAACATCATTTTTGATAATCGTGGCTGGAGGAGAACAACATGCCAAGGTTGCACATGTACTGCAGGGTGGGATTTGGAAGGATCCATTATCAAACATTTCCAAAAGCTGTGTTACTTAAAGCAAGGCCAGCATCTTTCAACAACAGAGCAATTCATTGTGCTTTCCATTAGACATAAACAACAACAAGACAACACATAAAAGACACACAGAACAGTATAAAAGACACAAATAGGATTTAAAAGTGTACTATCTGACAGGTCTGCGTGGTTTGGAACATAACAGCAGAACAGAAATGTATTATATCCCTAGAACATTCAGAGCTTTTTGAAACCAACAATAAAGCATTAAAATGAGCAAGCATGTCCAGTAACAGTGGTTCATTTAATCTCTTTTAATTGCAACATCCTCCCAGTTATGCACTAGTAGTTGATTATTGAAGTGAAGGTGTACAATGTAACAGCACATCTCCAACAGCCCACTTTTACAGCTTCAGGTGCATTCTCGAACTAACATCTCCATCCAGCCATCACAGTCCATATCAGTGAAAACAATTCAATTCAATTCAATTCATCTTTATTTGTATAGCGCCTAATCATAACAAAAATCATCTCAAGGCACTTTACATAGCAAGGTTAAGAACCTTGCAAAATATAAGTATATATACAGA
>JAUMHL010000003.1:19200315-19244703 GCA_032362345.1 Sandelia bainsii
AATGAATTATTGGTGCATCCTATTAACAGTGAATTGCAGTAGTCAAGTCTAGAAGAGACAAATGCATGGACTAATTTAACAAGAGTTGCGAATAATGTGAATACATTAAATTCAGGCATAGTCTGTTATTACCTTGCAAAGTATAACACAGCAGCAGTGAGTGGTGTGAAAAGTAGTTTTCAGGTTGTTGTTTTTTACCTTGGGTTTTGCCTCTCAAGCCACATGCAGTTTAGCTTACCATGTTGATTGTTTGCGTTGCATACAACCGGTGAGGAAGACCTGCTTATGGTTGAAGTACGGCTTCCTTCTCTGCATATTTAATGTATTAATAAATTCACTAGAATTATTTAAAATAGAACATCAGTGAAAAATAGAATAGTAAAACTCAGTGATCTTTCTAGTAAAGGTGATGAACTAAACACAACTAACACAACAACATTATTCCTTCAGAAAAAACTTTAGTTATTCAAATTTAAATAATTTATGCAAAAAATTTATAAATTGCACAGATTGTCTTCACATTACCCATTCATGGCCATGGACAAAACCATATAACTTAGTGTGACTTACTGAATTCTATATAATTTTTCTCTCTTGTCTGTAGGACATCCATCCATCCATCATTAGATCTTTTCCTGTTACAGGTCGTGGTGGTCCTGAAACAAACCCCAGACATCTATAGTACGTCCTTCATTTCAGTGTCTCAATGGAGAAAGTGTCAAGCACTGCAGTTTTATAAAAATAAAATGATTCCTGTGAGCTATGTTTATGCTTGACAACAATTGATTGTATTAATTAGTTGTTGCAGCTCTACTGTACACATGACGACACAACTAAAGTGTGTGGTCAAACTCTTAGACTGAAGAAAATGTGATAATGGAACAGGGAGTGTTGGCAAAGGGTAGACTAAACATCACGATTTCATTTTGAAGGGAAAGTTGACTCACTAATAAACCAGTCTGATGGCGAGACAGTCAACCCATAGTCTTATGAGTTACTTCTGCAGGTAGGCTCCTAAATCAGGTATTTGGGAATACATATTTTGTAAAAAACAAACACCAAAGCAGCACCAAGTATCTGGAGATATTTACCTAGTTTAGAAATAGAGTTATAAAAATGCTGTTTTGGTCCAAAAACACAACACAGACACAATAACCCATCAGTCTACTAAAATGCAGGCTTGCTGCAGCTTTTATGTGCTTTTCTGTGTTTCAGATGCTTCATTATAGGAGCTCTGTGAATGTTCTGGATAAAATAATGATACCCTTAATGAAAACAAATTTACTGCAAACTGACTGGGACTGTTTGTGCAGCATTCTGTCAATTACCAGAGGGAAACTTCAAGTCCAAACCTCAGAATCTTTTCACAGTCATACAGGGAACACGACTGAGTCATTTTTAAATGAGCAGGGTCCAAAGAAAATGAGTTATTTTATTATAATCTGCAGTGCTGTGAAAATGTTCCATGTTTCTGACAAAAGCTCACCTCCCCATCACTGTGTCCAATATTTAAAATGAATCTTAAGAGATGCATCAGATCTGATTTTACCTTCTGACTCATGATTTATAAGTAGCTAGCGGTCCTTTTATTATATTTCCTCCAATGTGCTTGAGCAGTCAAGAGTCATCTGATTCCTGTACTTTGGCTGCTCACTTATGAAAGAATCACCCAAGATGCCCTTTGGTGCAAAGAATGAAGGAGATCATGGATATGCAGCAGGATGCTAAATTACTTAGAGGATGGAGCCTTTCTGACTGTCACTCAGTCTAAACTCGGAACTGAAGGTGACAGGGCTTTTGCTAGTTGGAGCCAGTTCTGAAGTTATGTTTGTGGTTTTGTTGATTGCACATATGCAGCAGTCATAACAGTTCTTAAAACTACACCAATCACATTAACAATGGATCAAATGACTGTTCGATGTTTCAAAAAAAGTGTCTTGTAGTTAAGAACACACAGCACTATAAACCAACGCTGGAGTTCCTTTTAGATCTAAAAAAGCAATACTGTTGTATAGTAGCTCATTGTTTGGTGAACATGGTGCAACATTTAGCAGCCAAGGAGCCAGATAACAGTTGGAGCCGATCAGAGAGCCAATAACAAAACAAAACTTACTTGCACTGCCTGGATGAAAACATAATTCCACATGAATACTAGTGTTGTTATATATCCCTCTCTCTATATACTGTATATATAGAGTGTTGTGTTGACAGGTTCTTGTGCTGCCCACAAGTGTCCAAAAATCAGTAAATGCTGCTTTAAGATTATATAACTCTAGGTTTGTGGAGGTTTTCTCTTTGTTTCTTTACCATTGGAGATTTTAAAACATCAAACAGCAGTCATATAAAGTTTGTGACAAGATAGCGAACATATTGGCATATTTATATCATTAATATATATTTTTTATGTCAAGAGTGGCTTAGTTTAATTAAATACTATAGGTCTAAAGGTCCATTATCCACCAAAACAATTATTATTTTCCTTGTGTTAAGCAATTCTCAGTCCAAAAGCCCAAACACATTAATTTTACTATCAGTTATGACAAGGAAAGGCAGCAAATGCTCACATCAGTGAAGCTGAAATCTAAGAATGTCTAGCATATTTTAATTAAGAAATTATTGAAACAGTAATTAGTTCTCAAAAGAATCCCTGGACAAATTTTCTAACAACCAACAAATCATTTCAGATTTTGAATTTTGTTACCCATTTGATCATGCAAGGCTTGATCATCCTGAAAAAATAAAGAAGCTTACTAATAGTGATGCACGTTGGGACCCCAGAGTGAAATCGGGCTATTCTCACTCGTAATCACAGTTGTCTCTCATTCATATGTCTTCACAAAGAGTGTGAACATGCTTTATTCCCACTCTGGCTGAATGTTAATAGATGTTGAAATGGACTTAGTGCCTGTGTCTGAGTGCTCACCAGGTTTCCTCTGTTGATTTATGCCAAACAATCTTATTACCTTGGACCCTGCTCCATCATCAACCTACTGACAGCTTGTTTTCCCACATTCAGTCCCTCTGTGCTTTTCTGTTTAAGTTTGTCATGTATCTTCATGGGTGGCTGGCTTCCAATCTGTGCTGACATTTTACATATATGTTTATTTTAAGGCGGTCTGTTTGTCTCTGGAAATGCTGTGCTATCACACATCTGAGGAGAAAATATACATGCTGGTTATAGCCCGCTGGCTGTGGAAAGCTGTGGCGATTCATAGAAGGAGCCGGTGTCCGACGGGATTTCATAATTCATTCGCAGTTATCAAGTGGTTGTTCCGCTGTTCCGGGCACAGCTCCCCTGAGGCAGGCAGGGTATGTTAATGAACTCCATGGGATTGGTGGTGTCTAGCATGGGTCAGTGCTGATTACACTTCCTGGTGTTCCTCAGGGGCCAGAAGTTCCACCTAAAAATGCTTTTCATCCATTAGAGATGGTTGATTTCAGGCGGGATGAGCACATGCTCAGATGACTTGGATGTTCCTGTCAGATGATGCTGGATAAGAGATGGAGACTTGATCTACAGCTGGGTGCGATCCCATCATCAGAGGAACATGCTGTGAGACCTCTTACAGCAATCTAATATGACTCACAGATTGTGTTAGGGACTAGGGACTTCAATATTCTTCAATCCCTTTGAGATACTGTACTGTATAGAGAAAAGTCTTTCACTGTGTACCAAGATCATAAACTAAATACTAACCCTTACCTTTGTTTAGTTAGATTAATGCCCTCAGACCATGTCCTCTGGTATCTTCTCTAAATTCTGCATTGCATTAATTTCACTAAAAGTAGCTGCTGTTCGACATTTGTTAGCTCCAACCCAACATTATCTGCTCAGTTTCGGCTTGAGTTTCAGTCACCGTTGTTTGTAGTTGTAGAAAAAAACCTCATCCAAGTAGCAAATAGTTGCTGAGAGAAAAGTGAAAGCTTATCAGGCACATTTAAAAAGTTCCTCCAAAATAAGTTTTAAAACCATCATTGAGAACCAGGCAGAGGTGACAGGGAAGCAGTATATCATGTCACATGGTTTGTGAAATCTAACAGCAATTAACAAAAAATGTCCACAATATCATGCAAACAACTTCTGTTCCTTGGCATAGTTCTTTGTTTATCTTATATTTGTGAAATCCAGTGTGTAATTGATTTGCTGTCAAGTTGTAAGTGAATACGCTGTCTTTGTTACAGTAGAAATACGGCTTTACCATCTCAAGTGTGAAGTCAGCTTTATCTGTTGTGTTTTCATGCATCAATGAAAAAGAACTTGTCACTCCAGCCCTGTTGTTTATCTTGCAGCTCAGGAAGAGTATGCAAGGTCAGAGTTTTCCAGTTTGAATTTTTCCAAGGGATTTAAATTGTTTCAGAGATGCTAAAGAGGCTGCAATTGAGACAACAACTTAGTTTATTATGAGCAAGCAGTCGATAGTATTGATTTGCACCCACCAGCCAGTGGAATACCAATGACATGAAACATGGCAGCTAAAAAGGAACATGTTACGCCCTTCAGCTTTGCACTTTTTTGTTGTTGTTGTTGTTTTTCGTGATAGTGTTTCTTCTGAGTCTCTCAGCCTGCTTGTCAGCATTCTGGAGCCGAACGTGAGATGCCAAGGTTCAGTGTCTGGAGCACAGATGTGAATGCTATGCTTGATAGACAATGTTTTTGCTATTCTTCTAATAGTTATATTGAACAGGTTTGTGCTGGACCAAACAAAGCGGATTCAGAGGCCCTTGAAGGAGATTTTATTTTAGTTAAATTAAATTAAACCCACAGAGGACACCTGAAAAATGGACTAAATTTAAGTCAATATTCTTACAGGCTTCCTTTGAGACCTGCAATGTTTAGAAAAGTTAGTCTAGATCAGAGGTTTTGGTCAAGGAAGCGGAGGCAGAGAGGCAGAGATGAGAGGTAAGATGAACAGGTACATGGCCAATGTTTTTAAAAAGTTATTGTAGTTTGTCCTGATTTGACTTGCTCACCAACATGGTCATCAGTTGCAGTAGAGGCAATTAAGATACTTGAAAACCGTGTCTGATTGCAGCAATTTGAGTCAAAAATCTATATTCTTTGAGTCCTAACCAAAGAAACTGAACACATAGACGTGATACACATAATATTAGACTCAGTGTGGGATGCAGTATACTTTTCAAGGATAACATTATCTCCACTATCCAATTCAATTAAATTTCCATAAATCTGCTTAGGAATTATAGAAGAAAAATTTAACAATCCTTTAACTGCAGAACTTGACTGAGAATCATCACGTTTTTATGTTTTCTCTAGTATTAAAGTAATCCAGTAATAACTGTGTTTGAATTATTCTGTGCATTGCAAACAGTAACTGTTAATAGCTAGTTCGGCTTGGCTCGGTTTGCCTAAATGTGAACAAATATAGGTTGAGGCTTTGATACTTCCCTACAGATATTTGTGACTAAGGGGTGGGTGGTGGGATGGTATCTGATAGACGTGCATTGAAACCCATTTGCAGTTTTTTTTCTTCGTTTCTAAATCAAAAGTGGTTGTCAGTTATTTCAATCGTACTGACATCAGCCACACACAGTCAATAGCTTGTCTGTGGTTAATACTAGTATGCTCAATTACCTTGTTTGGACAATCATTTTCAGCTTGAGAAAGAATAGCCACACTTGTAAACCAAAGCGAAAACTGCCTCACCACTCCACATGAACTTCACAAGAGAGGCTAATTTGGAAAATGATGGTAATTACCACTGCACTTTAAAGGGCGGTGCATTAATTGAGTGTTTTAATGTCATTAATTGAGGTATTTTTGCAGATAACTCAACAGTTATGTGCATGTCAACTTTCAAAACAAACAAAAAAGGGTATTTATTTTCTTTGTGCAGCGAGTTTAAAATGCGTATTGTAGTACTGAGAAGAATAAACCTTTTCACATTTAAAAAGAGCAGCAGGAGCACCATCGTCCATGCAAAGAGATGATGTCTGTGTTTAGATTTCTTCAGCCACTCAAGCCTGCTATTTCAGACAGAGAAAATGCAAATATCTTGTGGCTCACAGAAAAGGAGTCGTCATTAATGGCAGCTGTGGTTCAGCATAAATCACTTTTAAGCTATGAATGCAAATGCAGCAAATTGCACAAAGTCTCGGCAAAGTGGAAGTAAAGCTAAGCAGACTTCTGAATCTCTTCTCCCTATTGGGATTCGAACATGATGCTCATTTGCTGAGCAGAACTTCAAACTGTTTATGCTTTCTTGCCTCCACCCCCTGCCCTTTTGCCTGTCCCCCACTCTGCTGGGTTTTCTACTGAACACTGCTGACTTTGATGATCCAGGGCCCAGAGTAGAAAAACTAACCAGAGGAGGCAGAATAACTCTTTGCATTTAAATGGCGCATTAACAGAGAGCAGTTTCTCTTGATCCGATGACTTATTTGAATTTGTCAGCATTGGAGAGTCTGTTGCAGTGGAGGTAGAGTAAGTCTGTGTACTGCTGAAGACCCTATTCGGAGATACCACTACGTTGTAGCTGTTATCAAATGTATAGTAAAACATTATCCGTCATTGCCGTCATGTGGTCCTCATCACATAAATAGCAGATTTGATCATGTGTTGAAGCCTAATAAGGTGTATGGTTGCATATACACGCACCTCTTATGTATTATGATTTTTAGCTGTTAGAAGGGAAAAGCAGCATGATGTCACTATAGCACCATATAACTTGTTAGGGAGGTGACCGATTTGCATGGATGAGAAGACAAGTGGTTAATTTTCCCTGTTTTTGACCCCTACTATATTCTGGGACACATCCCTTTAGAAGATCTCTCAAGGTTTACCTTCTAAAGGTGTTTGACTTAGACTCATCTTTCTAACCAAACATCTTTCTAACTCAGTTATAAATGCTTAACTGGAAACTTAACTGGAGAAGAGTGATTCTCATGCTAATGCTCGCTTGATTCCCAAAAGCTGCATTTGTAACTGTAACTCAAATGAACTATGTGTAAACAAAAAGTCCAACCCTTTGCCAAGTATATTATTTAACCCTGACAAAAATCTGTTTCTAACATGATGGGAGTAGTTTGATATTTAAAGTAGTTTGATTTCCAAATATCAGATGAGAAGAATAGTTAATGTTTTTATGGTTATGCAAAGTCTCAAAAGTTCAAAACTCCAAAAACCACCATACTAATTAACATGTTTTATCAGGTTTGTTTAATCAATATACAAAAAGAAACAATGGTTTTTGGGTTTAGGTTGCCAGCTACCACAGGTTAATTAGTAATTATTCATCTGCCAGGCTGTTTCCTTAAACATTTTAAAAGGCAACAATGAGCAAAATTTCATCATTGGTTTTAAAATGCCTGTTGGACGACTGGGTCACAAGTGAACAGCGAGAAATACAGGTGTAAAAAAACTACCAAGACCAACTACTTGGCGAGGTGGTGTGGGACACATTGTAGGGGTGGGAATCTCTAGGCACCTCACAATTCGATTCAATTATGATACGGAGGGCTGCAGTGCAATTATAAAACAACTATCGATGCATGATTTTTTTTCTATATAAGATTGTTGGCATTTTTACCTTTGGTAATAAAAGTTGGGTGGAAGCTTTGACATTACTTGCTCAGGGATCCTCTGGTTAATAGCAAATACAACAAGGTGTTTTTCCCTTTCAGCTTCATAGAAGCCAAAATACTTCCACACTAATGCAGTTCTCACTCAGCCATCTCGTCTCTGTTATGTGCACAGCGTAGACTGTCCGGGTGCTGCACTTCTAAGTTCTGCCTGTTGAGTTCTGTTAACATTATCGATTAATATTTAGAAAATAGATTTTTGACATTGGTGAATGGAATCATAATTGTTCACATCCGCATCGCGATGCATCGAAGAATCCCTGACAAGGACGTTACAGGAAAGTAATCTTACAAAAATGCAAGATGTTGTGGCTGTTTGGTGAGAGCACACCAATGATAAATATACAGTGACGGAGGAGACAACATCTGAACTGATCTGCTGGACACCTTGGGGGTAAGTATGTATATGGACAGGTGTGAATGGTGATGTGTCTTGGCTGTCCACTTGGAATCCGATCACTCAAATGTATTTCAAAACCAAGTGTAAACAGGGCATTAAACAGGTGTGGTGATCAATATAACTTTATATTTTAATTTTGGCAACTTTGGTGAATGCTATTGCATTTGGTCATTGGTTTGGAGGCATTGTACCAATACGCAGCAATAGTAAACTGTGACTGCAGTACAACTGCTAAGAGCAATACAAATCTGTTGCTGCTTGAGTGAAAGAACATTTCATTGTATTTATAACAGCAAATTCAGCTTTTATTAACTTGGTGTCGCATCAGATTCCTTGCCTTGGTGTCATAGGTAGCTGCAGAATGAAAAATGTTGCTGACTAGTCGGTGTAACACTAAGAGCCCTTTTTTCTTCTTGAAGTAGGGACACTTGTCATCGCAGTTGTTGGCTCCTCTGAGGCTCTAAATTCACTTTCTTTCATCAGACCCAGGGGAATGTTGAAGGGAAGGGCATAAACCATGTGTGTATCTTAGGTGAGACTGACTGAGCCCACTAAATACCACAAACAGGCTAAAGAAACAGGATCAAAAAATATATACTAAAAGAGAAAAAGGTGATGTGGTATGGGCCAACAGACACACAAGGGAAGATTGTGGAGTGATAGAGATTTTTTTTATCAAGGTAGCAAGAATTTTCCATGTGGAACTTTTACCTGCCTGTTCCCTTCTTATCAGCTTGTGTCACACTGAACGATAAAGGCTCAGGACAAACTGTGAAATTGCACTTCGCAGTAGAAGAAGGCTACTGATAGCAAAACCCCCTAAAGGTCGTGCATTCTGTTCTTAAGCATGAACTTTGAGTGCCACATATTGTATCAACTGTCATCAAGGAGTAAATGCATATTTCTTTCTTGTGAGACAACAGCAAGATTATGATGCTGTAGGAATTACATTGACAGCACATGTTGTTTGGTTTTATTATGCAGCCAGACAGAGATGTGCTCCCCCTGATTCACTCTTGTCTGCTGCTGACCACTATAATCAGCTGAGTCAACAGGCAAGCTTTTTCACTGGTGCACACTATAATATATTTGCATTTTTGAAATGAATTAAAATGTGTAAAGAGAATAAATTCATTTGTGAGCTTTGACAAGGGGATAATCAGCAGTTTAATCTTTCTCCCCAAGCGCGCCACACTGTACACCTAATGAGGAAGAACATGCCATGGTGCCAGAATAACAGAGGTTAATTTTAGTCTAATTTCTAAATAGATGCACTACATCTGTACCCTTTTGACAGTTCTGTCTGGTCTTTGACAGCTTCTAACTGTGCGCAGTCATTTTTGTCTTTTTTTTTCCATACAGCACCATATTGTGTTCAATCACAGGCATGGGTTGGCATTTTAAATGAAGGCACCCATTTTGTCCTCATATCTACAGGGGATTGCTCTGTCTGAGCAGCAGGTACGATAGTAATGTGACCCTCCCTCTGTAATTAACGTGACTTTAATGACAGAGCTGTAAATAGAGGCCAGTGTGAAGCAGGTCATATCATTAGAAAAAAATGGCTGTTAACAGCTAATCAGACCTTGATGATGTGTTGGCATATGCAACTATATTCAGAACATTAGACTTTAAATGAGCTTGAAGTTTATGTAACTCTTCACTTCTAGACGTACTGGGGACTCCTTGATGCCCGCAAGTTATAGACAGTCTCCTGGATATCCTAGAGTGTAGGTCATCCATGTCAGAGCTCATTAGCCTATATCTACCCCCATCTGCCAGTCTGTACATTAATATCACCTAGAATAACACTCCCAGAAAGCTCTAATTTTTACTTTTACAGTTTTCATGCCTACAAAATGAGGCTCTTGAATTGTATGGTAACAAGGGTGTCGATTGCAGCAACCTCTCTAAGCTCTCTACAGTTTAGGAAAGGTATTTAGAGTGGATTTGCATTATTTATTAGCTTTGCCCACACTCTTCAATGTTTGCTTGAGCTTTTAATACCTGGTATTAACAGCATGTTGCACCCCAAGTGACTCTTTCTACAGTCAGGTCCCATTGCTTCAAAATGGCCTCTGCTCTCTTTTACTACCATTGATTGTTATAAGGCTGCTCGCACTCCCTGCTGACTTCTGTCTCCAATTACTTTATCTCTGTTTTTGCACATCAGTTAACATGCTGTTACTCACTGCACACCCACACACACAACAATGCTACCAGTGACTATTAGTAGTTCCTGTCACTATTTTCCAAATGTAAACAGCCTAGAGAGCCACACTAAAAGCTGACATTAAACAGCTACAACCTAAGAGTATTTTAAAATAGATGTGTACAGTATGTGAATCTCAATATAGCTACAGACTAAATAGCTTTCGTTTGCCGTTATTCTAGATATACGTGACTTGAACAGGAATCTAGGAGCAGAGGTTGAGTGTACTCCGCAGAGATGTTTTCACATTTTCTATCACTCCAGGTGTATTTCTGGTAACAATGTTGTAGAATAAAGTATACAATATAAATGCAAATAGATCTCTGTGTGCCATAAGTCAACAGTTTTGAGGAGAGGACTGTGAAGAAGCGTACTTTTCTCTACTATGAGCATTGTGGCGAATAGCTCATATTGTGATTAGGATCTAACTCAGGTTAAGCTGCTTACATTTTCATATCCTGACCACAAATATCTCTGTATACATTCATTAAAGAAGTAATTGAAACATCACCTTAGATGTACTACTTCCAAAGGCAGCAAGAACTAAGGATGTGTGAGCTCTTATGTTAAAGGCTATAACAACTAGGATTCTAGCTCTGACAGTAACAATTTCCATATTTGCATAGAAGTTCATTTAACTTATTATTTCTTGTGGGAAATTAGTGGATGTAGTTTACAAAATCAGTCAGTCAAGTGTTCCATATTTTCATATTAGCAAAATAGAATGAATACATGGTATACTTAATGTATGTAGTTAAATAGTATTAGTTATGTATGATATATGTTGTACATTGGTTCATACTACATACATACTACATACATACTACATAAATACTACAATACATACCCTGTATTAATGGTAGGGTAATCCTGCTTATCCTATTTCTTCTCATTTGCATTGCCCTGTTATTATTATAAAATGAAAACATTTTGAAGCAACAAGCTTCAGCAAAGTTTTGAGACAGGTGATTTGACTTAATTTTGGAAGCTTATTCCAAGTTAGAGTAATGTGTATCATAACAAAAGAGAAGCGTTTCTGCAAAATTTTAACCTTGATGAAATGTCTGCTTGACTGTATATGCAAATGAGCAAGCAACTTAATTTGTTAAGTTAACTAAAGAATCCATAGGACATTTAGTCAGTTTAACTCAATATTTTCAATGTTAACATATTTTACTATGAGTTTCTAACAAATGGTCGGTAAACTGATCTTATCATGATCTAATAAACAAAAACACTGTAGAATTTGTTATCAGGTCTCAGTAACATTTGTTGCAAGAAGAGATGAGCTTGATTTGTTGGCACAATGTAAATTTTTACTTTAACTGATGACTGAAGTTTGTAAGGCATAACTTGTGTTCATGTTAATATAATCAGTTCTGACAGCGTAGTTTTAAATTTTTGAACTGCACACCCATCCTTTTTCTCCTCTTTTTCTTCCCCCTGTTTTTTTCTGTCCATAGTTTCTCATATCTGGTTCTTGTATCATATGGTCTTTTCCCCCTACATCTCCTGTCTTCGCTCTTTCCTTCTCTTGTCCCATCCCTCAGGTGCTGGCAGGCTATCTTTAGGAAATATTTCCATATCCCCTCGCTGCAAACGTCTCACTGTCAGTGTAATTGATATATTATATATTATAGGTTCTAGAGTTAGGATGAGTCATTTGCATATAATGGGCTGATAACTGATGTAATAATGAAAGCCTAAAGCCATGTGCAGGAAGGATGAGGCTTGTGAGACTAATGACCATTTAAATAATGCACAATAAGTGATATTTTCCAGCCAGATCAAAACCTCTGGAGCTATGTAGTGAGTCAAAGGAGAACAGACAGGAAATCCACAGTTTGAAGGACTCCAGAACAAAGTCAAAATCCTTCAAAGAACTTTGCCTTAACTCCTTTAACTAGAACTTGCTGAGACAATATGATGTCTGATGCTTGATCCCAAAAGACCAGAAAAATGCTGTAAAACCACCAAAGCAAAGAAAGTTACATTTTATGCCTAATTTCAAGAATAATTCTTTCACTAACATAAATAATCAAACTGTAATAAATAATCAGTCTGTGAACCCCATGAACCATAACATGACTGCTGGAGGTTTCTTCCATTATATTCTGTATGGTCTTAAACCTTACACTGTAAAGTCTCTTTAGATGACTTTTGTTGTAATTTGATGCTATACAAATAAACTGAATTGAATTGAATCTAGGTTTTATTTTAACTACAACTTTAACAAGCGTGAATATTATCTTTTGCAGAAAAGGTCTGAGCTGTCCTCCATTCCCAACCAGTCCCACCCCAGGAGCTGTCCACCTCCTCTGCCGGTCTGCTAATTAAACAGACACATTTCACTGACTAAGGAGCAACTTTCCTTAACCCTGACTTAGTCAACTCAGCTGCTCCAGCACCATGTAAACCAGCTGCCCCTGGCCTGTTGGCTGTAATGTAGCGTGACTTTATTTCACCCCTAGGCACCACATTTCCTCTGACTCTCACTCAGGGTATTCCCTGTTTTGGGTGATATATCAGACTTCCTTGCCTCCAGTATCTGACGATGTTTCTGCCTCACGTAAACGCTTCTAATATTCCCTGTGCTAGTGTGTGTGTGAGAGGTTTTCCTGCCCTCTTCCTAAACACGGCTATTCTAAAGATGATATTCTTTTGACAGAAAAACAAAATAAACTTTTAAAACTTAAAAAAAAAATTGCCTGCTTCCTGCTGCCTTGGTGCATGCAATAACTAACAAGGCCATCTCATGACTTTCAACCAGGGAAAACACACCAGATGAGAGTGAGTGCTCGATACATTAGCCTTTGTTCAGGCTGACAATAGCTCTCCAGCAGAATAATGCAAGGAGCTGTGTTTGTCAAGACTGTGGACGTGACAAAACGTGGTATCTTCAGGTCTTCACTGAAAATATGAAATTACTGATTTCATTTCCTTCAAAAAAGGCAAAAATAAAAGACTTTCAGTTTTCCTTTTTCCAAAGTGAGGTCTTTTTCTAAGCGATGTGTTTGCCTGGAGATGATCATGTAGTCTTTACCTTGAGCTAGACCAGACCAGACTAATATTCCTTCATTTCTCTAATCTCCGCTCCAGTCCACTCATTTATTGCTTTATTCTAAAGGGTATTAATCATTTTGTTTAACCCATTCAGAAGAATAAACAAGATCTAGTTTTTTCACAGCTTCTTCATTTATTCTTTAACAAACCTAAGACTGTAAAAGGAAAAGGAGCTTAATTTGCTTAATTTTTTTTTTGGAAGAACTGCACCTTATTTCAGTGAGGTGTTCCAACACATTGAGTACATTATAAAGATGAGCTGCAAGGCAAAGCTATCAAATTAACTGTCTCTCTGTCTCTCTATGTTCCAACCCTCAAGAGCTTTGGGTAGTGACCCTAAATTACGGGATATTGAGTAGAAGCGACTAAAATGAATGTCTTTCGTAGGGTACCCAGGCTCAGCCTTAGAGATGGGGTTCAGAGTTTGGACATCCAGAGGGAGCTCAGGGTAGAAGTACTGGCCCTTTGTGTCGAAAGGAGCCAGTCCAGGTGTTTCGGGCATCTTATCAGGGTGCCTCCTGGGCACCTTCCACTGAAACTTTTCCAGGGAAACCTTTTAGGAAAATTCATTCATTCATGTTAGGAGAGATCATCATCTGAATTCCAAAGGTATTCTTTTATTCTTGCCAGCAAGGGAGCACACAAACTTACAGCAGTAAGGTCTGTCAGTGTCTGCTCCTAGGCAGCAAGGTTGCACAGCTTCTTATAGTCATAACAGAGTACAAAAGTTCCATCCCCCCACACACACATGCACACTGTAACCTAGAAAGGACTCCGTAAGTCGGTCAAAGGTTAAGTGTTCCTTGTACAGGGATCATAACTCCACAGTTGAGGGGAGGACATCAGAAACAAAGATATGACTCTATATGGTAAATGGTCAACATATGGCTCTAAGGTAATATAGATCAACATTATTAAAAGGTTAACATAAATTCACTACATTTTTCTAACAACACCCAACTGTTAGGAGGCCCTGAGGTTGACCGGGAACACGCAGGAGAGATTTTATATCTCATCTGGCCTGGGAACGCCTCCGAAACTTGTCAGGGTTCCTTGTCTGCGTTGTTGCGTGTATTTCATTAGCCATTGCAGTGCTTCACTGAATGACATTACACTGTTCTGCAAGTTTAAAGTTGAGTGAGGTTAATCCAGTATTTTTTCATGCCAACAGACATTCCATCTACAGCCACTAAAATGTGGGAGTGATCCATTGAGGTCAATAAGCAATTTGTCAGGAGTTTAATTACTATGAAGCCGTTAATATTGTTGAGAAATTCCCTTCCCTCTCTTCTCTTTGCCTTTTGTCTGTAGCATCAAACGGAGAAAACTGTAATTAGTTTGAACTGGGAGACCAAAATAAATAAGCAGCAGACAGTGGTACAAACAGCTTTTGCACAGAAATTTACAAAATGATGACACTAGCAAATAGAGAACAACAGTATTAGTATGCAAACCTAAATCAATACATAAATAAACCTGTAGTTTTACAGTAACACCTGTAACATTCCCCTCCACACTATTTTCCACTACTCCATTTCCTTTCAGCTCATGTGGTGCGTATCAGTTGCTCCTGTGGTTGCCTGACTCTCTTAATTCTCATCTCCATCTGTGGCTCGTGGCTCTCTTTGGCTACAGGTTGTTCTAGTTGCCCATGCGGTGGCTGTCTTTTCCCTCCATGTGGCAGATAAAATTCTGGTTCTCACAGTGGGATGACACAGGAGGGTTATCGGACGTAGAGCAGGCAGCCCCGGCACGGGTAATTGGCTTCTTCCTCTGCTCCTTCTTCTTTGTCGTCTCCTTGCCTGCTGCCCACTGATGAGTGCTTGTCACTATCTCTCATTTTCTTTCATTCTCACCAGCTCTTTCTTGCTCATCTCAGCTATGGCGAAATTGAAAGTTTGTAGGATTAAAATTTGAAATGGTGCTGCTAAACATCCTCTACACTCTTGCTCGGCATTTGTAGCAGCTGAAGCGACATGGGAAATGAGGGCTGGGATTGGAGTCTGGTGAAGATGTCAAAAGGAAAATATTTTCACTTTCAGCCACTCGCGTCCAAATATGAAAGCTGTGTCTCGGGATGGAAAGACATTATTTGGCTTCTTTTTAAACCTGTTGAAGCACTGCTGATGTGTCACCTCTGCTCTGCCTGATTGGTGACCTTTTCTGTTTCTTAATAGACTTTACTGTAAATATTCAAATACTGTGCAGAAGTTTGATTTTCCTCAGCTACTTTTCTGTCTTACTTTACTGTTTTTTATTTAATTTGATGCTCATGCTGTTTGTTTCATATTCCAGCTGTTCATTTTAATGTAGATTTTCACAGCATTAATTAAGATTGCACAACAACAGAGTCATGTCATATTTACCTGTCAGTTGGTCTAAGTTTCTCTTCTCTAACCGAAACATTTTCATTCACTAATTATCTCCTGTCACTTCCATTTTGCACCTTTTCAATCACGACAGACAAGCTACCATTATTGAAACCCAACACTTTCTTCACATATGTTGCACATTAAAAGCTTTTGTGCAGCTCAGAGGACATAATCCCTTTGAAACCTCTATTTGATTGCACTTATGGCTGTTTTAAAACAGCCCAGTTGGGGTGGGCATGACCAGTCTCCTTGGGAGATATTTTCAACACAGGCATGGAGAATAACTTACAAATTGGATAAACTGATGAAATCAAATGAAATGGCTGATGTAAATAAATGTTGCATGCTGGACACTTGGCTTTCTTTTTTCATTTTCACTAAAGCATTACATTTTTATGATATTGTTTTTTAGCTTAAAATGGTGACAGGAAGAAAGGAATTTATTTCTAATAAAGAAGAATAAAGAACTTAAATTTTACTGAGGGTTACGTAGCAATGTTCAAAAATCTGCACTTGAATTAATTAGTCAATTAAAACTCAGAGGAACAGGTTTGCAAGCATGCCCTTAGGTATTGAACCTGAATAGCTGTTATTTAACATCAGGCCATTTTATGAATATCTTTGTTAAAAAATTTACACAAGATACACTACCGTTCAAAAGTTTGGAGTCACTTGAAAATGTGATTTTATAACATCAAACTGGTCAGAAATACAGTGTAGACAATGTTAATATTGTAAATGGCTATAATAGCTGGAAACAGAGGTTTTATTTCTGTAATATCTACATAGACATACAGAGGACCATCATCAGCAAACATTAGTAGTCCGTTAGTTCCAATGGCACGTCGTGTTTGCTAATGCTAGTTTATCAATTAAAAATTTAAAAGGCTAATTAATTATTAGAAAACTCTTTGCAATTATGTTATGCACAGTTGAAGACAAAACTTTTGACTATTAGTGTATATGTAGTGAAACAAATGTTGCTATAACTAATTTCAAAGATTTTCCTTTAGCATTTTTGTTATACTGTATACATGTCAACGAGCCTTTCATTCCAAGTACAGAACTTGCATGTAACCCTGTGACACTGTGGCAGTTACGTCTAGTTTCTGTCTTTGCGCTTGTTTGTCTGCTTGTCTTTGAATTACCTTGCAGTTCCCACAGTGCCTGTTAAAGTCAAGCAACTGAGAGGCTGCTGACCACTTGGAGCGATACTTCGAAGGTGCACCCGTGGGGAGCTTAGAGTTCTATGCTGGGCTTCAGCAGTGATGGGGGTCGTCTTCGCTTTCCCCTGGCGCCTCTTTATGCTGAGATGAACTGACATGCTCTCCTGTAGCAGCCATTGGAGGAAGAGCGAAAGAAAGCGGGGGAATTTACACTTGGCAGGCCTAATCCAGACTTCAGGATGTGCTGTTCCAGGCTGCTATCTTTAACCAGGGGCTGCAACTCCCACAGAGAAGGATGCAAGACTTTGATTGGGCTGCCCACACTGGTGCAATGTTTTGGCTAGAGCTGCAGGCTTAGTTGTATCATAGTTGCTGCTGTGCACTTTTTACTTGAGGCCAGAGTGAAACAAGGAATAGAAAGTTGACCTTGAGAATTGCCCTTGGCTTAAATAATCATACACTTTTGCTTTCCTGCTCACTCTGCTCTGTGAGGAGAACAAAGACCTCAAAGATATGCTGCAAAAAGAAATGGTACAAAATCTCAAACATGAAAACAGTGGACCGGCACTTTTGTAGAGATTGTCAAGAAAAATCACTACAATTACGTAGAAAACCAAGTGGTTTTTTTATATCTTAGCAATATCTTATTTAAATCTGAGTGAGGCAATTTATTCTGTATGGTTTAAATTGAATGTGAAAACTCCCTCCTTATTGGACCATGCTGGAGCTGGTAGGGCTGCATTTCCAACTCAGATTTACACAGCGATATATGGGGAGATAAGGAGAGTTTATTTCACCAAACAGGTGGATAATTAATTGGCTGAGAGAGGATTGTGTAATCCTGTTTGCCACGGTCCATGACCCCCCTCGTCCTGGGACTGCTGACCCAAGCTTGGTAGCGCCTGGGTAGGCCTGACAGAGACTGAGAGAAGTGCACATCTGAACAGTAGCTTGCCTACACTCCCTCTCTTTTCCTCTAGCTCTTCCTCTATCTCCCTTACATTTCTCTTGTTCACACTAAAATTCTATAAAGATAGAGAAAATGAGGGCGATAAAGTAATTAAAAGTCAGGATAGTTTCTCTCGGCACTGCACATCAAATTAGTTCTTTGAGTAATTTTTGCCTTCAATTGGTCTTTGAATGCTGCTTTTAGCCATATCTCTAAAGGCATAGTAATGAATTAGTATTAAATTTGAGCAGGTCCTTATTTTCTTTTGTTCTACCTCTCTTTTAATCGGAACGAGGGCCCTGAAAGCGCATAAAACTGTTTAAAAAGTTCCACCTGAGCAAAGGGCCATCCATAAATCCATAACTCTCATCATGAATATGTGTGATCCCCACCATCTGCAGCTACAGCCTCTACAGCTCTGATAACACTGCCTCTCGCACATTTCTTGCACATAGGGGGCTCCATCATGCCTGTTCTGCAACAAGAGGGAACATGTCCAAAAAAGCAAAACAAAAGAAACAAAAGGGAGCAATCTGTTACAGGCACTGTTGGGAAGAAGTCATTGGATGTGTGTAGTGTGCCAGATTAGGGGCCGGCTTTACCCTATTAAAAATCAAATAAGGTTCAGATGGTCATCCATCTCTTGTGTAATGAATATGAAGCATTTTTAAGAGGCTTTTTGCATGTTTGCAAGGCTATTGTTTTGAAACTTTAATTGTAGAGGAATGTAAATGGTCAAATTTCAACACATTCAGCACTAGAACATATTACCCACTGATAATTTCAGTTGAACAGTATTAGTATTGATCTTTTGTAGTTGTATGTACGTGTCTCAAAGCAAAAGTGTTAATACATGTTCCAAATGGACCCCTTTTAAAGATGAAGCCTAAAAGCCTGTCATCATAGCTCCATCTGGATGGATCTCCAAAAACTCTGCATCTTTGGCACTTCTTGGCATCTTCAAGGTGCTGCGCTTGGTACTGCACATGAAAAGTGACGGAAGTAGCTGTGTGAAGAATAAAAAGCGTAAAGAATTCAACTTGTGCTCTAGTTTCACATCTACACGCACTTGATTGATCACTTTGTAAATAGAACATGATTGGATTGTCTGTTTTAGAAAGCTGCACAAATAGTTGCACATGGTCAACTGAAAAGAGGTTTCAGACAATGTTTAACAATCCCTCAAGTACTTTGTTTCTGTTTTAAGAATACTGAGAACCTTATATCATAGAAAAATCAAAATGAAGTGATGACTCAGTGTCTTTATTGTAACATGGAGTTTTAAAAACTGAAGCCAAAAGGTGGCATCAAATGTCTCGTCAGTTCCTCCCACCTTTGTAGAACTCTTGACTGTAAATTAAGTTTCCAGAAGATTCTTTTTGTTCTTCTAGTCAAGTCAATAGTAATTTAAGGAATCTCTTTTTCTCTGTTTTTGAAGCAGAGATGGGTATTCCTATAACCATTAAAACCAAAGTAGTCTTCAGAATCTTTAGTCTCTGGGTGGATTGAAATCAGCCAAAGATGCTTTTGTCTGAGCACAGTCATCACTCATTGCTCAGCTCTGCAGCAGTTTTTCATCTCAGCACTTTGAGCTTTGTCATTGTTCAGAGCGCAGAACATGGTTGTGATTAATAGAGTCTATAATGCACCAAGCTTATATACCTCCCTCCCTCAGTATACACTGTCATACATAAAATGAAAAATAATGCAAGTAGCAAGTGGATACGCAAGTTTCACTGTGATGAAAAACAAAGAGAGATACTACTTGCCTGGACTGAAGCACTGCAAATATCATACTAGAATAAATGAATCAGAATATGAATTTTTGATAGAGTTTTCTTTCATTTCCATTTCAGAATGGAAGAAAAAGCTGTTCTTTACAAATACATCTCTATAGATTGAATAATTGCTCTTGATCTACTGTAGCTCAGTTGTCTAGATTGTCATATAACTGTCATTTCCTCAAGGTAGACATTAAACATTCGCCAATGTTAATCAGTGAACATATGGAAATAAAAATATGTCTTACGCCAACTGGAGAAGTTGTCAAACAGTAGTTGCTTTATCTCACAACAGGCAGATGAAACTAAATTGATCATAGTGTGATTGAAAGCAAATTTATTCAAGAACATGCACCATGTAAGCTTATTATTAACTGAAATCTTAAAGGTATTAAAACTAGATTTCAAAAAACAGCAACTCTAGCAGTTATAGTGAAAGCTAAAATATGCAAGTTAACGTAGTGCTAGCATGACATTTGAAATCAGTTCAGTCTACTCTGCCCAGCCCTCCCTCCCTGCTCCTCTGCTACCATCTGCTACACACTACCATGCTATGCACAGCTCTCCAGGTATTATTCATTATCAAATTACAGTAAATAAGAATATGCAAAACTTACTAATAAACCTCAACCTGAGGGGGGCATGATGTAAACAATGATAAAGATTTTTCTGAACACTACAAATATCAACTTCTTCGTTGTACCAAATGAAATCAGAGTATCATCAAAGATTGGATTGGATTCATCCTCTGGGGGCCATGATTGTATCTTTAAAAAAAATACAATAGCAACTGAGATATTGATGCAAAGTGATTGGCCAGCCGACCAAACAATGGAAAGACCACCAATGTGGTCACAAATGCTACTTCTTTATTAGTGCCAACATTACAAGGTAATGGCCATGCAGTGAACCTTGAGTTTGGGGAAGCAGAAGTTCTAGTTCCCTGGAGCAGTTGTGAGTTGTGCTCCATCAGTAATGCAACCTTGACCTTGGAGTTTGGCAAGTAAGACAGAAATGCAAAGATTTCACTGAATATACAGAACGTCTTTACTCAGTTTTTCTCTCACTAGCCCATAACATTATTAAACATGTACCAATTTTCAGCCTGTGTTACCTTTCAAGTAATATACTATCTTACCAATATATTTTATGCAACAGTTTTGGCATACAGTAGCTGCTGTGCATGGGTTTCATATTCACTGTGTAACTGTATGTGTTAAATCTTCTTCTTCCCCTCCTACTCGTTCTGCTGTTGAGGAATTGTGCTTGTTTTTAGACCTTGTCGGGTGTCAACAAAACTCGAGTGGGATGTTATGAGAAAGTGTCTTCTCGCCAACAGGATCTCATTATTTTTCAAGGTGCCCTGATTCCTCAGTAGCTGGAACAGCAGCACTTTTTTCTGCTTTGCAGGGGACAAAGGGAATTACTGTAGCAAGAGTATTCTCAGTCACCACCAAAGGCACATCCTAATTTTTTTATTATGCTCGAGTTAAAGCCATACTTTAGGGACCATTTTTAATTAAAAATACACAACTCTATTTAGCTTGCAAGCAGTGCTGAATTAGAAAATAATAGTCCTGTCTTCTTAAATGGATATGCTTTATATTTTGCCATATTTACCCAAATAAAGTTTGAAATCTTTGGGTCAGGCTTAAGGTACAACTGAGTGAACTTGTGGGCAGAGGTTGATTTAGGTCAAAAGAAGAGAAAACTAGAGTCAGAGAGGGGAAGGAAGTGGGAACAAAGTGAAATGAGATCATGCGACAGTTTATTATGCAGATGAGGAGAGTCAGCGACTCCTAAACTGCCTGAGCGTTTCTTAATTCATCACTGTCGCTTTCGGTACATGTGTGTTAGTTATGGTACAGCAGAGCATCCGCATGGCAGCCGCCAGCTCTGATTGATCACCCTTCTGCAGACGAAGAGAGCACATTCCTGGGGCCACGCCGCACCCGTGGGCGCCTTAGAGCCTTGATTAAAGCAGAGACGACCCCAGAAATGAGTGCCGCCAGAGGTTTCACCTTCTCAGACATTGCGCTTTCCCTTTCATTCTCTTATCACTCTGTCTTTCCACTCTACAGATACATCTACCCGTCTCCCCCGCGTTCATCCATCTGCTGATTTCTTTCTTTTCACACTTCTCTTCTGTCAAGTTCTCTCGCTTATATTGAAACATCTTTTTTTTGTAACTCGATAAAGTAATAGGGTTCAAAAACTTTTCATTTAAGTGATAAATATAATCACTAAAATCCCTCTAGATAGTTATGCTTACATTTTAGCGTAGACTTTGTGGATTGATTTGCAGCATCAGCTTGGCTCTTCTGTAACACTGTGTCTAAACTTGCATTCTTCCTTCAGACATCTGAAGGCTTGGTTATTTGGTTACTGGCAATAAACATACTTTGGATAAAAAAATATTGGAATTGTCACATGTCTATTGTAGTTGAATGTTGTGGAGAGTGGGACCTCTCTTCTTCTGTAGTCTTCGAGAACCTCAACGAGTAAAGAATAAGTTGAAAATCAGGCAACCGAGTGAACCTGATGGACAGAAGTTGACACAGAAACTGCACATAGAGTTTCTCCAGCTAGAATGGCATCTTTGAGACGCTCTGGTTGTTAGGAAATCTAAAGAGTACCACAATTGTCACAAGGAGGAAATGCTGTTCTTTTTTTTACTGTAACCAAAGTGTCATTTGCCTAACAAAGAGTGTCTGAGCATCAATCAGTGAGAGACCCAAGACAAGTTGATTGATAGACTTGCAGTGGGGAGTGGCAGGTGGCAAGTTTCTTTATGACAGCTGACAAAATAAAGCCACTAAGGGGTCACTAAAGTCATCAAGTTTGAAATTGGACTGCTCATCATAGGTTTAAATGGTAAATACATACTGAATTACAACAAAGCTGCACTTGGTTTGACTTTGTCAGCTAATGGACAACACCTGCTGTAACAACATTGATTGGGGAGGGACCAGAAGTGAAGGCTTCAATCGATACGGAGCTTTTCTCTGAATCGGTGTAAATTTACTCCTTAAAGGCCAAACTGACTTAACAGAGCAATTTATTAAATCTCAGTGTGCTGCTTTATTTTCTTGTTCTCTCTCCTCCTTCTGTTCCATATCTGGTGGGCTGCACACTCTGGAAACAGCGGCTGGTGGCTGTGAGTTTGTCTTCCATTAGAATGGAGCGTTCCCCAAAGAGTGTGACCGGCTCAAATCATACGGCTGCTATTAGATCTCATAGGCATTACGTTATTTATCTTCCCAGCTGACACCTATCACCCATAGTGACTGCTCCGCAGCCCCGCTGGCATCCCGGCTGTCACCCCGGCTGTCACCCCACTGCCGCAGCCCATTCGACCCACATTAACATCTCCGGATCCCCAGGAGGCCCAAAGTTGCATTTTGCCATAGTTTCAGTGAGTTAGTAAGAACCTCCTAACTTCCCCATATGCAGCCTACCCCTCAGTCGGAGTTGGGGTTGCAGAAGGATTAATGAAGAACATTTGAAAACTTGGCTGTGGTAGGAAAAATAGTACTTCCCAACCATTTGAGTCACCTGACACTCAATCAGTGAAATAAAACAATAAAAGTCAGAGCTGCTTTTCATGTACAATTTAGGAAAGTTGATAATCTATTCAGAGAACTTTTAAAGGGTACATGGGAAAATGCCAGCAGTCAAGTACATTAGTTGCAGTACTACTGTAGCACTCAGTTCTGCATAACAAACACTGCTTGACCTTGATCCAAAATGAATGCACTCGTCACATAACCACACACACACACACCACTCTCTCTCACACAAACACAGGTCAAGGGGCAGTGATGTATTGTTTCCCATCGCTTGTGGTTTTCCTGCATCATCTCTCTGAGTGTCTTCCAGAGCCCTCGCTCTCTTGTGTCATGGATTAATTGGAGTTTTGACCTAGTTCCAGTTTGCTCCCCTCCTTCCCTTTGGGCTCCGTTTGGGCGCTGTCAGGAGATTGTGTAAAGTATTTGTTTAATATATGTGTGTGTGTGCATGTAGAGGATTTAGTGTGTCACTGGCTACCTCGTTTCCAGCCTGTTGGGTCTCTTTGTCTCCCTGACACCCCCCTTGTCACTCCCCCTCATAGGAGGGCAACAGCCGGCAAACAAAGCCAGACTCGCTTTTTGAAGCCCTCCACACACACACACACACACACACAAAGGCGTATTCCCCCTCGTTCCCCTCTCAATTCCAGCCACTTGCTGCCTTGTCACAACTATAACAGCCATCGCCACTACCACTACTATTGTTCTCTTGCCATTTTGGGACCATGCTAGGGGGCTATAGTATTAAGTTCATCCATAGTGCACTGCACAGAGAGCCAACTAAGGAAAAGAGACAATGAATTATCCTGCCTGCATGGCCGAAAACTCGTGTCTCTCTGTTTTATTTGTTGTTCTACCTCTGTCGCCCTATATCAAGCCCCAGCTTTCTGTAATAAAAACTGATGAGAAGGCCGTCTTGGGGTGCTTCCACTGCTTTTTATGTGGCTGATCATGTATTATATTCGGAAGGTGCTTTTTATCTACAGTCAGGCATCCGCTCTGGAGGAAATTTCACAATAGAGCGCATGACCTTGCGCCGAATACGCTCTGATCTCTTCTTTTGCAGGGAAAAATAATGAATGTAATTGCTGCAACTTTATGTGGATATTTCCCTGTGGGCTTTCATCAGGATTTTTCATCTGTGCATTTGCTTGTAATTACAGACCTGAGGCTACTGCGGGTGCAGGGTCAGCTTTCACATTCCCTTTATGGACATTTGTCTGCTCTCCTGCCATAATTTGTAGTCAGTTTGATGACTCTTACTGTTGGCGGATCCAAGGATTAAGAGTTCCACTCATAAATGTCAAATGATAGATTTGAGAACAGTGTGCGTTTTCCCTCCAACTTCAGCCATGATGCTTATTATGCTGATTTATTACTATTGATTTCAATTTCCAAGGCTTTATTTGCTGGAAGCGGTACCATTAAAACTGCAGCCATGCAGGATATGAATTAAGATCCCAGGGATTACAAATGCATTTCAGTTGTGTCTGGCAGAGCAATGACTTTTGAATGAGCAACACTTTGTGTGTGCATCTGTGAAAGCAAATGAACTCCAGTTAATGGCTGCTTTTTGTTTGGCCCGTTTGAATCCCACAGCCGGCCTATTGGCTGGTTTTGTGTCTACTCACAGCCAATTGTGTAGAAGCGTGGGTGATTTTGAATAACTCACAGTCACAACGCTGTGTGTGGTGCTTTAAACCGTTAGTCCGTTGGTTAGTCCGCTGCTTTAGTCCCAAAAGGGGATTTGAAAGGCCACTGTCAGTTAACGGTCTTCCTTTCAGTGACACATTTAAAATTTAAAACACCCTACCTCTTTGTGACTGACAGGATGCCATGTGTTTCGGCTTGAGATTAGGAACACATGCAGGTTCATTGTTATTTGAAAAACCTTAGTGAATGTTGCAGGCCAGTATCAGTGTGCCCCCTACTGCCAGACTGAAGTCCCAAACCACATCTAGTAAAAAACTGAAGGTTATTTTTAAAATGTTAAATCCATTAATGTGTCTTGTCATTTTAATTTGATCATTTGGAAATAAAGCATGCCTTACAGGTGTGATGCGCTTCAGATTGACATGCAGTGTTAGCCAGTAAAGATCCAATGTGATGGATGGAACTGTAATTTTGTTAAGGAAAAGGTAACAAGACCCAAAGCATTAAATGACTAAATAAGACACTATTAGATTAAAAATGGAAAAAATGTAATAAAATGTACAACGTAACCCTGAAATTGTGAAATAATTTTATATATACATATAAAGATAGATAGATACTGTTGAGATGTAATGGCTGATTTGTGTATTTAGTCTTTAATCATCCAGATAACCTTTCAGAAATTAATTAATTAATTTAATTTTGAACTTTTTGGGTCTTTATATTAATGCTGATCTAGATTTTTCAGTGAATAGAGTTGAAGTCACTCACTTCAAAACCATGTACCACATCCGACACTTTCCTGCCCACATAATATGCTCCTGGGGTCAGGGCTTTGTGGCTGGGATAAGGAAGGGACAGGTGGAAGAGAGCAGTGCTGGGTTTTTTTTTTCAGCCTGAAGGTGATCTGGACCAGATGGTCACCTCTCATCCAGATGCACTTTACCTTTTCATATCTGCCACTGGCACACAGTAGCACTGTAACAGATATGGCCTTATCACAGCTACCCTGTGTGTAGAGTCAGGTGGAGGGGGTAGGTTGGAGTGGGACCTGCAGTGGGCCTTGATCCAGCCTGGCAGATCCAGTACTCCCCCTCCTCCCCCTCTTCCTCTTGCACACAGATGCTGCAGCTCTGCACTGCACCAAGTGATGAAAATCTGATTTTAGGCCGTAGAACTTCTCACGTTCCCTATCAGTGAAGGGCAAATACAGCCAAGAAGCAGACTTATCTTGAGAGGAGATGGGTTTGGGTAATGGAAGGCTTTGTTTTTCTTTGCCAAGCAGCACTGAAGTCCTCCACAGGACCCACTTTTATTGATTTGGTCTCTTCCTCCTCTTACCTCAGGTTACTTTACCTGAGTACTTTTCCTCATGTTGCACTGTAATGTGCCTTACACTTACAGGATGTTGTAAGTCTCCTCTTACCTTCACCTGTGACACTTCGTCTGAGAGGTATCAGGGTTCGGACTGTGATGGAGCCTGTTACCCTGTTACTGCTTGAGCCATTTCTATTTCCAGCACAGAGACACACACCTATTAGGAGTTAAGAAAGTGATAATATGTCTGTCTGAAGAAGATGCATTCTTTCTGAAGGATGTGTTTCCTCTCGTCATGAAGGACTATGGACTCAGTCACATCCATTAGTCATTATCAAGAAGGCAGTCAAGTGGCGTTTCAAGACAGACACAACAAAATAAAATAAAACACATGTACTGTGATAATTTATTTTTCACAGTATTTACTTTTACCTTTTCTACTCATTAATGGACACTATGTGCACAGAGAAGCAGTGTTTCAACCACAAATGTTTACATTACATTAACCTCTTTAGACTTGTCTTGACTTGGCTTCCTAACAATTAGTGAAACCTCTTAAAATGAAGTTGAAAGTCTACACTTCAATTCATTTAATTCACTTTCATTCATTTTATTTCAAATCCATTTTGGTGGTGTATAAAGGCAAAATTATAAAAACTGTCACTGTCCAGATACTTCCGGGTAGGGCTTCACGATTTGGGAAAAAAGTCATATTGCGATTATTGAGATCAATATTGCGATATGATAAAGGGCACTTGCTTGCAAAATTACAGTAAACACATAGTTAATATTCATATTATCGTGTCAAAACTAAGACAGATGTGTTGTTTAGACACTAACTCTCTGACAAAAGGTCAGGGCCTCTCCCTCTCCTGTTAGCCTAAAACAACCGGTGTATAAAACATTTTCTGTAACCTTTAAAAAAATATATAAAATAAATTTACCCTACCAATGGCCAGGTAAAGCCTGTGTCCACTTATTTAGCTCGACTGTTTGATAATGTTGGTAATGTCGGTTGTGATAACGAACTGACGCTCCTCACAGAGCCTCTCTCACTCCTGAGGCTATGTTCTTTCCAGTCAAATATGAGGTTTGTAAGCACCAGCTTTTCAGTTCAAACTCTCTGTCAACATAGTGCACAGTTAAACTAATGTATGGTTCAGTCGTCCTGCTTGACCACATGTCTGTAATGTTTGTACAGAACACCACCGTAGTCATAAAACCTTGCCACGACATTTGTTGTAAAACTGTGGCAGTGTAACTTGAGAAAAATAGTTTTGCGACAGTAGTTATGGAGTTAGTGATTTCTTTATATCTCTATGTGTAGACTTGTCATATGTGACACACGTACACGTGTTATCGTGTTTTTCCTCTATTCGGTGATGTTATCTACGAGGAAATACATTAAACCAGAAAGAAACTCTGGTTATTACTTGTTTTGGGGGGGTCTATCTACAATTTTCAGTCCCTTAAATCTCCTCTTCAGCAGGTAAAATGCATGTTCAGTTGGGTTAATGTCTGTTTACTCACTTGGTCAACCTACAAACTTCCACTTTTTTCCTCTGATCAAGTCTTTTGTTGGGTTAGCTGCGTGTTTCCAAGCCCCCCTCAATTAGTTTTGATGCATTTCTCTGTCAACTGGCAGACAAAATGTTTCTGTACACCTCTGAATTCATCCTGCTGCTATCATTATGAGTTATTGTGTGTATTAAGATTAGTGAGCCTGTTCCAGAAGCAGCCATGCAAGCCCAAGCCATGAGCCTTTCCTCCTCCACACTTTGGTCTTCCCATGACTTTGGTAGAAGCTAATCTTGGTCAGGTGTGAACAGGCTCACAGTTGTTTATGATATTTATCTATTTAGGTATGAAGAGGATCTAATTATTTTATTGTCAAAAACACTTTTTTTAACCTTAAGTAGACAAACCAACTTTTTTTGTTCTGAGAGGTACCTCTACAAAGAGGAACTCTTCAGTATTTCACAAAGAAAAAAAGCAAAGGTGTGATAATATGAATAAGAAAAATAAGTTTTGTCCACCAGAAATGTTCTGTATTTCTATGTGTCTTCCTCTGGCAGACCCTCGAAAATATCTTGACATCTTAAACTACCTAATAACACTGGCTGTATAAGGTATCTGTAATGTGAACTTTGGAATTTACTCTTTATCATAGTATGTTCTTTACTTAGGGTTCTTACTTAAATTGAGTAAGAAATGGTCCTAAATGTATTGGTCTTAAATTTGACCTTGGCTTGTCAAGAGCAGTGTATGCTCATGTTTGCATTCCAAACCCCAATATATTTCTAAATGTCCCTGCACATAATTCCCCTGGGAGCTCCCTGCTACTGTACCTGCCAGGATGTCCCTGTCTGATCTCAGATCCTCCACAGAGCAAAAGGAAGGATCAGGGAAATGAAATACTCTGTTTACTAAATGACCAGAAAAACCTAGAAGAAATAGGGCAGAGAGGGAGAGCGAGGAATACTGGCATGAAGAGCAGAGAGAGCACAAGCTCCCCAAAAGGCCTCTGGGATGCCAAGATGAAACAAACAGTAGATCACAGAAGTTAGATGAAGAGGCTGAGGGCGGGTGGTATGTATCAAGATGCAGCAGAAGGGTGGGGAGCTGGTAGTGGTATGAGGGAGGATAGTCAGCCCACACGTTGTCACTGGGCGGCTGCTAATGCACTATTGATTTCTGCTGTTGAGAAGATTCCCCCTCTTCCCGAGTCCACTTCCATCCACTTATGTCTTTTTCAACCAGCCTAGACTCTGACTATGACTCAGGACTAGTTTATGGTTTGGTTATGAATCAGGATTTGTTTTTTTGGGGGGGAAGCCTGAATCTATGCTGCAAGCAACAACAACAAGAACATCTTTTATGAATAAGCACCGCTTCTAGGGAGGCTGTGCTGCAGTGTGGGTGGTCAGAAAGCATGTCAATAAGAAAAGTTGGTCAGAACTTTCTTCACGGTCAGATGAAACAATGGTATTCTTGTGTTTGGGGAACAAAAGTTGGGCCTGGGAAGTACAAAATGAACAAAATGCTTTTTTTCTTTTCTTTTCACTCTTTATTTGAAGCAGCAGGAATAATTGCTTTGAAAACAGTGCTGAGAAAATGGAGAGAGCCTGATTTAAAAAAAAATTGTAACCGTATGTCTGTGAAACTGACATTTTCATCTTTCTCAAGCTTTTTCATCAGCCAGCTAAGTGCTGCTGCTCAACTTGAAGCAAAACCACATAATATGCACACAGATGTATACTCGATTCAAAAGTACATACTTTTAATTTGTAGTATTTTTGCCACTGTGCTATCAGTCCTTGGGGCAGTTCTGATTTCCCGGTTTAAATGGAAATCAATAAATCCAACCAAACCTTTAAATTTTCATTTTCAAGTTTTCTATAATCAGACTTCAGCTGAAGAAAACTACAGACATCTCAACATTTACCACTCAGCTTCATTTGTTCTTCCAGAGAAAGCTAGAAATTGATCACCTGTGCTCAGGGTCAGGGAATGAATCAGTTGCTCTCTGGAACAGTACTAATGTGCATGTGTGTAATTCTGCAGCATAACCACAAGAGCAGCCCACTGCTGCAGTACAGAACATGTGATGCAGCATTTGCATAGACAATGAAAGCGAACATTGTTGGCACCTTCCACTCCACCGTATGTGATGCTAATCTTGAAAGCGTCATTGTAGAAACACAGTAATAACTCTGTTGTTGTCAGCGGTCTCCAGGTCGTCTGCTGCGCTCTTGAGTCTCACCTGGGGAATTCATTAGCTCGAGTCATCAGCCGCAGTCAGACTTGTATTGTTTGCAGGGCGTTTAGGCACTGTCAGTGTCGCATTCATGACCAGCTGCTGTTGGTTTGCAGATTTCCCATTTGCACGGTGTAAGCACTGTGTCTCACTTTGTAAATGGCAAAATCTGCATTGCCTTTTGGCTCCAGTAAACAAGCCCCAGCCCCAGCGTTCCTGCCAGCCAAGCAGATCACACACCACAGCCAGAGATACAAACAGCGAGACCAATCTGTGCCCTCCCAATCATCTACGCTCGCCGCACTTCACTTCTCCTGTACGTGCAATATCATCTGAGGTCACTGTGGCTCAGGGTTGCAATATCATAAAAAAAGAATAAAAGACAGAAAGCAAATGAAGATCTGAAAGACCAAATTCAGAGTCCAAATTGAAAATCTCAGATGACCTTCTCCAGATGCCCTGAAGGAGGCGGGCTGAGGAATATAGTCTAGCTCCCTCTCATCTATCATACAATCTCGATCAGCATCACCAGAAACGGGACTCTTGGTGGAGGTGAATGTAGAAAATGTTTTAGATCAAATTTTGTTTAAAAGGTATCGGGTTTTGCTTGGCATTTTCTAAGGAAAGATGTTGTCGTGTACAATGGGGCTGCCTGAGTTACACAAAGCGTTACTGATGGCAGCAGAGCTAAGGAAAAAGGATGGAGACAAACATAAAGATAAAAGCCCCTCACTATCTCTCTCTCTCTTTTCTTGCTGCATTTCCCCACCCCTCCTTTCCACCACTGCCTCCTCTCCATTTTTTCTTAGTGTAACTGTGATAAAAGCAGGCAGACCTATGACTCAGGTTCCCACCCCTCATTCTGATATGAATTCAGGGAGCCGAGGCTGTCCCCTAATCTCTTAATGCATGTTCCCTCGCCCTTGGCAGGGTCATGGGAGAAATAGATGGAGCCTTATCAGCTTTAATGGATTTATGGAGAATTTCTCTGCATTGGTTCTTTTTTCTTTTCTTTTTTTTACTCCAACCTGTATGTGTGTGTATACAGTATGTGTCCCTGTGCACTTGTGTGTCCTCAAGGATGTTGAGTAAGGTTATCAGAGCTGGTAATATCTTCAGTGATATCATGAATTGTATTAAGTTTCCAATTACTGCATCAATCATGTTGAGCTAAAGTGTGCTAACCTCATACACTCAATACTCTATCAAAGAAAAAAAAACTTGAGGTTGCTATTGAAATGTTGCTATTTTATGACTTAAAGCTGCTCTTATCAATATTTTTATATTAACACTCGATCAAGTTGGTAATGTGAAATATGATAACAGATATGATGACAGTTTTCAATCGATTGCAATTCCCATAATGTGTAAAAAGATTATTTTTTTTAGCATCTTTCAGCTCATTGTTTTGGTTTTCTGGCCCTCAGCTGTACTGCTTGGATTCAGTCTCAGTACTTTTATCAGCCTCGGGGGCTCTCATGAAGAAAAACTTTAATACGCTACATCCCAAGCACCAAAACTCATCTTTCTAAATGAATGGAGCATATAAAAGGGTAAAAACAGAGCTAAACAGGAAGTGAATATTGGACAGGCTAATGTTGCTCCTGTTGTGGAGTCCGCTGGAAGTAGTTGCCTGAAAATGTGCTCCACTACAAGTGCTGATCCAAATTCTTTACATGTATTAAGAACACAGTGTATTTCAAACATTATTGAACTTGCTGTTGATAACATTAACATTTTTGTAATTTCTTCTATTCAGAAACTGACCCTATAGTTACTATAGTTAGTAGCAATAAAAAGCTAATTCTGGGGGCTACACAAGAGTGAAACAAATTTTTTTAAAAGGAGAAGAAAATTATTGCGAATTAATTTGCTGTAACCTGCAACCAAACCATGAAACATGAAAGATTTTGAGTGAAGTTTTATTTGTATTATTATCATAAATCACACATTTACCTCAGTGCGTAACAACCTCCTCTGTCTTAATATCATTGATTTATAGCTTGAATTTGCTGATGCTCTTGGTCTTACAGTGGTCTTTTTACATATTTTCAGGTTTTAGGCAAATCAAGACATCATTATGTTATTTTACCTTATGCTCCAGAATTTAGTGATGGGCAACATTAAGCCAACATACTGTGGGACACACGTCTGAGTAGAAAGCTGAATGTTTCTTGTCAGGCAGCAGTTGATGTAGAGCAGTTGTTGCAACTGGATGTAACAACTGCAGCTGCCTTGATGTCATGAGGGTGCTACTGCTGATGTCATGACGTCAGTGATGTACACCCACTTAACCACTAGGCGGATTCAACTGAATCAACCCCACGTGCAGTTTTCAATAAGAAAGCTTCCGGAGAAGCCATGACTTTGTTTGGTTTCCTCAAAGGTTGAGTTGCTCAAAGATATTTGAATATAATTTGTACAGCTGTCCACCGTCCCCAAGTCTTCCCAATGCAATCCTGTCATAAGGATAGTTGGAGACTTGCCCTCCAACAATGAGGGGGTCCAGCTCTCACAGCTGAAGAAAAAGCAATTTAGCCACAGAATTCCCCTGAGAACTCACACATCAAAGCAGCGGTGGTGGCGGGCAGGAGAGGGGGGCTAAGCCTTAGCCTGCCTGGCTTTGCCTGCGAGCAGGTGAGGGAGAGGAAAAATATCAGTGTGTTGTCCAAGAATACGGCAAGATCTCAAAGGACAGAGGGTGCTTGTTATCACAGGATATTTCTGGCAGTTTGACGTCTCATCTGTGCTTTTGGGGGCAGGGAAGATGGAGCCGAGGGAGGGCAATGGACAGTGGTCAGGGAGGCTTTGTGACATGCATTTTAAATCTCTTTACGTCCAGATTGTGTTTGGATCTCACCTGGCTTTTGACCTGTTCCTCAGTTCTTTAAACCTGGGGGCTCAGCAGTTCCTCTGTAATTCTGAGCCAGCTGCTAGGGTACACTCCAGGCTACACATTAAAACCAGACTGGTTCTAGTGAGTTGATTTTGAAGAGCAAAGTGCTGCAGCTGTATCACGGGTAAGACACAGAGCATTACTTGATAGCACAAACTATTCCTAGTATAATTGAGTTCATTTCACATTTGCCTTTGCCTAAATAAACAGCTGCACTCAGAGGACGGTTTCTTTTTACAAAGCACATTAAAGAGTAAAACCGTTTTCTCTAGTTTGTTATGAGTGCATAACGCTCCAAAATCTCAAATAACAGCAACGATTACTTCCTGGAACATTTCATATCCTTGATGAAAATGAGTCCACACATCACCCAAAAGACCTGCCCTGGTGTTTTTCTTTGATGCTAGGTTCTTACCTTTACTTGAAAAATCTTTAGTGTATAGATTCATTTAGCTATTTATGTTTTTTTTTTTTTTAGATTATTTGCATTTTAGAGAATTAGGATTTTAAACAAGGAGCTGGTGGAAGTAGAGGATTAGGAGAAGAAAGAGGAAATAAGGAGAAAAAGGAAGTATAGATGCTAGAGGAATAGAAGTGATGAGAGCTGAAAGAAGAAGTCCCTTCTCACTCTTGGGAAGGTCAGGAGGACTTGGCTCTGAGTGTGCTTTTGAGCCTAAAAACCGTGTTTGTTTGTGTGTGTCTGTGTGTGTGCTGATATGTGTCCCGCATGTCAGTGTGCAAGTATTACAGCCGTCTCTCTGGTTTAAGCATTCCCTCGGTTGCCATTATGGCCTAATAACCGTGTCAGTATGATTAATGGCAGGAGGCAGGGCTCTGATTGCACCCTCGCTCAGCTACAGTACCTAGGCAACTACACTCCCCACGATCCCGCTGTCTGTGCCTGTCCGCCCCGGCCATCTCCAGCAGCGGCATCTGCCGTGTTGCGCTGGATGTGAAGGTTATTTATTAGCATGTGTACAACCCTCCTACTGGCAGCATGAATGGGGTGATGTGATGATGATTATAGGGAGATTAGAAGTTAGGAAACTGCAAAATCCCCAAGGCCACATTAAGCAGTCCAAAGTAATCAACCCAGACAGCTTACTGCTGGCCCTCATCTTCTTTGTGTTTATATTCCTCATTTGTTTCTTGAAAGTTACAGTGAAAAAATGTTTTTAAAGCACCTTGAGTGTTAAATGGCAGCTTGCCATATGCCTATAGTAATACTATGGGTGAATGCCAGAGGGAATTTCATTTTCACATACATGTTTGCATGTCATACAGGACCCTTATCATATAATGTGGTATAGATATTAGTAAAAAAATACATTCTGTACAATCTGATCCAGAGTCCTGTGTAACCTGCAAAAAAAATGTTGTAATGGAGAAAAGAATGATTGATATTATATCACATGCACTGGTATAAATGTACAAAATTCAGGCAGGTAAGGGTGAAAGAAAGATGAGGATTAAAACTAAAGTGTAGAATAAAGGCACAGTTTTTCTTTAATCAGAGCAATTTTATCGGAGGTCAGGTTGTTTTTATTTGAAAGGCATAAAATACACAAATCATTTAGTAATTCAAATATGTGTGATTTTTGTGTTGCATTTTTTTGTTAAATAGACATCTGATTGTGGCAAACAAACAAGGTAACGCAGTCATTTTCCACTTCAAATTGAGCTTCCTACTGCTGCGAAGGCCACAGTCAAAGGCAAAGCTCACTCTTTTATTTCCCCACTCTCCGCTGTGGCGCTCCTCTCATGGCCAGGAGATCTGTGCTGTGCTGCCGGGATGAGAGCGCCAGCAGTGACTCTTGTGAACCTCAGTCCAAAATGAAATCCCAATCTGACACCCAGCGCTGCCGCTTTGAACACACCAGATCTGAGGCAGTGCTGCAAAACTGATGGAAGCCTTGTGAAAGCGGGAAGCAGGGAGAAGCACAGACGGACTGAATACAGACAAATAGCCAGAGCATACTGCACAGATATTCTGGGTAACAACCTTGAGCCTGTCAACTCTGGCTCTCAGGCTCTTTTTCTGGGTTTAAAAATAAAAAGAAAGCAGACATTCTTCAGCGGTTGAAAACTAACATGACATATATATCCTGAGCCGAGGTGTTACAGGTGAAGCCCAAAGAGTTGGATCTTGTTATTTTTTATATGTATCAGGTCACTCAGTTGTGTCTGGCAGGTGAAAATGCTGAAGTGGCTGCTATTTGTGAAGTGAATGTAGGTAGAGCAACTGTTTAAAAGAGTCTTTGCTATTCAGATAAGGTCATTCCATTTTCTTATGACTAAACTTTCTAACAGCTCTTTATCTGTTCCAGTCATCTCTGTAAGCTTTCTGCAAGAATCTGCCAATAATAACTGTAAAATGAACAGAATTTAAATAGGCACTTGAGAGAAGAGCATATCGTCCTCTGACGTGTCTTTTTCTGTCTTCTCTTCCAGGGTCCTTCATGATGGTCAATTCCTCGCAGCATTTCGGAGGCGCCAGGGCTCAGCTGCTCCTGCTCCCGCTCAGCGAGAACGACACCCACTGCATCCAGTTCAGCTATTTCCTGTACAGCCGTGACGGCCACAGCCCTGGGGACCTGCAGGTCTATATCAGGGTCAATGGGGGCTCCAAGGGCAGCGCTGTGTGGAATGTGTCGGGTTCCCAGGGCCGCCAGTGGCACCAAGTGGAGCTTGCTGTCAGCACTTTCTGGCCCAGTGAATACCAGGTAAGAGCCTTTGTGAAGTGATTACCCACACCAACATCCATGTGGAAATAGTTATGTTTACCTATATATATATGATCTGTCAAATTTGATGGAGATGCAGTTTCTCTTGGTTTAAAGGCTCTGAAAACCTAGTCTCCCACATATTAATGCCTGCTCCTTGATGCCGGCAATATCTATACAATTTCTCAGAAAGCTGATATTTCCCCTGTTCTTGTCATAAGAGGACTTGTGAGCATTTGCCTTTGTGCACTTTAAGTTAAAAAGTAATGCTGTATTTTTTATAGAAGACGCAGTGTGAGCTGTCTGTTAGCAGCAGCTCTGGTGCTCTGCATGTGAGGCCTTCAGGGACAGCACAGAGTGTAGGCCTTCTGCGCTCAGAGCCCAATAGCATACATGTCCCTACCGCACTCTGACTGATCTGACACATCCCTACAATGACTTTATCCAGGGTGGGAAATCATCATTACACTACTAATGTAACAAAACTCATATCACATTGTTTCATATCACAACAAACACATGCAAATCACAAAATGATTATTCTATTTAGAGGCAAGCTTTGTGTTTTGTAAATATTATATATTACACCTATTTTATTGTCTTCCAACTGTGTATGCTGTGACTATTTTGGTATGTTTGCAGTAACTGGGAATACTGCCATCACTGTGATTTCTTCTTCCATGTAGATTAGCAAAATGGATCCAGACAAACAGTGAAGAAGCCCACACACAAATCCACCCTATTTTTTGTCAGGAATCCAAAAATTGTAGAATCTAAAAACAGTTAAATGCTCCAATTATTTCAGATTCTTTTTTTTTCATGGAAGAGGAACAGTGCTTGTAGCTCCAATTCAGTTTAATCTGAAAGTGTTGTTATTCTTTTTTTTGTAAGATGTATAAATTTAACACATCTGACAGAGCTGTGAGACACTTTTAGTTAAATAGCCACACCACAGCTTTTATCCAAGAAGATCAGTTTGCTGTAAAGGGAGAAATACAGTACTTAGCCTGTAAAAACAAAAGTCTTCTGTGGCACTCGAGGGAGCTTTCTAATTTGATCTCATCAAAAGTGTCTTCGAATGTCTTTGCTGGAAAATGGGGGTGACATGTTTGAAAGATAAGCGTTTTCCAGGAGGCAGCTTGAGCATCTCAAGCTCTGTTTCTTTTTGACCATTATATTTATTTAATCAGTTTCTGATCAGTCCAAAGCTGCTGGAGTACAACCCTTCACATAACCTACTGACTTAGAACTAGTACGTGTTATTTCACTTTCATTTTCTCCCTTGCTTGATCATAATTCAAAGCATATACAAGAATTAGCTAATAGCAGCTACGTCATATATCACAGTGGCTCAATAGAGGTGTAATTGCAGTGGGTGTGTGTTTGCATAGTATCTTTATTTATTGGTCAATTTACCTGCGTGCTGCAGTGTAATCAATAGCTCTGTTTGATGCCTGTATTGTCGGTGCTGCATTATTAGCGCTGTTGTGTAGCTTGTAAGATTCTGATGACTGGATGCAGTCCTGCCTCACCTCATTACAGCCGATAATTTATCCCCTAATGCTGTCTTTTTTTCCACCAAGCCTGCCGCCTCCCTTACCCTCCACCCCACCCCAAAACAGGCGTTAATGAGAAGGCAATGGCTGGTGTAAAGGATTGCAGGAGCGTGGGTGCGCCGAACAGTCAATTGACCTCAATTCTACGTGACCCTCATTGCTGGGGAGCCAGCAGGGTGTTTGCTTCCATAACCTTGGTGCACTCTGGGCCCTCGTCTCAATAAATCAAGAGCCAGTTAATGAGATTAGAGGGCTGCAGAGATCAATGGAGACAGCCTGCGCTTTACCATCCTCAGCTCTCCTGTCCGGCTCGACTCTCACAAACAGCCAAACTGATTTAAAGTAATGATTTCCTTCCCTTTTGTATGAACACTAGAAGTTTGCCTGCCACCTCTTCGTCTGCTCCATGGTGGAGGAAGAGCTGGATGGAGGGAGGAGGGTGAAATCAAAGAGGAGAGCTGCCCGCACAAGTCGGCTCAGGCAGGGAGTTTACTTAGCACTGTAGTGTTTACCATTTGGACAGGCGTGCATATGCAATGTAATCTACTACTCTGGTGAGGTATGTCCAAACTGTCTGAATGATGAGAAGGCACCATTCTCTAAAGTCCTCCCGCAGGCATTTAGACACAGGACACAAACTGGGATGATGAGCAGCAGGTAATGAAGCAGGTAAAGCTGTGCAGATGAGTGAAGAGGTTTAAACATAGGCCTGAAGGAACAAAGTGCGTCTATGTGCTTTGTGAAAACGAGCAGGAGTGAGCCCGGAGTGAGGCTTGGTACCTTTTTGTAGAGTTCCTCTCACTCCCTTTTTTTTGCTCTGGGGAACTCTCTCCCTCTCCTCACCATCTCCCACCACTATGACTCAAAGCTCAGCACATACCCCACAGGGCTCCACTCACCCATCCAGTCCCATTGATAAAGATCACTGTCCAGCACTGCCTGCCAACAGATCACCCCCCTGCAGGCTGCTGAGGAGCAGCTTCACACAGGCAAAGGGCTACCGCTTCACAGGGCTTGGAAGAGGAAAGTGTGTTTGGAGGATGCTGGAGGTAGTGGTGGTTAGAGATTATATAATAAAAAAAATCTAGTAATCAGCAAGCATCAACACCCCCCCAGGAACAACAGACGGCTACAGAGATATGTTGGACTGTGATCAGAAGTGTTGTTGGTCTTTTGTATTTCTGCTTTGACTGCTATGAGATATTAAAATTTAGAGCCAGTATCTCTGGAAACAAGATGTCCATTGTTGATAACACATTTTGTTAGTAATGTTGAAAATTATGTTCATCAAGCATTTTAGTGAATGAGATAAGATGTTTATTTGCTTCACTTTTAGGATTATTGTTAGGTGTTTATTTAAATAAATCTAGTATTTGCATATGTAAATTATTACAGAACCGGTGCTTAACTGGAAGACATCCACAGACAGAACATCCACAATGTCTATATTGAGTTCCTACATTGTGGCTTAAATATGTGGGATTCACATTTTATACAGCAGAGGGAAGATAAATAGAGCCGCATCCGTTATTTCAACAAATATTATCCATTTTATCCATCCTGCTAAACATAAGTAAAGTTTGTCTTTCCATCTCATCAATCTCTTTGATGATTTCATCAAAGAATGGACTGTAGGTGGAATGACCTGTAACCCTTTTTTTTCTGCAATAAATATTTTCAGGAGATTTGCTTTTATGCCACCTGGCAGGTCACAGAAATAGAGTGATATTCATGTACATGGAGTCTGCAGTCTGAGTATGCACATGATTTTCCAGGTATTTTCCCAAAATATTTAAATCTTTGGATAGATGCAAAAAATGTGGTAGTGATTTGCAGCATGATTTGATCCACCTTTTCATATTGTTGACAAGTTACTTTATCACTTAGTCTTTTTTCCCCATCTCTCTTTGCTATATTCTGTAGTAGTTCTCCTATCCTTTAAATTTCTCTGTTTAGGTTTTGAAATTACACTTGAAACCTCACTATAATGTCAACGGCCTTTTATCAACAGCATAAAAGCAGAGGCGGCCCAAGGACATCACGCTTGGGGAGTGGTTAATTATATAATGTCATTAGGTTTTGTAGTTGCTGAATTTCTCACAATTACTTTTAAAGTCTGTCATAACTGCAGTTAGATGTAGTATTTTTTCCTTTAGTGTCAGAAAATTTAATGTGTCTACAGTATTTACGAGAAATGATTCGTCTGTCTAGTCTTTAAATCCAGAGTCCATACAACTTGGTTTAATTCTGTGTGATATGCTACCCGAGTTATTTTTGTTTGTTTGTTTGTTTGTTTGTTTTGCTTGGTTCCCACATTCAAGTGCTTTAACATATAAAACAAAGTGAATAAGGTAAAAGAAATAAAGGGACACAAGCGATCTTGCCAAGTTACATGTACTTTCTTGTCTCGTATAATTGCTTTTACTTCATTCCAAAAACAGTAAATTATGAGATATGAGCACCTGGAACTTTAATCAGTAAAGTAATATAGTAGTGTAGGTACAGATATCTTAACAGTCAGTTGTTGAACAGTGACCAGCTCACTGGGATAATGTGTCAACCAGACCCAACATTATTTGATTACTTTTTGAGACCATTCAAGGGGAGGTTTTTGCTCAGTTGATTGATTGCAGTTAAATCTTAGTATGTGGCATAAATATGTACAGGAGATCTAAAAAAAAATAGGAAGACAGACATCTGGATTGTAAATGTACAATAAAACATCATCGGCATGCAATGCTATCTATGTTCCTTATTATTGATCACAGTTTGTTAAATATTACAGTTGTCTGTTGTACTTTGTGTCAGTGCTTCTATAAAAAGTGCAAAAAGGGCCAACTGCTTATTGCAATCAACAATAACATTTTGTAGTCAGGCACATCTAGTGGCCATAGTAATTATAACATGAGCAAAGACAAAGATTATTGAGACAAAGACACAGTGAGAACGTCTGTGTTAGGAGGAGGTCAGTAACAAAATCCAAGCCTTTCCCAGAAGAGGCCGACGTCTAGTGTATAGTGTTGTGTGGTTTTCACTGTTTTTCATTATTGTAACTATGACGACGATGGTTCTGTAACTAATTTGAACCCAAACCACAAACTTTTTACTGAACCAACCATGAAGTTGATGGTTTCACAATCGTAATTGGGTGTTTATGATAGCATCCATGACAGAGAAGGTTGTTCTTTCAAGAGACAACTGCTTTGACATAGAGGTGCTATTTCACCATATTTCAAGAGATGCCTGCCAGCTGCCATAGGGGTGCTATATCAAGACATACAATAAGTCCTATGATAGGGAGGGGTTAAAGGACCTTTATCTGCATTTAGGTTGAAGGACTTATTGACTCTAGGCAAGTGGAACTTTCTAGGATTTTGTAAGTAATTCATCCTTTTGTTTTGATTCTTGCTGTAGGGCAGGGATTCCCAAACCTCAAGGCCCCCTAGCCTGGGCAGCTTAATCTGTGAATAAAAAATAGCATTTGGTGGGTTCAGTCTGCATCACATCTTTACACTCAAGTATAAAGCTATGGGTTGTTAACCACACACACATATTTCCTCAGCCTGCAGAGAGAAAATGGCAGGTGCAATTGCACGTCATACATTGCAGCATTTTGCTGCCACTATGTCAATATGGATCAATAGTGTGGTTCTCATTCTAGCTGGAGAAATCAATTAACAGAACAGTGTTACAAATTTTGTTCAACACATTTCTGAAACGAGTGCACGTAAGCTGTTAAATGAATTAAAGTCCACATGAAGATTGATGGTGTCCATGTATCAATTCAGAGGTTGCTCATTAGTGCGCAAAGACACACACACACACACAAATAATTTCTGCACTGCTGTAATGGAAACAAAAATCTAAAAATATTAATTACTGTGCAAACCTTGTTTTTAATGCAATCCCTTTTACTGATACCACACTCGATTTTACGAGCTCACTGTGAGGCCTCATGGGATGCAATATGGATTTAGTTACTCTACACTATCAATTCTCTAGCGCTGAACTTTATGAGCATAATACAATGCCGCATTAGGTGCATCTTAAAAATGCTTGCATGCCTTTTACTTTAAATGTGATTGCCCACCTGCTTCCATCTCCTTAACCATTTACAGTTACTTTTCTTCACTAGAAATTGCTTTATGATTTGAATTTGTTTCTCATGTTTCCTTTGTGTTTCCTGTGGTTGCTGACAATGACACAGCGCTCCATCCTGAGGGATGGCACCCTGCTGCTTGCAGTAAACCAAACCTTGATTCACACTTCACAGTTTGTGCCTCTGCAGTGTTACAGGCCTCTTTTTAGTCTGCAATTTTTGTCGCTGAGAGAGGCTGAGGATAGGCTGGAGAATGACATCACCTTGAACTGGATATTCTTAATTGGATAAATCCATCTCTTATGTTGTTTGCAGAAATAGTTTTTCCTCCATCTCTACTTGTGTGAGTATTGGAAAAGGGTGCAACTTTGCTATCAAATATTAAAGATGCTATCAGGCCCTGTCATGACAAACAATATCAGTGTGGCTTAAGCTTCCACCTTCCACCTCTATCTTTTCTTCTTATGCAAGGTGCTCCTCCACTGTCTTCTACTTTTTTCTTTTCCTGCACCATTTTTCTCATCACGCATCTGTGGTGGCCCTCAGTTCTTTTCACACTGCAACATAAGAGAACAGCAAATAACAACATAAGAAACAAATGACTTCACCAATTCATTAGCATGATATTCTAAGTGCAATTACAGAATAAAAAATTCACCAATTTGCATTGTCACAAATAATTTTTTAAAGGGCAACTTCACAGATTCACACACTTGCTTCCTAAGGTTCTAGTTAGGGGAGTATACATATTTCTATGAGTTCTCTATGAGTTGTGCCTTCTGCATTTTAAAATATATCTCTGCTTCTAGTAGAAAAAATTCCCTCAGGTGATGTCATCTGGAGATTTTTTAACTTGATAACCCATTAATCTTTCAGGTAGACTGTAGCTTCTCCTTCTCAGACTACTGTCTACTCTTCATTCTTTGAGCAAATTGTCTCATTACAATTCCCTCGACTGTATGTACAAACTGCAGGTGGGTGCCAGTTTAGCCATTTGTATAATAGCTAGTGTTTACATGAGTACAGGTGTTAGATGCCAAGGTTATTCCTCAGTGTCTAACACAGTCATACTCAAACTCAAACATACTTTTCTATAAGTCAGGGCACTTGCGGAGGAGCTTAATGATGGCTCAAAGCCGAGTGAATCGATGGTGGTGGGTGCGTTGACGCGTGATGAATTGAAGAGTTAATCGGTCAGACGTCTCTAATGGCCCGACATAGGGTTGAAAAATAAAAATAAATTAGTGGAAAGAAAGCTTCAGTCTGTATCCATCTGCCAAGGCCTTTTGTGATATTGATTGGCCGAAGGCACTTAAAGGCTGATGTATTGTCAACATGGCAATTTATTACCCATCGGAGTGCACGGTCACAGTCTGACTTCCACTGGGCTTCGGTATAAATAGCTAGAGGTAGTATAGGTGGGTGAAACACTGAGTGCCATACACGTCTGACGTAGTATACAGTTACAGCTTTCATCTTACCCGCTCTTAGTGCACTCAGTATTCACGTTTAGAGTTTGTCACGCTGCAGCAGAAAGTGAAGAGTTGCTTGTAGAGGAGTGATTTGGGGTCTGCTGACTGTAATTACTATTCGAAAAACCCGGAATGACTTTGCTGCACTCTGGGAGGCCTCCCGATTCACTCTGAATCTCTGCGTGCTCCTGTCTCATTTAGATGAGTGAGTGTATATTCAGGCTGTGTTTAAGAAATCCTGCAGCTGCCCTATGGATTGATAAAAGGGACAGTATTATCATGCACTGTAAGGATAACCCCTTTACAGTCGAGGACTGGACTTTTGGACCCAGTTGAATTCACCATAATTTGTCATAACAAGCAGCAGACAAATAGTGGTTAGACCATAAGTGTGATGTTTTTTCTGTGGAATTCTGTTTATTTATCCAAGATGTAACAGAACCATAGTTCAACTTTTGGCTCATCAAAGTTGTACATTATATGTGCTTATGGGAAACCTGCTATAACAGCAGACAGCTCAAACTGGCTTGTGGTTGCCTTGCATTCAGACCATTGTTGGTACAGAAATTGATATCTTTGCCTCCTCTGTGATAGTTTCCGTATGACCTTTCATTACAAAGTAGTGCCGAGACAGTGCTGGCTTTTTGATTCTGATATTTCTTCCCTGTTCTTGTAGAACGCTGAAAAGGTTTTGGTTGTAAATAATTCCTTTGAAATTGTGATTAAATGTCATTCTTTTAAAAAGTAGATTTACTGTTCACAACAGGCCTTTTGACCTCTCAAGATGTAATGTTTTGTAGTCATTTAATTTATCCATTGTCTTCACAGGTCATCTTTGAAGCAACTGTTTCAGAGGAGCGACAGGGCTACATTGCCTTGGACGACATTGTGCTGCTCAATTACCCCTGTTGTAAGTACCCCGCTCTGCACTGCTCTTAACCTACTTACTATCTTTTCTTGAGTTCAGGCAAAGTGTGTGGATGAACGATGGAAGCCACATTAGAAGACTACAAGGCAACCCTGCTGACAAGGGTTCAGCTGAAGACACGTATACCTTTGTACCTGTCCAAGTGTCAGAGCCACAGTAGCACAGCAGGAGGCTTCTCTTTTGTCCTGCCAAAATGGCTGACCTTTTCTTCTGATCTCTATGCTCTCAGCCAGGTGCTTTTACAGTTAATGTGACGTTACAGACAGTAAAAGGACAGCTAGTGGTTGTACTTTTATCCTTTCTGGGACTACTTTGTCATCATTGGGATACCAGGAGGTTGGATCCCTGTGAGTTCTAATAATGTTACATTACGTTCTGTTTTGTTGCATTTATCATTAGAACCCCCACAGTCCTCTTGTGCACAGGACATGTGTAGACATTGTACCCATCATAACAGACCGCTTTTTTTCACTTCCAAGATAATTAGCTCTACTGGATGCCATAGACAACACCTAAATCAGATCTGATTGGTCTGCCTGGAAGTAGTACTGACTTCCAGATTGAGACAACACAGAGCCACAAATGCAAACAATAAGGTTGAAAATGAGGTAATTACAGGCTGTCCATAAATGATAGGTTTAGTTATTTAATAGTCAACCGTTTGTTAGGTTACATAATTACTTTGTAGCTGGTGAGTTCTACATGTACTGTTTGTTGATGGAAAGCAACCTAAATCAACTTCAATTAGATTCCGCGCATGTATGGCTGATTATGTTTTTGTTTCCATTATACACTACTAACAAAAAGTTAGGGATATTTGACTTTCGGGTGAAATTTATGGAAAACGTAAAAAGTTCACACTACAGTGATATTATA
>JAUMHL010000003.1:19250432-19285053 GCA_032362345.1 Sandelia bainsii
CATGATATAATATCACTGTAGTGTGAACTTTTTACGTTTTCCATAAATTTCACCCGAAAGCCAAATATCCCTAACTTGCTCCAGGTGTAATCGTTGTGTGCTTTAACCATTGTGTGTCTCTTAACGTGTACATCTTGTTTTTCCCTCCTTCTACAGACAAGGTGCCTCATTTCTCTCGGCTAGGTGACGTGGAGGTGAACGCCGGGCAGAATGCCTCATTCCAGTGCATCGCCACGGGCAAAGTGTCGGAGGCTGAGCCCTTTCTCCTGGAGGTGAGAATCAGAGAACGTTGCTGTTTTTTTTTTTTATGATTATCTTTGCTTGTACAGTAAAGTCACCAGGTTAATAGAATTGAATAGAATCGGGGGCTGCAGAAAGAAGAAGCATCACTTAGGATAAAAAGAAAAATGTTTGGGATTCAGTTGTCTTTTCCAGAACCACTAACAGTAGTTAACTGATGTTCAGGGTGCTGTTCACACAAGCATTTTATACTGTGACTGAGTCTAAACCAGGCACCCCCCCCCAAAAAAAAGACACGTTTGCATGTTCCATGTCGTGCTCAGGGATTGTCGACTGTTGTCAGTGCCACTTTAATTACACTGGAAACAGCAGGAGCAGCTACACTCACTGCCAGAAACTTAGACTGGTTAGGTTACTTGAATTTGTACCTTTCAGCAAGTCAGCAGTACTTCGGCTGCATCACCTTGAAGTACTACTCTGACCCTCACAAAGATCTAGTAGTTCTCTTCATAGACTTTAAAAAAAACTCAACTTCTCTCCAGAAACTATTGTCTCATTGTGGTAAACATTTGAACAACATTTGAACAACATTTGAAAAACCAAATGATTTCTTTCTCCCATAACAGATATTGACAATTAGGTGAGAAGTGTCAGTTGGAGATGACAGACTTTACATTAATTGTTAAAGGAAACTAAATGGGACCGATTATCTCAAGTGTAACCAAAACACTATACTATATATTATAATTTCATATTGCAGAATAATGCAGTAAGTTTGTGACAATTAATTCTTTCTTCAATTCAATCTTTTAATGGTTGTGTTGTTGCAGGGAAATAAATCATTTGGAAGATTGTTAAGTTTGTGCCTCTGCTTATGTAGCTTTTCAATTGTGCCAGCATTTAGTTTACTAAAGCCCCTAAAGTAATTTTTCTCATGCACCAGCTGAAAATACTTTCAATTTTCCTAGTTTGAATATGAGCTAATATTAGTCTTCAAAAATCCATCCATGAATGCCTCCACTCTTACTCTGGCCTTGAAGCCTGCACATCTAAGTGCTTTTGAAATGATGGCAGCAGGGAGAAGGCGCTTTGCAAATGAGATCTTCATATATTTGGTGATCCATCCCTTGTGTTTCCGCCCGATTTTATTTACACCCCCGCCCCCCACCCGCTTCTCATCTCTGAATTGAAGCCTTTGAAGATCAGCGGCATGTGAAAGAGGCATTTTTATCAGTTTCAGAGTTTGCAGATTTGTTGCCGGAGCTACACTCACACCCACACACAAAGACAGAAACAAACAATACCACAGTTGTCTTTTGTAAATTGACAGTATGCTGCAGTGAACTTCTCTGCCTACCTCAAGACTCACTTCAACTCCTCCCTCCTTTCTTATTTAAAAAAAAAACATACTTGGTAACAGCAGAAAATAGAGATTTATCACAAACCATTAACGCCTTCTGTTCCACCATTTGTTGTTCTGTGCCTGTTTGATTATTAGCACTGAGTCTAGTCTGCTAATTGCTGCTTTCTCTTTGATCTCCCTGGCGCCTTGATGGTTGTTTCTGGACCAGAGTGGAGCTGCTCTCCTCTGCTCTTTCTTCTGTTTACCCAGTGCAAACAAATTGTTAGCATAATGTTTCTTAATCAATTAACATCATACTTTGTTCACTGTCCTATGCCCCGTAATTCATACCTGAATTAGTTTTTACACAAACTCTTAATTGCGATGTGAGGCGGGGCAGCAGACTTAGCAAACAGAGGCATTTACTTGCTTTAAAGGCCCACAGACTTTAAAGTTTAAAGTACAAATCAATGTTTTATTCTGAAAAGTTACTTCAAAACAAAACACAAAGAAGTGTTGAAAACTACAAAAAGTGTGAACCATATTTGCAACACTCCTTGGAGGTTATGTAACAGATGAGACAGATTGTATTGATACCAAAGCTAAAGGTAAAATTAACTCTAAAAGGTCTAAAATGTGTAGCTTTAGGCAGTAGTACCCAACCACTGTACATCTAATTTCATATTTTCTAACAGCCCTGCGTTTTTCCCCCTTTCCTCATAAACCAATTCAAACATGTGTATGTCAAACCCACTTGCTTGTGAAAAGCATGAGCAGGCGACAGCTTACATAATAATCTGCTTATTCTCTGAGAGACCTGCATATATTGTAGCTCACACCTGGAACAGCTCAGCGCTGGCCTCTGATTTCCTGTTCCACTGGTTGAGCCAATTGCCAGTATGCCTGGAGCGCTGACACATTAGCATGGCGAGAGATGAGGAGATGTCAGCCCAAGTCACTGTGCTAGAAAATAACAACCCGGGAGGCCTGTGTCATCAGCCTTCACAAGCAAAAACAGCATTGTTGCCACTGACATTTATCACGTATTTATTATCTCACCCTCCCATGTAGCTAATTCTAACCCTTCTTTGTCTTCCTGTCTGCTTCTCAGCCTGCTGCCCGTTTTTAATCAGTTGAATATACTTTAGGTATACGTGTGGTTGGGTCGGTGTGTTCACGGCTGATTTGTCTCTGTGTGATCTTTGTTGTGCTGTCAGAGGAGAAACGGTGTAGTCCTGGATACGCCCATGCTGTCGCGACTGAGCCACAAGCGACTGATGGCGACTTTCCAGGTGGAGGCGCAGCGTGGGGAGCAGGATCTCTACCGCTGCATCACACTGTCCCCCAGAGGTGCAGCCGTCTCCAACTTTGGAGAACTCATTGTCAGAGGTAAACAAACTTTCAGTGGTGAGTAACAGTACTTTCGTGAAGTAACAAGATGCCAATATGCAGTATTTTATCAGTATGTCCCTATCCTTTGTTTTTAGTCCCTATTCCAATCTGAGTGCTTCAACATTGGGTATCTGCCACTAAACCATCTTATCTGATACTTTTATTTGCTTAAATGTTGATTACATAGGTGTTTGGCACATTGAATGAGTAGCTGTAGCCTACTTAATATCACGCACTATATTTCTCATAAGCTACTTGATCCAAATAATGAAAGTGTTATTCAAACCTATTCCACCAGGAAGGCCACACTTAACATTGCACTTTAATGGGGGCATGAAGGGTTGTAAGATTCAGAGAATTACATCCAGCTTGCCATGGCTCAGCCTGACCCGGATGACTGAGAATATTCAGTGTCAAACCTAATGAGTTTAAAAGCTTAAAATATTGATGTGGTATCACACAAATTAACATTAATTAGCAATAGCTTGACCCACTGTCATTAAGGAGTTATTTTTTCAATACACTGTTTATCATTACATCCATAGCTCACATTGAGGTTCTCCGGTTTTGTAACATTTTGCCCGTACATATACCAAAAATGTGACTACTGAGTGACAAACTTGTTGTTTGTGAAGTCTACTCAGTTTTATTATTCATTTTCATATTTCACACTATGAGTTAAACAAAGCTTGTTTCCTTTTAAACATAACCAGACTAGCTGCTTCTCTATGCCACCAGTCTCTATTCTTAGCTAGGCTAACCACTAATTAGACCACAAAACCTAACGTAGAGATGTGATATTGAAACCTCACTCTCTAAACGAAAGCTAGAACATGTCCCAATCAATTATTAAAGGCAGGTGCAGTCACTCTGTTTGGGCAAACAGTATGATGTGATGAATTAATTTAATGTTTGCTGGGTTGATAAGGGTCATATTATCCATCAAGGCAGTTTTTTATAGGCAGAGAGGACACAATTACTTACGCAATTATTCATGCAAATAAGCTCTTATTCAGCGTCATTAGAGTGAAAATTAAGAGTTTGCAGTATGGAAGACTCTTGCTCTCTCTCTCTTTCTCCCTCTCTCTCTCTCTCTTTATGTCTCATAGTCTTGATAAAAGATTTTTATGACTCAATGCTCTAGCAGAGCAGAAATAATGTTATTGAAACTATAAAACAAAAAAGAGAAAATCTATGACTTGCATGACTTGTTTTTTTTCTGCTGAAACTGGCAATATCTGACTGTTGTTCATCAATGTTTTCAAGGACAAATTGTAATCTATCTAATCATCTAATTATAGTTTTTCAAAGTAAACCACTAAAAAAGCATCAAAAATGTCATTCTAATAGGATTATATACTTATTTACATACAGTATATAATGACATGACATTCTTACTTGCAGTTCCTCCTACACCGATTGCACCCCCCCAGCTCCTGAGGGCAGGCCCCACCTATCTGATCATCCAGCTCAACACTAACTCCATTGTGGGGGATGGACCGGTCATTCGACGGGAAATACAGTACCGAGCCAGCCAGTCCACGTGGACGGAGACTCATGGTGTGGGCTCACTTACCTATAAGGTATGGCATTTGGAGCCGGACACAGAGTACCACATCAGTGTCTTGCTCACCAGGCCTGGGGAGGGCGGCACTGGAGCACCTGGGCCCCCTTTGATCAGCAGGACAAAATGTGCAGGTGAGTGAGATGCATGCAGATCAGGATTGGATAATCTTTCAAATTTTACATAAAGATTGTGGAATAGCAGATGGAAACACGGCTGAATACTGAATCTACTGAAACGATCTGAAGACTTAATTAAGGTTGAAATTATGGTAGTTTTCATTATTGACTTGATCTGATTTTCTCCATTAATCAATTAAACATGTAGTCTGTACATGTTAGAAAGCAGAGAAAAATCCTCATTGCAAGTACAAAAAAACCAGAGGTGACAGAACCAATAGATACATTATTTACAATAATAAAGTTAAAGTTAATTTATTTGTTTGTTTGTCAGTTTAGTTCAGTCCTTATCCCTGCACAGTTAAAATGTATCAGTCACTGAGAGCAGTTCAGCATGGTAGGTTTGTGCTGTACAATTTGGCTCCTCCAGCGCTCCTCTTTTTCTCATTTTGAAGTCACCTCTTCAAATGGGACATTTGAAGACATTTTTATAAATGCCTAAGTTTACTGATCTACCAAGAATGTTCAATAAATAAACAAATGAAATCAAGTAAATTGAACAAGTCTGACATTTCCACAACAGAGCACTCTAATGAAGCTGACATATAAGTTCTAACAACTAACTAAATTTTAAAGGAGCCCTTTCAGTCCAGTGTTTCCAACAGAATTTGATTTTACATGTGGTGGTGGTGGCTGACCGCACAGGGTGGGGGGCTGGTTGAGAAGGTGACAATGTGGCGCACACTACTAGGGAACTTACTTATTTAACCTAAGTTTATATTGCAATATTTGTGCCAAAGTTGCTCAGTATACATAGTAGAAATGAATATAGTGCACTATAGACCTGAATGTGATGGAATTTACACGTTAACAGCCTGCTGACTTTGGCACAACTTATTTCCAATGCCTGCTTACTTTAAACACTGAAGGTCCTGACTCAGAACTAACAGTTGGTCTTGATTTATTGACATGATATGAACATTTGAACTGGGAGATTATGAATCTGATGACAGATCAGCTAATGATTTTACTAGAGAAGATGTCTGTCTCTGTTTGAGAGTTTTTTTAACTGGATTACAGGGACACCTGACCTTTCTGATTATTCAGGGGTGTTACAGAGTAATAAATATGCCTGTCTCTCCACCAGCTTGTAGAAACTGTCAATAGCTAATGCAGCATGACTTTTCATGATGACAATTTGCCAACATTACAACAAAAATATAGGAGAAAAAACAGCATGAAAGATGGAGTCTATAACAATGACTGACTCCATGGCAACATTTGTGGCAACATCCAAGTTATTTTTTTAATAGATAGAAAACACCTTAATATTAGTTTTCTACATTCCAAAATTGAATGAAAAAAACTCTATTTCTGATTAAGCCAACCCTTTCTGAATATAACAACATATGGCATATCTAGCTGAGACACAGAGATCATGCCATATGCTTGTCAATAAAAGGAGTGAAAACTGGGCAAAGTGTTAAACCAATGAATTGAAAGTTCAACATCATCATATATTAATAGTTGATTAGTGTTTTCGGCACTAAATCATCTTACTGCTGACCAGCTGCATCCTTTTAATAAATCACAATTGATATATGAATGTGACTTACAAGAAAATGTCAGATGATGTGTCTTAGCCCTAAATAGAAAGCGTAATTAAACTTGTGACAAAAGACTTGAAGCATCAGTTCAAAATATCCAAGAGCAGACCATCTGGTTACTCCTGCACTTCACAGATAAAGAAAATGTTTTCAGAGTCTGTTCCTGCTCTGATCCTCTAAGATTCACTCGAGCCCTGAGCTGCAGCTGTGAGCTGCATCACACTGTTTCGACGCATCGCTTAACAACTTGTAGTTTGCCTGCAGCCACTGAGAACAAACGATGTATTTGTTGTCATTGCAGCATGGAAGGTGTCTGATGCTTTCTATTTATCCTGGCTTATCCCTGATAAAAGTACATACTCACATGAAGAATTGAGATATGCTTTCATCTATGGGCATTTACATGCAAGACAAGTTTTGTGGGAGTTCACACAAATGATGTGTAAAGATTCATCGTTGAAGCACCATGCTAGAGGGTTACTGATTGGTCCAAACTCGGCCAGAGAGGAAAGTTTAGTTCAAGAGTTTTTGTCATCCAATTCTATCAAGTGATGTCATACAAGCAGAGAACGTGATCCTCTCAGTACCTCTTATCTGTGTTTTAGCAGCAGTGCTGCTCATCTAGGTGAAAAAGGCACCCCGTCGCCCTGTCAAGTAGACGGCGTGACGCCCCTGTCACCTGCCACACTCTTTGATCCACTCTCGTCAGTGTCTTCGACTCGCCCACCTCCTGTCAACTCCCATTGCTCAGATCTGAAGCTTTGTTCCGGGGGAGAAAGCAGCAGACAGCAGAGGCCTGGTGACACAAAATGCAGGATGAATTTGCCTTCCTAATGTGTCACAGAGAGCCATTTATTTTAGGGGAAAGACTCCCTGTTTTGGGCAGTCATTGAGTGTGACATTTAATTATTACTGGTGCAGAGCATTTCACTCTTATGAGGCCGTTGTTGAGTGTGGCCAGGCACACAGAGGCCCAGTTTAGATGCTAAACTAATGATGTTCCTATTTCCTTTTTTCCCTCAGTGAGGCTTCGTGTGGCTCCGTATGCTACATTTTTACGTGATTTTACGAAGCCCATTCATCTGTTGTGCTTGTCAAATCCTCTAAAGACATCTTTACATTGCCGGAATTATAGAGTTCTGCACCTGGAACAGAAAATCTTGTTCACAGTGATTGGACAGGTGTGGAGGCACCTTTGGACGTTTTTTTATTTAAAGACAAATGGATTCAACACCACATATCCGACTCACTACGCTACAAACATACAAGACCACTGAAATGCACAACATCTTGGAGAGAATAATGACTGTAAATATGAGTTATGACTGCCCTTATGACAATGATAGATGTTCTTATTCTAATCATATTCTAATATGGTACAGCGGTCGGACAAATTCATGAGTAGAAATTTACAGGACAAAGATAGTTTTCATGTAGGTTCAGCATAAAGAAATCTGAGCTATTTTAATTTCCAATTTTATTAATTTTCCCGTGTCTGCTGCAGAGGGCCAGAAAAAGTCAAAGCAGAAAGCAGAAACAGTGAGCCTGACCAATCAATACAGCAACAGCTTTCAAACAAATATAAGCAGCTGTCTTCACTAAATACACTGGGGGAAAAAATCGAACTTCAGCATAAAAAAAAGGGTTCCAGAGGTGATGCGTGTCTAGTGTGCGTGTGTCATAGTAGTTCTGGATTGTTTAATTTAGTAAAATGGAATTCTGTCTGCATTGTGTAGGCATAAAAAACATGTCTAAAAACACTTTCTATGTGAATTGGCTTTGAGAATATTTTCAAATCGTGTAGCATCATATGACTGTTTGTATACACAGGACTTACAAAGAGCTGTTGATTGTACGACTTGTCACAGACTCATCAGTTAACTGCCTGAAATAAGAATCCAGTCTATGATTGACGTCTTTATCATCCTCCATCCAGAATGATACGACTAATATCACAATCAAGTTGAGATCTTAGAATTCAGCAAACTCCCACAAAAGATGTGTGGGAGGCAAGAAATATGATCATACAGATTTGAAACAAATCCTCACAGATTTACTCTGCAATGAGGTTTGTTAGCAGCATTTCAGGTGCTCTCACTTTTAGTGACACCAAATGAAGTGGTTTACAGTAGATCATCTAAAATAGTGGCTTGTTTTCAACCTGTCTGACTTCGCCCCATCAGACTTCATTGTGGAGATGTCACTGCTTTCCCAGGTATCAGTTACTTTGAGTACAATGTTTTCATTACTGATAAAAGGATTTGCCAAAGGTGCCGACAGAAGACTCGAGTTGTATTACATATTAAGATGGAATTACTGTATATGAAGAAACCTTAGTACTCCACTGGTGCTGTGGGAAGATTCTACTCAATCAGTGGTGGTTAGAAATCAGCAAATCATACAGTCACACTCACGTCACTATAGCAGTGTTGCTATAATGGGCTATTTACACATGATCAATGCATGCTAGGATAGATTTCAACACTTACCGTAAATAACAATAAATATGTCAAAAACTACTGGAAGTGCTTTTCATTGTTTTTGAGTTTCTAGGTATCAGATTAAATCACCATTAAGCTACAAAACATCAACATGATTTAAATATTGGAATTTGTATACGTTGATACATGATGAAAGTGTCAGCAGTCAAAACCTCATGTGGTTTCAGTGGTAAGTATGAGGGTGTGCGTTGATAGTCCATCATAATTCCAACATTGCTCCTGGCAGGAGGGACAGGCCTCAGTGGCAGCTCACTGAGGCAGCTGTTAAAGATGAGATGAAATGTGCAGACCCATAGGAACTCTCCCTCATTCATCTTTTCCTCTTCCCCTGCTCATCTCTTGTCCGACACTCCCCATCCCTCCTTTACTCCCCCTGCCTCTGGCTAATCCCTCTGATTAGGCGAACCAAGCTGAATGTCAGTTTGGGGCAGGACTGGTGGAGGACTGGCGGGTGTAGAGGACAGGACAGAGCCTGCTGTGATGCTGCTGTAATGATGAGTAATGGTGTCTGGCGCAGAAACTGAACATTGAGTCAGCGAGCCTCTGGTGGCAGGCCTGGTTTTAGCTGGATTAGACTGCTATACGGGGAATGGTGATGTTAAAAAAATCAGATACAAATACACGTGTTCTCATGCACCTTTGCCATTATGAGTATGATACAATTTTTCAAAATAACATTTTTATCTTATGATTGATTGATTCTGCTCGCTGGGAACATTTTAGCTTTTATTGCTATCAGCTGTGAAGACACAAGTCTGCCAGACTCTGCCTATTTCTTTCAAAAACCTTTTCTTCTTCGTCTTTTCTCTGTCACCTCACAACTTACGTCTCTTCTATTACATTTCTTTGTTAATTTATGCATCAGCTCTGATTTATGTTTAAATGTTTAGTGTAACAGCAGGGCTATTGTTGCCCCAGTCGAGCCCTGAGGTTCTCTGCAGCTCTGCACTGCCAGTCCACACCACGCTGAAGGCATCTCCTCTTAGCTTTTCTGATGTTACACTTGGAGACTCATGCCAGACCACAGCACAGAAATAACTTCCTTTGTGCTTGAAACTGAATACTTTGTATGATACATGGAGATCTGTAATCACAGTGTTCACACATGACAGCAGTAATCAGGCTTCATCTGCCTTCACGTGTGATTCTCTGCCAGTGTCCCCCTGTATCTCATTCACGTTGTATTCTATTCTACTTCTTAAATCTGTTTTTTACTGTGTCACCCCTGTGTAACCTCAAAGTGTAAATTTGTAAAGTCACCTGCAACTGTTGCTGTCTCCTTTTCCCCATCAGTATTCCTTCTTTTAAGATGTACTGTGTAACATATTTAGATAAAAATACACTTGTCAGCAGAAACGGCAAAGTGTGCTGTAAGAGAAAACATCCCTCTCACTGGAAATGAACTCATCATGGTTTACCACCTATCTGTTTTGTTTTGCTTATCAATGCTCATGTGCAAGTGATAAAGTAGCCAGACATACTCTATGTCTCCCCAGTCACATCCTTCTAGGAGATTCAAGCTGGATTGGATATGTAGTCGTTCCATCCTGTTGTGGTACTGCACACTTACTGTGTACAGACTACCTTCATAGGGAAGCACCCTGGTTAGGAGAAGCACCTCCACAGATCCCATTTAGTGTTAAGGAGCAGTGGTTCTACTCAATGATCGTCCACATATGTGAGAATTGTCACCCGGTTCCTAAGCATAAGCATCTGTTGTCCCCTGAAAAATATACTAGTTGTGATTACTTGTATCTGTGAATTCATTTTTTCAGTCAAAGCTCATGACCCTAGGGGAGGGTTTGAGGGTCAATTCAGTGTAACATAAATGCATGCACTGCACCCCTCCCCTTTTCAAACTCCTGCTCCATCTTACTAAATTGATATCACCCCCTAGATACCTCAGCTCCATCATGTGGGTCAACAACTTTTCACTCAGCTCCTGACTATGCATTTGTTACACACTGACCTGCTGATAACCTCCTATGTAAAATCACTTAAGCACTTAGGTTTCTTTTGAAGTGTATGTTCATATTTCTATGGTTCGCTTCTGAAATCATATATGTAGGTGTAAAATAATATCACTTCCAAATTATTTTATTTATATATTTTATTTTAATGTAAAGGGAAAGGACTTACTTGACACTACTGTTTGCACTGCCTTGATAGAATTTCTTCTTTGTGTCCCTATCAGAGCCCATGCGTGCCTTGCGGGGTCTGACAGCTACAGAGATCCAGCCACGGCAACTGGCCCTTCAGTGGGAGCCCCTTGGTTACAACCTCACCCGCTGTCACACCTATTCCGTGTCCCTGTGCTACCGCTACTCCATGCCAACAGGGGGCAGTGGAGGGAATAATGCAACCGTCAGGGAGTGCCTGTCTGTGGATCACAACACCTCACATTTCACGCTGAGAGACCTGCCGCCCTTCCGCTCAGTCCACGTCCGGCTGGCGCTGTCCAACCCTGAAGGCAAGAAGGAGAGCAGAGAGGTCACCTTCCAAACTGAAGAAGACAGTAAGTGGGTGGTTACATTTTACAGAGTGAGCATCAGGAGAAAAAGCTGATTTTACCTCTGTGCAACTGCAACATCATTATGGAGAAAAACGGATGTTTTTTAAATTGCACTGAAGCTTTTTGTCACAGTTACTGAGCTCAGGCTTCAGAACATCTTAAATTTCTGTGTCTGTGCATGCTCATTCATGCTCATATAATTATTGTGCACTGCTTACAGAAATCTATGCCTTTAGTCATCCAGTACAAGCTGGAAAGAAAAACGCAAATATTGACTCACAAAATAAGCTGGATCAGCATAACTAAATGGAAGATCAGCCTTTTAAATAGAGACCAATGGAACATTAATCAGCTCAGGCCATGGCTGCGAGCAAAATGGTTAAATGATTTTGCTTATCTTTTTATTAATATTTTCCTGTGTACATCAGCAGATTAGGCACATTCTGATGCAAATTCCCAGAGAGTGGAAGTACAGAAGGTCAAATATGTATTGTTATGTAGAATAAGCAAGACTTTCCAATATAATTGAACGCCACTCATGGATATTCTTGACCCAGTGGAGAGAGTGAGAGAGAATGACAACATTTTTTTAAATTGCATCATCAAAATTAATGTTAGTATCTGCTAAAACTGTAATATTGTTTTACATTACATTTTACAACAACTCTTACCAAGCAGTCGGTGAAATGGGGGGGAAATAAAGAGACAGCACGCTTAATTATCTACACCTACACATTGCTGACTTGTAGGCAGGAGGAAATGTATTTACATAAAGGGAATAAACAAGCAGAATGCGGCACGATGTTGCGATTTTATGCGTTAGAACGTATTGGTTCGAAGTGACGAGTTAAAACGTGTGACCAGAGAAAAAAGAAAATGAAAAACAAAGCTGTGATTGTTTCTCTCCCGACTTTACTTGATGGTTTGAATGTCAGCACTGATGGAAACTTTTGCTTTTGAGCCACTGAATGCCAGCCTGACAACCTGACAGTCCCCAATCTCCCTGTCATAAGGAGAGCTGCCATCACCTTCACAACTACAGTGATTGAGCTGCAGCCTCTGACAGTTCCTCCTGCCTATTTCCTATTGGACTCAACAATCAAAACACCGGTGTAGCGCTTTGCTTACACTGTTCTGCTTGGAGGAAGCATATTTGGCTGTCAGGGATCCATGGATACAGCAGGATTTTCATCTCCAGTGCTTTGCCTGTCGGCTTTTGAGGCAAAGACACAGACATCAGTTTGATATTGGCCTTTTATAATATCAAGCAGTCAGGTATCACTTAGATCCGTCAACCTTTCACAGCTTCAAATTTACAGTAATGTTCAAGCACTAGATACATATTTTTTCTGTATGTACAGTAGCATGAATTCCACTTTAAACCATTCCCCAAAAGAAGGTTAAACAGGGAAATAAAACAAAAAAGAAACCAAAAAATATTCACATTTTTAACAAAAAGCAAGGAAACTATATTGGGATCCAAAAAGAGACAAAGAGGCTGACATCATCTGTAGGTATGTGAAATAATAATTCAGCCAGCATCTCATTTTCACTGTTGTGTCTCTACAGGTTAGCCAGATTCATATTTAATGGAAGTGAAAACAAAGGAGTACAAAAGGGACGCCACACTTGTGAGAGAAACGTGAGAAAAGAATAATGATGTGACACCTGAACTAGGAACGCTCAAATAATCATGCTCCTTGCAGTAATTTTCATAATGCTACCATTTCCATTGTTCAAAGATGGTTTTGTACATTACATAAGACTTTGTTCAGGGTATCGCAGTATTCTGCGCATTCTGAGTATATTTTCCTGACTGTTTCTACACTTTAGAATGGAGATATGATCCACTCAAAATAGATGTAGTCAGGTCCATTTGTTAATTCGCTTGAATCGCTTGTGTGGACTGTGTCAGACCTCAATATATGTTTCCACTGTCTCTCCAGTCATCTGCCCTGAGCTTGGGCCCGTGGTAGCAAGACGAGGTTTCTCATGCAGTGCCACCTGTGAGCTTAAAGGTCACGAACATTTATCCGTGGTTTCCACCCTTGGCCTTTATGAACTGTAGCTGGTGAAAAACCCAACTGCTGTTAATTGGAATATTTGACAAACTTTTCAGTCTTATGTCGCCTCTGTTAAAAACATTCAAATAAATTGTTCAATGAAAACACTGAAAATATTTTCCTTATATTTCTGTCAGATAAACAGAGGTTAAAGTGAATTAACATATCACAGATTTTAGTTAGAAAAAGTACACACGTATCTGGATATGGGGTTTGTATTTCAGGTGAGCAGTTGTGTTTGAGTTCAGTTTCTCTTTATCCATCCCTCCTTCAGTCACTTAGCATGGGAACAGAGAATGCAGTGCCTGGTAGTTCAAACACTTTTGATGAACAGTTGTCTTTATTCCCTGCACAGACGCACGTACAGTATTACTGAAGATTACTCTTTAAGATTTAGAGCTCTTTTAAGTCTGATTTCGTGACATGTTAATACTAGAAGGCTACTATCACTGAGTGTTACCACAGAGCACTAGAACCAACAATCCACTGGGGGACTCTTATGGACGATTACTTATTCTCAGAACTGTCCAGCACTTGAAACACTAAAAAGTAGTTGTACTTCTCAGAAGACGCATCTCATTAAACCAAAATTTTAAAAAAGAGGTACTCAGGCAGTTCACAGGTTGAATTACTTTGCTGTTTCCCTGTCAGTGAGGTGCTAAAGAAGAAAAATTTACTGTCATCCTCCAAGACATGGTGCTCTGTTATCAGACAGTAGGAGCCAGAATCTCAATTCATCCTGAGGGCTCAGAGCCAGCCGGTCCACAGGTTCCTTTCAACTCCTTCTGCCCTGTCTTATGTGTTTTTTTCGTCCTCCTCCATCCCTCTGGCCCTGTGCCTTTTCGCTCTGTCAAAGGTGTTTTTACCCACTGGCATGCCTGCACAAGAGTCCATTAACTTGAGACCCAAACGGAGTGTTTGTTTCAGAGAAGGCTGTTTTTCTCTCCTGCTGTAGTTCCTGGCGGCATCGCTCCAGAGTCCCTGACCTTCACCCCACTCGACGACATGATCTTCCTCAAATGGGAGGAGCCCATAGAGCCCAATGGTCTCATCACACAATATGAGGTAGGATACTTTGTTAGTCATGCAAACAATCAACAGTCCACAACAATACGGCCGCGTTCATAGCATGTACTAATTCTCTCCAGGTGTGGGGTGTTATTTTCCCCTTGCCAATATCTATTTTGTTCATCCACCTTTGGTATAATGACTCAAAACAAGAAAAATCTCCACTGCCTGGTTTAAAGACTGTCCTGCTGCCCATCTTTGATTTCCCTCAGGCTTGTTTATCCCGTTTCCAGCCCAAAAGCTGGTTGTGCACATGGGCCTGAGCCAGGAGAGTGGGGAGGACCCACTTTTCACAGTTCATGGGATTTACTGTACATGTTCATATGGTAATGAAGCTGAGGCCCAGACTTCAGGCTGTAATTACATGGGGGACAACCATTCTAATTACTTATTTGCGTAAGAGATGCCTCCACAAGAGGGCAACTTTAAATGTTTCTAATTAATTATTGATGGCCCCGTATCAACCACAGACCTTTGCAGCATGGACTTTAGTAAGTAGACGTGAAGACCCACTCTAGCTAATATATCGCTGCCTGATGGGGAGAGGAACTAGTTTCCATTCACAAGCAGAAGCTTGGAAAGTGAGGACCTAGGCAGAGAATTGAATGGTGCTGTAACCTGTGTCTGCATACAGATGAAACGGCCTTGCTCATAACCTCCAATCTGCTACTGCTCTGGATGAACAATACAGGGTTTCTAAAGCTTTGAGAGTTCAGCATCTGATAACAATACATTGACAGATAAGGTGGTTACAGAGGTGTTGCTTAAGTACAATGCTGAGTTACTTTACAGGAGCATTTCCATTTTACTTTTACTATTACTCCACATACTGTTTTTCTCCACTACATTTATTTGACAGCTTTAATTACTTTGCAGATGCAGACAAATGGATGAGTCAACTAATAATTGATCATGTATTATTATGTCAGTGTGGTTAAGTGGCTCCACTTTTACAAGTTTTTGTTCCACACCAAGTTGCTATGGTAACACAGATCTTTGTCCTTATTTATTTATTAATTACTGGAACATTTTCTGTCATATTTTTCATCTTCAAAAGTGTTGTAATGAGAAATGAATTCACTTTGAAAAGTTGAGTTTTACTGGTGTTTGCCACAAACATTTATTTTGTTTATTTGCACTAACTACATGATTTATTTCTGAATTGTGTTTTCTGTATGTTTTCTTTTATTTTTTAATTAATGATATGCTACTTAACAACATTTTAGATTTTAGAATCTGGACTAGACTTGCAAATTTATCATCGGCAGTCCTTAAAATACTTCTTAGTTTTCTTAGTAGAATATTTGTACTTTTTTACTTAGTACTTACATTTTATTTAGTATTTGAACTTAATTAAAGAATTTGAGGTGGAGTACTTTTTTATGCAAGAATTTGCACTTTTACTTCAATATTGAGTCTGTGTTTCCAAGCACAGTGTTTCAGGATCAGTTGAAGGGAGTTCATGCAAAACACCTACAGTATATAGATTATATCACTTTGAACTACACAGCACTTTTAGAGTCCAAAGACCCCTGATTGGCATCATCTGAGCACTGGCTACTATCATACTCTCATAAGCTGTCTGTCACAAGCAGGCCCTCGTGGTAGCATCTGTGACTATTGGCCAGTCACCCAGTAAAGCTGAGTTCCTTCCTCAATATAGCAACACTGTAAAAAAGCAGCATAATATTATGCGTTCAAAAGTGCGTTCAGACAGGAAGTCAAATTAATTTTTAACTGCTTCATTTGCATGAATTTTAAAACTGGACCAATGCACCAACAGCACAGACATTAGCTGTAACATTAACTTTGCTAGCAAGCAACAGATGCACTGACTGTGTGTATGGGAGTGTTGGTGTGTGTGGGCGTGTGTGTGTGAGAGACAGCTCAGCTCTCTCCAGAAATTCAGTTTTTCTGTTGTTTACCTCCAGTCTGTTTCCTTTTTCCTCTCATATATGTTCTTCTGTGCAGTAGGTTCACAAAGATCAGGGGAAGAGGTGAAACATTTTGAACTTGTGTGGGTGCGAATTTACATCAGATTGTGCCATTGCAAACAAATTTGCATCTAATCATTCTATCCATTGTTTCTATTGATTTTGATTGTTGATTGTTCCACCTCCAAAATTTGCTTTGCATTCTGTCTAAATACACAGTAACAGTATACGGCAAGTGTCAAGTCCCATTCTCATGTATAGGCATAATATTTGCATAACATTTCTTATACTACATTGGGTATTTTACAGCTCTGATGGGCCATAATATCATTACTGAGTGTCCTTTTGCCATTTTGGATGTCTACCAAAGTTGTAATGTTATCACCACCACACTTGAACAGAATGTGTCCGGCCTTCCTTGGCAAAGCTATTGTCACATATGTCCATTCAGAAATGTAACAAAAGAAAGAAGAACATTTTCACCATGTTTGTACCTCTGTAAAATTGCATCAGATTCACATTCAAATATAGTATAATATATATTTTCACGGTTTAATAATATCAGCCAAGCGTGCTCAAGAAGACAAAATCAGTCATCTTGTAGCTGTAGCTGTGTGAATTTTGTGAATGTTTCTTTACAGACTTAAACACATTTATCAAATGGCAAGAAAAAACAACAACAACACGGTCTTCATTCATACTTTTTATCTTCAGTACCTGCTGCTTTTTCCCTGCAGTTTCTAATCCAATAAACTATGTAAAATCAGGCCAACAGTGCTGCAGTAGGAGAATATGACACAGACTCAGTCTGATTATCAGTGGCTAACAGCAGCATAAGATTTATTAGATCTGCACTGAGAGACGACATCTACATTTATCTATATATTGAGAGGTGTTTCTCATGAGAGAGTCTTTAAATAGACTGCCATCTAAATTCAATCTTTCAGGTTGTGTGAATAATAAGTTATGCTCTATATGAAGCAAGATACAGACACAGATACAGTAAGTGGGATTAGTTCTGGTTTAAGTATAGTATATGTTGGAGAATGCTTTTAATGACCTAATTTGAACACATGCTGAGTGAAAATCAAAAATCCAACTGAACGTCTTTAAGGTTTTGCTCATTTTCTTAAACTCAAAATCTAGTAATGGTTGCAGTTCCTTTTTAATTGCTATGCTAGCAGGGTGACTCTGGGGATGGCTGTCTTGGTCTGTCCAGACAGTTGACTATTTTAGTCTAGACTGTCATATTTTAACAACTATTAGATGGATTGCCATGAACTCTGGTATCGTATTCCTCAGGGAATGAATCTTGACACCTTCCTTCTAGTGCCAGTAAACTTTTCACTATTATATCTACTGTGTAAAACTGTTTCAGTATTAACTGGGTTGTTTGGCACAGAGGTTTGGTTCAATTAATCCTAATGAGCGTGGTGACCTTTACTGTCATGAGACATTTTTGGTTGGACCGAGCTGCTAGACTGACTCATGGCCTTGCTTTAATTCAGCACACATTTTCCCTGTTCCCAGATCAGCTACCAGAGTATAGAGTCGTCAGACCCTGGTATTAACGTGCCGGGTCCTCGCCGTACAGTGTCCAAACTAAGGAACGAGACCTACCACATGTTCTCTGGCCTGCATCCTGGAACCACCTACCTGGTGTCAGTCCGTGCCCGAACCACCAAGGGGTTTGGCCAGACAGCACTCACTGAGATCACCACCAACATCTCGGGTAAGATCTTGTGATTACTACTGTAGTTTTGTTTGTTGTTGTTGAGTCAGTTGTAGTGTCTGTGTGTGGGTGTAAAATATATTTGAGCATGGTGGGGAAAGTTTTCTTTCCCCTGTAGTGTACTGGGCTCCTTTTGAATCTGTTTAGCTCAGATAGCTGCAAAGTCTTATTCGCAACAATGTCCCAAATTCTTTTATTCCGTACATGTGAACAGCCTTAAATAATGACTTGTCATTACCTCTTCTGAAGAGCTTTTGATTAAATTACTTTTGATTAAATTATTCTTTTAGACTACACAAAACGATCTTCATTTTCCTTCAGTCAAACAGCTTTTAGACGTGCGTTGCCTCCATTTGATGCAGACCTGAATTCTAGTGACCTGCAAATGTTCAGCTTGAATGGTTTGGATGAAAACATCTTTGTTCAGCCAACATCCATACACACTGAATTTGTGTTTGCCATTCAAAGGCGACACAGCATCTCAGAAGTCAGAGAAGCAGTGTTTGTGAATGAAAAGGTTTGGATTGTGAGATTGGTCTAGAAAATGTGTCTGTGGTAAATGTAAAACGGACCCTTTGTCAAATGCAGGCAGTTTTACTATGTTTACGTTGATGAAACATCACATGCTATTGTAAGGAACCATGAACCAACACAAAGGTTCCCTAATCTACAAAATGTTTTTAGCCCAAACCACAAACATTCCTTTTTTTGCCTGTATATGATTTCTGTAAACAGTGGTTGGTTACTTTACTTCATCATTTTGGAAGGACAAATGTTTTAGGTGCAGATATTCATCTAAGGCTTATAATGTCAGCGTGTGCGCCTGTATCTCCTTTTTTTAACGTCAAAGTGTTCAACATTATTTCTCTTTTTTATAAGGCGATTTTCTGCAATGGCGGCTTAGCCAAACTAGTGCTGATAATAACATTGCTAACTGGAATTTTTACCTGATAAGCCATACACACACTCAGCTTCTCTTCCACGACATTGATGAAAAGAGGCATCAGAATACACTACAGAGTATATAAACTACCAGTAGACATCGATGTAGGTTGTTTGACTACGTCATTGTTGTTAGCCAGGTAATACACAGGTAATAGCTTTTTTTCAGGCTTTTGATTGGCCAAGATGGCTTTATCGTTAGGCTTATATCACCACCTGTCAGTTTAGCATCCACTCGACATCATGTTTTTGCATTTGTATGTGTGGATAGAATTTTTTCTTTTCTTAAGAACAAAGGCATAAAAATATCTGTGTATGTGTCAACTAGAAGTACATCAGTGGAGCTACTTGATCTATTATATGTCCACAATTGAAGTAAAACTGCTCTGCATAAAAGTAAAACTAACATCCAACACAGCCTATAAATGTTGCATTCATACAGTCATACTTTATTCATTGCAACTGTCCTTGCCCCTTCTATACGGTCTTTTACACAGATATAAGGACATTGACTCTGAAATCTAAATGAGTTGCTGGGTTTTAATGTAGTTTTTTTTTGGACATGGACATAAAGATTTAGCCTGATTGCCCTTAAATAATGTTTGTTTGATCAACCCTTAAATGTATGATAAAATGTCAGCTTTTAAGTGTGGTATAAATGATCATATGAATTATTAGATAAGGGTTGTTGTTGTGGAAAGATGGCAAATAGCATATTTAGCCATTTAGTTTAGAGAATCATTTGGTCTCTTATGAACTCAACTACTGTTGTGCACAAACAAAGCTAATTACATTGTGCCCTTTTATAACCTCACTATTGTTGTGTGTTTTAATTAAGCCACTTGACCTGTAACTGCTTGCAGATGCACACCTGCTGTGCGACTGTACAGGGCTATGCAGGGCCTAAATGACTCTTTATGAAGCAAAACAGCTTGGTTTAGTCAACGAGTAAAGGTAAATATGTGAAAGAAATCAATGAAGTGGTTCAAGCATTTCTGGGTTCCAGAGGAGCTAAATGATATATTGGATGTGTTAAGAGGAAGAAAAAAAAATCTCTAGACTTTATGATTTGACGTGTAAACAAAGCAGCCTGTTCTCCATTCCTCCTCTTTGCCTGCACTTGTTCCATGTAGTTGAGAAGGTGGCCTATGTGGGCTCACAGCTGTCAAGGTATGCAATTCAACCTACAGTATCGCACACTCTCTCGCCTGTCTGAGCTGCCAGAGAAGTCCAACAGGAAGCCAACTCCTGCACCGATTAGGCAGCAAGCAGCAAAGTATAATGCTGCACTATTAGTCTTTTCATAATTCATGCTGGATTTAACCACCTACTGTAACATGCACTGGATGAAACACTCCTTTACACCGCCATGTATAATGCAGACCTCAGCCTTTTGTGTGCAAGCGTGAGTGCGTATTTTTCGGTTGACAAGTTACACAAGACAGTTTTTTACAACAGGCATCAACGCCCTTCCTCAGTAGCAGAACTGTTGCACGTCCATTCTGGAGCCTTTTTTGTTTGAGCTCATCTGTTGTACCAAGATAGCCATTTGCTCCACTGCATACTCCCGTTAATTCACTCCCTGTAGTAAACAGAGGTGGGAACACTCAACCTCATTGTCCCCAGAGCTTCGCTGAGGTTGTGCAGCTTTGCGATCTGCCCTAATTATATTATAAGGGCCTCTTGTTTTCTCTGTAGTTGGCTGCTGTTTCTAGTCACCATCCGTCAATGGCACTGTGTGGGAGGCCTCCACACTCTACAGTACACTGGGGACAGCGGGTAATGAATTAAGATAGTACACTGTATCTTCTCATGTAGGGGTGGAAAATTACAAAAATATTCAAGTGCATGATGAGTGTAGCTACATTTCTTTTTAAACTCTTAAACCATAAAATGATTCTGGTTTTCTGCCACAGTGTTTCTACTTTTTTGTCTCTGCCCTAACTCTTCTATATGGTTTTCTCTTCTCCAATTCTTGTCTCAGCCCCGGTGTTTGACTATGAAGACATCCCCTCTCCACTGAGTGAGTCGGAGAGCACCATCACCGTGCTGCTGCGCCCTGCGCTCGGGAGAGGGGCTCCTGTCAGGTACAACTAATAGATGCTTCACTCCTACGCCACCATTCATTCAATGCTCTTCCGCGCTGTGATATTTATAGCTGCCATCAAAAAGGGATTCTTTAGAGAACCAGAAAATAGTTCTGTAGGCTTGTAGCATAGCAGATACCATTTTAAGTTCAAGTTTGTTTTCAGAAAGTTTGCTTTCAAAGTTATGTGCAGACTGTAAGAAATGCTTCAAATGAACTGCAAATGTACAGAACAATCGATTGAGCTAGTACTTAAACAAAGACCAAAACAAAAACTCCCATAAATAAATATTTGGCATTATCACTCCATCTTTGAAACCTGACTCACCACATCACTAAGCTCTGGAATGACACACAAGCACTACACTTCTATTTCAGTGGAGAATCAATGTTTGAGAATCGCAAAAAAAAAAAGCAAAAAAGACATTGACTCCTTCATGGTTTAAAAAATTTGTTTTGGTGAAAGATGCAGTAATTCAAACAGAAATACATACAGTACTGTATTGTGTGGGATATATGGTTTGGCTCAGTGAAAGACAACCAAGACTGACTTTGAAGGTAGCCAAACATATTGAAGTCATGAGGAACATATAGATGAAATCAGCAATAAAGAATGTTCAAAGGGTGACAGTTAAAAAAAGAAATTATTTAAATATTTAAATATGTGTCCACATGCACTGTGTATTATAACTTACATGCAGTACATTACAGTTTGTAATTCATTTCATTCTCCATTTTGAATCAAGTAGAAGCACTATTCCAACTTTGATGATCTTACTTTTCCCTTTAACTTGCTTCTTTTATCTAAACCATTATTGTATTGTGTTGGATTATTGTCTTAAGGTGGAATTGTGCTTTTATGTAACTTCAATCTTAGAAAGTTTTACTCACCAGGTTAACTGCTAAGATCTAAGAATGTTCCGACAGTGTTAAAATGAAATGAAAATATAGAATAAAGTCAGACAATCAGACAAGTTGTAAATAAAACAACTTATGTTAGTCATGACACCCAGTGTCAGTGTTTTACTCAGACTGTCTGTTAAACATTCATCATACGTCTCAAATTGTTCTCATGGTTCAACTTTGACCTACCACACCTATCTTCCTGTACAGTGACAAATGAATACCAACATTTCATATGCCTTCATTGTTTGGTACATAGTTATATTAGCTGGAAACAATAGATAATGGATTGTATGAATATTCACTATTGACCTTCAAAAAAGTGCTTTAGTCTCTTGCTAGCTTTTTCTATAGTTTTCAACCACATCTTCAAATGCTGATGAGCAGATGAAATTCGCATGCACTACTGTACAAAAGTTCGAGGTCACTTAGGAATGTTAACATAGGCCCATCACTGGCAGACATTAGTACTGTTTTCAAATGGCACGTTGTGTTTGCTTATGCAGGTTTGTCACTTTGAAGGTCTCAAATGATGATTCCAAAATCTTTTTGCAATTATGTTACAGCAGCTGAAGTGTTTCATGGAAAACAAGGAAATTGTGAAAGTGATCCCATATTTTTATGCTGTAGTGTTGTTGTCATAAAGACAGCTTACTGCTATTATTTTATTATTTTACCGGCTGATATAGACCATGAGATGAAAAGTCATAAGTAGACTTTATCAGACATACACTACAGTATATGACTGTGTACTGCATGTGATGTTTTAATGCAAAGTTGACCAGCTTGAAAAATCCTGAACCAATCCGTTAAGTAATGCCATTAGTTTCATTAGCTTACTGTACTTGTTACTGCTCACTGTAATTGTTTTCGAGTACTAAGCTCCCCACTGTCTGCCTCCAGTGCCTACCAGGTGGTGGTGGTGGAAGAGGACAGTTCTCGTCAGGTGAGGAGGAGGGAGCTGGGCACGGTGGACTGTTTCCCCACACCGAACTCCCACAACGAGGCTCAGGCCAAGGGGGCCCCACATTACTACACAGCTGAGCTGGCTCCCAGCAGTCTGCCTGAGGCCACTCCCTTCACCGTGGGCGACAACCACACGTACAACGGCTATTGGAACAGCCCATTAGACCCCACCAAGAACTACCTCATCTACTTTCAGGCCACTAGTAACTTCAGAGGGGTAAGAACTGTTAAGATGCTGATACACAGTCTATTTAGACTTTTATATTATATTATATTTCATATTACCAAATGAAGTGATACAGTATATATATGCATTTTGGGTTGATTGTTTCCCACTAGTAAATCTTAGACTTATTAATATTGCATCACTCCTCAGTGAAACAAAAGAGCAACACAGCAAGATTTTTTCTTCTAAAAACATCACACGAACAAATTGGCCGAATGAATCTTAACAGCTCTTAGGAGATAATTACTTGGAGAATACAATGTGTACTCCTACATTTTTGTAATCATCCAGTTGTCGGATTCTCTCTCATTCAAGCACTTTAAAAACTTTAAGGATCTTTATGTCTTTGGGGGGAAATTGAATACTGCCTCGTGGGCATAAAAAGATCTGAAGAGGGACTCAATGAGCAGTTGGAGAAATGAGTGAAGCTTGAATAAGGAATGTGCTGGCCAGCGAGCACAGGAGCAAGAAAAGGAAGTAAATGCTGTTGAAGTCATTAGCCTGCCTCTCTGCTTTTTCTCATCTATACTACATCGGTATCTGACTCCTGAGAGGATGTAGCCATTTTCTTCTGGGTGGTGCTGGGAGAGCCTCCAGAGCCAGCAAGATCTGATCAGTCTCTGGTCCGGTTCAGGACTAACATGTTGTATGTCTGACTGAAAACTCTCCACCTTGATCTGAAATCAGCAGTGAGTGTTTGCACGGCAGTCGTGAGACAGAAACCAGCCAGCAAAACAAACTGAATATTACTGATTTATTTCTTGTCCTGCAAACATTTTCATCTATTTTCTAAACTATGGTGGTGTTTCAGGAGAAATTGGCTGCTCAGAGAAAGAAAAAAAAAAACTAATTATTTTGACAATCTCCCAGGATAAATTAGATGTACGAGGCTTATGGTGGACCATGAGCTGCCACTGAATTGAATCAGTAATTGCTTTGGCAGATATGCCTTCAGTGGGGCTTGAAAGATGCATGATTGGTGCTGTCAGTTTTCTGAGAAACACACAAGGAGAAAGCAAACACACATTTTTCTCTCTCTACTACGTATGTCTGTAAGAGTCACCTGGCTCATTAGAAAAATCTAGATTTCTGTCAATTTATGACAGTAAAAGTGAAAATAACAAATATATGACACGTGAAATGGGTAGTGTTGGGTTCTGCTCTGTTTTTGATCCACCTACTACTACTACTACTACCATGTTAGCGAAATCGCTAAGCTACAAAAAATATTATGGAATCTTTTATCTGTGCTTATACTTACTATAATCAAAAAAGCTGTGTTATTTTCACCTTCCATCAAGAGTCTTCCTCAGCACCATAAAAGGTGTCAGTTTTTTCCTGTCCTTCTTCTTCACTGTCCAACTCTTGCATCCATATGGTGTGACATCCCTGCACTTGAGAACTTCAGTACAATCCGTTACTAAATTTCCTGGTTGCTTGTCACTTCTTGTTTGATTATTGATCCTAGTAGACTGAAGTGATCTACTATTTCATCTCCATCAAGTATAAAGTTTCCCAGTTTTCTATTTGTAAAAAAAAGTGGGCAACTATAAGCTATTAATAGTTTGGAGGGAATTGGTGGAGACCAAAACAGAGCTAAAAAGAGAAAAAATATTGGTCCTATATTTGTCAAGTGGCCATAACCATGACTGCAAAATCTTTCTATTCTTACTGTTGCTTCATGTCTGCTGGCTATATAAATGGAAAAAATTAGCTAGCATGTTCACCACAACAAATTTGAAGGTGATAATATGTGGATAAATTAATCAATGCTGCTGTAAATGTTCATGTACTGTATGTGAGACTGATATTTGAAACTAATCAGCTCAATAACTCAGGTAGCTCTTGAAAAAGAGAGTGTGCATTGTCACTAGGCTGTTTATTTCAATGCGGCTTATGTATTTAATCAACATTTCATAATTCAAGTTGCTCATCTCATTTTTCAGGTTGTAAACAGCAATTAGTTGTACCACTCAAAACTGTAGTGTTTTTGGCAATCAGACAACACAATGTGATTGCATATCTCAACTAAATCTATGAGTTTTTGTTATTAAGAACTGCATTTATTCACAAATACTGAAAGCTCAACCTTAAAGGATTCTGAAGGGAATAAGATATTTATTTTTATTCATTTTTGATAAGCAGATTTACACATTTGTCTCAATGCTATCGAAATCCACCCCATGGATGGGCATTCTCCAATTTACTGTAAATCCCTCCCTCTTAGCAATATTGGAAGGTCAGTTGCATTAAATTGCTACTTTGGCGAACATTGGTGTCTGTTCCCGAAAGACTAAAAGTCAACCTTGACAGAGGACATGATGACACATGACATACTACCTGCCACTGCTTTAATAACCCCCGGCTGGGAGTAAATATGACTTATCTGTCACTGGAAGAGATGAGAAGAGATGAGAATCCACTTGAAACAGATTTCCAATTAAAAAAGGTAATTTGGCAACCGTTTTAGGTGAAAGGTTTTTGACTCCAATCTCTGAGCACAGATTAGCATAATTACCCATAAAGACTGATTTAACTTCCTTAAGTCTTAATTTGGAAACATGCCCCTCTATCTATGAGATAGAGGTGGCTGTTTTGGGGGCAGTCGAAGCCAATCAGTGGACCCGGGTGAGGGACCTCACATGGTGAAGGGGAGCAGAGGTCTCTCATATCACAAGGAGATGTCATCTGCTTGGAAATTTCAATTATTGCCTCCACCTAGCAAAGGTCTGGGTGACTCTGACACACACCACCGCCTATGTTGCAAGTTGTAGACCAGACTGTGGTTTTCACAAACTGAGGCATAATAATGTTGCACTGTGGCCAAGACAAATTCATTAACTCAGTTTTTTCTTTTACTCACAGGAGACCAGAATAAACTGCATTCGGATCGCTCGCAAAGGTAACACTTTCTTTTCTTTTCAATTATGATGATACTTTTCAGTAATTAATTAAGAATCAGTAAACCTTGAACGTGGCTGTCACAAAGTTTACCTTATCCACTGTCTTTGTGCTTTCACACTCACAAGCATCTTATTGAAGTGCTATAATGTTTTACAGCACTCAGATAGGTGGTTTACAGCACAAAACAAGAAGTTGGTGCTTCTAACTATGGAGGTGGACTTCAGCTTTATGCAACACTAAACATTTGTTGTAATGCAAATTACTCAAATTTTGATCATGAACTTTCATATTGATGAAACTAAATTACAATAAGCCACAAGCTGTAGGGTTATACAGGCTTACACGTTCAATATTTGGACACTGAATTACATTGCTGACTGTTTTCTAGTGTGTTGGCACACACACACACACACATGTTCTCTCTGGCCACTTTATTAGGAACACTTGTACAGCTCTGCCAGGAATTGTACTTTTATAATTCTCAGTTTTTATTGAAACTGTCAGAAACATGATAACTAAATGTGAATTTTTGAGGTCATTGTGGGTGTTTGCAGTCGTTCTGGAGTGCTTTATAATAAGAAGTGGTTCTAATGTTTTTATGTTAATAAGGTGTCTGAAACATTAGAAACCAAATGCACGTACACATTGCAGTTTTGAGGTTGTTTTGCTTAATAGTGTAATAGTTCTAAAAAAAAATCCTATTATAAAAAGAGTCATATTTGAGCTTGCTTGCAGTTGGAGGAATCCTGCATTATGAATGGTGCTGTAGAGAGAAATGTTTTTGCACTGCAGGGGATTGTTTTTTCCTATAGAACTACAAGTGACCACTGGGAAAAATACATCAAGTTAAACTAAGCATGTTCTGTCTCCTGTAAAGAATATGGAAAAAGGACACGACTTGAGAACTCATCCTTCATAGGTCACTGTTGCAAATAGCCCGTGCTGTAAGCTAGCTAAGTTAGCCTGGAGTTAGCACAACATTAGCAGTGTGTTTGCTAGGGTTATGCTCTCGAAGTGAATCTGTTGTAATTGTAATATTTATATTACATTTTGCATTTTGCAGAGGTTTTTTGCTGTAGGGGGGCACACATGAAGCTTTTGAAGTGACACAGATTGAAGATTATAATAGATCATAATGATTATAATAAGTCATTAAGATAATACGGTCATATTGGGAACTTATGTTGTAATCTCTTCAAGGACTCCTTTGTTAAGATGTGTTTTACAGTGTTGCTTCCCTGTGTCTTAGCAATTATGACAGTGAAAAATAATTATTTTTAGTAATGAGAATATGAAAATAACAATCAGGTTAAATAAGGCTGGAGTTCTGGAAATGCTTATGCGGTAGCACTGAGAGAAGAAGGGAGCCCCAGTTTAGTTTTTTTTCATTGCTAACATTATGTTAAATATGTCAACATGTAATTCTCACAGTAATCATAACCACTATGACATTTTGTGGTTCCAGTAGTTTTGGCTCTGAGGTCCTGGTTGCATGTCAGAGACTTCGACAGTTATCCTGGATCAGGCTGCTGCTTAGTGCATTTGACATGGACTTAGTGTTATTTTGGATGCTGCAGGGAGGAAGCCCCTGTGCCAATCTCCCTTCAACAGATACACCAGAGGAAAGGTGAAAGCAAACATGCATCTGTGTTCTCACTGTTCCTCTCGAATCACTGACACTGACATTTTGGCAAAACCCCTTTTGGGCTCTGATAGCTTTGAAATCCTGAATGCAGCAACATTTCCGCTTTTTTTTTTTCTTCTTTCTCCCTGAGAGAGGAAGCGACCAGGAGTGTTTGCTTGAGAGACAGACACAGATAGAAGGCTCTCAGTTCAAACAATAGGGGAGAATGAGGCAGACAGAAGGTGAAATGGAATTGTTCTCCCCTTCCTCCCCACTGAATTATGTCTGAAGTTTGTAGTGCGCTTGAGAAAGGTGCCAAATTAATTGGATTCCTCTCCTTGAACTCTTTCTTTTAATCCAAAGTGCAATGACATCAAAGAATTCTGTCTTACTATTGTCTGCCAGCATGTCATGTAATGAGGGGAGGTGGGTTGCAGGCATATTTATAGGAGCCAATTTTTTTACTGTAGTTGAGCGTATACTATTGTGGCAGACAGGCCCGGAGGACAAGCGGATGTTACTCCACTTCCTTCAGAGGTGACACAGAGGTCCTGTTAAGACCGTTCCTGGCTGCTTTTCATTTCCCTCTCACCAGCTTCCTACACACGAATGCTGCTGCCAGCTGTGTTCACCGGAGCACCTGGCCAAGCAGAGGTGGGCGACTTTTTTTTTTCTCTATACCACCCAGGCACTTTCTTTCTTTTTTTTCTCCTCTGATGGAATACAACCAACGTTAGCTGACACTAAGGAACAGCAAGAACATGTTCATTACAAACCAAATTGTGTTGAAAGATTCCTCATTCTGCTACAAGAGGAGGCTTTTATTCATGTCAGCTCAGTCAAGAAAAAGCATCACATTCACATTTAGCTTTTGCAGGAATTGAAATTTTTGCTTAAAATCATTGTGACAGCTGAAAGGAATCACATTATACCATAAATTCTGAAATAGTTTATATATACTTTATTTAGCTTTTATTTGAAACTGGCTTATATTAAGTGAGCTGGTTTAAAAAAAAGAGAAAAAAGTGTGACAAATAATTACATCCATCACATTTTAAATTTCCTTTTGATGCTGTTTTGATGTTAACACAAAGTCAACACTTTGTTTTCCTCCTTGTTTACCTGGCATCTTATTGAATTTAGCATCATGTACATTTCCACAGCAATAATTTCATCAATCTAACAGCATAGTTTGCTTATATTCACCAATTGTTTGCAGTTGGTTCAACTTTGCAGTTTTTTTGTTTGTGTGTCTTGTCCTACTGTTGATAACATTGAAATTATGCACAGATTCTGTTAAGACCGTTCCCAGCTGCTGTTTATTTCCTTTGTGAGTTTGTCTCCCGAATAGAAATAATGTTTTTTTATTCACTGACTGAAGGCAGTACTTATAAATATTTCATGTTTATCTGCTGTCAGTGATTATTTAAAGTCTTTCAGTCCCTCAAAGGGTAGAACTCAGGATTTCCATGTGCAGGTAGTGTTGAGTGTCAGTATCGTTAGTCTTAAGATTAATCAAAATGAAAAAAGAAAGAAACTTGAAGCAATATGCCTTAGGGTTGTGGAAATGTACATTATGCTAAATGTACCTATGAGATATTGTCGTGTATAAATTGTAGACCAGTAGAGGAAGATGAAGTTTTCTTGGCGGCCGTTTAACACTGATTAAAGAAAAAACATCAAAGAAGAAATTAATTGCAAATGAAATTAATTAATCAATTATTAGAAAATAATGTTGCTGTTAAAACATTCTAAGATTCAAAGTAGCATATTGACGAGCGTGACATGACTGAAATGAAAGTGGTGTCAGAAGTCAGAGATTCTACAGAATGTTGAATTTGATAGATACCTCCTTGTACATACTTCTTTGTGAGTTCCTATAGTAAAGGTAATTTCTACTAGGCACATATTAGTTACCATACTGACAAAGAGACTTGCAGCAGAATAGTGGGGAGTGTGACATGATGGTTGTTGCACTGATGGAATAAGTGCTGTGGAACTGTACTCTCCATTTCCCTAAGTGAACCATTGCTGGGGTAATTCCAGCCCTTTTCAATGGCTAATTTGAGACTAGGCAGCCAAGAAATGATGAATTATGATGAAATATTCCACTATCGTCTTTACCCCTCCTCTCTTATCCATGTGGATTCCCTTCAGTGACCACTGCTACATTTTTTTTATTTTTTTTTGGTGCAATGAAATTCACAATGATAGCCAATTTCTAAATATGGCCCTAAAAGCAGAATGACTCACCCAGCATGATTTGTGTGATTACGGCAAGTCTGTCAGGCTGTATCTGCCAGGAACTGTAGTCACCAACAATCCACAGCTTATCAAGCCAAACTCAGCATTCTGCCTCAGTGTAAAGCCTTTTTTTGTCTTTTCAGTCACAGACAGAAAGCAGTAACTACACCATTGCTTTTGCTTTGTTAAAATAGAGAGACGTCTGAATTCAGCTGTAGCCAAACTTGCAGAGACTGTTCTGAGATGCTTAAATAATTCTGCTTGCATTTGTTTTACTGCCCACCTTATTTGTTCATTTGATCATTAGTGAGATTGATTATTGAAGAGCAGGCTGTCAGAAGTGTAATATTACTCCTTCAATTCATTCAGATGTAATAGCAATTTTTCAATTTTGGATAACGCACCACAGGAAGTGCAGATGAGTCAAAGAGAGGGAGATTTCATGCTCTCGGCTGGCTGAGATGACAGTGCAGAAGGAAATGAACTGGGACTGTGACATATGGGTAGGAGGGAAATAGCTGCATGATTGAGAATGTGTTTGAGTTTGGTAAGATAACGAGAGCATTTTCTCTCCCAAACTGAACATGTTTAGCTTCCCTCATTTCAATGATATGACTGCACTGAAACAGTTCAAGCCCTTTCTGAAACAGCAGGTTAAAGACATGTAGGCTGTGGACAAAAAGTGGATGTGTGATACGTATCCTGCAAACAGTTTCACACAGAAAAGGAATCACTCCCACAATGCAATGTGAAAATTACAATAATGCAAAACTACACCTGCTAGTGATGATACAAACTGATGATTCATAAGTGTCTCATAAGTCTCACTTTACTATTTACTATAACTCAGCTGTAGAATTTCTTAACAGCACCTGAACACTTAAAGGGACAGTTCAATTTCTAACTTCCCTTTGGTAACATCTCGCCATGCAGTTGCTACTAAAGGGCTTCAGAAAGGGTATTATAGGTTTTCATGGGGGTGATGTGCAATCTGATTATTATTATAATTTTACCAATGAAGAACATGAACGTCATTTACAGGCAGGGTGAAACTGAGCTGCAACAACCTTTGTTTAGTTTAGTTGACTGAAGCAGTAATTAACCCATGAAGCATCTTTGCTTTGTTAAAATAGAGAGACGTTCATTTGAATTCCGCTGTAGCCAAACTTGCAGAGACTATTCTGAGACGCTTAAATAATTCTGCTTGCATTTGTTCTACTCCCCGCCCCATTTGTTTACTCATCAGTGAGATTGATTAATGAAGAGCAGGGTGTCAGAAGTGTAATAATACTAATAATCAATTCATTCATATTCATATCTTATGCACTCAATACACATTGTTCAGGGATCCTACAGAATATAGATCAGTTAGAAAGTGCTAAGAGCTGCCAAATTATTTATATCAATCACAGAAGGAGCTAACCCACCACCTCCTACTGGGGTTGTGTATTGGCAAGAATCTGGTGATACAATGCTTATCCTGATACGGCAGTTATGATTCAATATATTGTGATACATTGCAATACTGCAAGCAAGGCATTATATTTTGTTTTCTCAAAACACTATGTGACACAAATGTTTGCATCTGAGCTTTGAGCCAGCCAGTAAAGTATAAACATATACAGTACTGCCTGTAGTTGTCAGAGGCACAGATACAAATGACTGTAAAACTGAAACGTTCCTGAAACGTTCAGAGCCTTACTAGACTTTTAAATTCTTTATACATGAGTCTGAGTCAAGTTGTAAATTAAGTCAAAAGTCTAATTATGTCAGACTCAAGTTCAACTTGAGTACAAGTCGTCAACTCAAGTACTAATCTTTTGTACATTCTAGTACATATATAAAATCTATATATGTGTTGTTGTTTTTTTGGGGGGGCAAAGCTACATAGTTGGAGGGGCCTGGCTCCCCTGGGGGCCCAGTCATACAGTGCTGAGTTTCTGTTTTATGTTGCCAGGCTTGAGTATCACAAAATAAAATCATTTCATCACCATTCTGCTGGGATGGAGACAGAAGTCTGTAGAGTTATTGCAAAACCTGGGCAAATAAAACTAAGACAGTTTGTTTGGTGAGATAAAAACCTCCAGTTCCTCCTTCTTGTTTTGTGCCATAAATCAATCAAAGAATCCTGTTGATTTCCCATCAGATTAGACCTACAGGATCAAGACTACCACCGGTTGCCAAACCATTTGGCAATAGTTTGTTTATGATAATTATGCTAATATGAATGTGACAATTAATTACTGACATCAAACCGCCACACGTAGCTTCTTGTTTTTCCAGTTACAACAGTGACTCTGTTTGTAAGCCTCCTCCTCCTCTTCCTGACCTCTCTCTCATGCATGGTGTGCAGCTGCCTGTAAGGACTCTAAGAAGGCTCTGGAGGTATCCCAGCACGCAGAGGACATGGGTCTGATTCTTGGGGCCTGTGCCGGCGGTCTGGTGGTTCTCATCCTGCTCCTTGGGGCTATTGTCATCATCGTCAAGAAGGGGTGAGTGGCTGTGAAACCATTTGTGTGAGATGGCTCAGACCTTTTCACATTTACAATCTTAAGTTATTGTCCCTGTGTAGCCCATCCAAAGGAGTAAATTTATCTCTATTCCACTTGGCAGCTAGGGTCTATTGAGGAAAGCATTAGGTAATGAGAGTGAATTACAATCAGAGTTAGTGGAATGGTAGAGCATTAATCCTAAACTCTCCCATCGCTGCCTCAGCCAAGCTTTTGTGTTTCATCTCATCTTTTAATTTCAAGGTCTGCATGTTGGCTGAGCACATTCAAATGCAGCCTGCACGCACAGGAAATCGTTGGCTGCTTTCCACCTGCAAATTACCTCTGTCGTCGATTGCACCTGCAGCGTGCTCTTCCTTCGCTCGCTGGGCGATGGTGAAACACTCGTCTGAGTATGAAATATTTCATCAAGGGGCATGTTATTCCATTGCCCACTCAATTACATGAGGCGAGCAGCTGTGAGGTGCCAGTGGATGGGCTAGTAATTGGTTAGGAAGGTTGTTTTTGCTTTTTTGGAGAGAGGAACTCCTTTGCCCCAAGGAATTATCTCACAGAGAATTACAGGGAGACTGAATGGGGATGTCTGGAAGAAGGCAGTGACTGATAAGATTCAGTGGGCCAATCTAGCAGGCACAATAGGAGCTAGACAGTCACATGGGGACAACAGGAAGAAACGTGCTTAGGCACAAGATACCGTCACTCTACGTGAGTAATGTTACACAGTATATGTTAATATGATTTGGTTGTGTAATCATCAGGAAAATGCAGACTTTCACTGCACATAAGGATACAGTCTTCAGTAGTGTGCTTGCAGTGCAGGCAATGGGAAAGACTCGGTGGGAAAGAAATAAAGAAAAGGCTTAATGCACACAAAAATTCAAATCTGAACTGACTTCGAAATGTATTTAAATATTTATACATGGAGGAGCAATCAGTATGTTGGGGTAGTATTCCTGCATACCTGTACACATGACCAGGCTCAATTGCTTGTTCACAGAGGGGTTTGAAGTACACAAACACAATGCTCATGTAAAAGTGCACGTACTTCCCTTAAAATCGACTCCACTACAAGTAGAATTGCCACTTCAGTTTTTTACTCAGTTTTTTGTACTCAGTACATGCTCAAGTACAAAGATATGAAACGATATTTATGCTGAAAAGCAGATGAAGTGTCAGAGAAACTGTAAGTGATGGAAACACTGGATTTCATCCTCAGACAATGGACAGTCAAAACTCACAATGAAACCTCCCTCTGTTATATTACTAGTCTTAAGCAAAGATCAAGAGCAGGACTGTTCTGGTATTCTCACTTCTTTCTAACACCAGACGCCAACAAGTTGTTTTTTTTTTTTCCTCTTCAGATTGATGACATCTCCTGAGACCAATTATCAAATTGCACACAGCTCCCTCTGGAGCCATCTTTTTTTCACTTATGCAGCAGCACTTACCAACACCTGGGACGTGTAAAACCAGTTCCCTTTTTAAGAAACACCAATAATGTTAAACATAAAGCGACATAAAGTAAACATATATAAAAAAATATAAAGCTTAAAAATGTAATTGATGGTCCTGAGCTGCGTTTTGGTGTGCAACGAGCCCTTTCTTCATTTTTTTAAACGTTGTCCTTTATCAGGATGGCTTACTAGGAACATTCCAGCCTCATTTATCTTTCTGGTGCCCATCTTGATAAACCATAGTCACCTCTGTTTTTTTCTCCTCACTCTCTGTCTCTCTCCTTTCCTCCTCCTTCATGCTAATCAGAAGGGACTTCTATTCTTACCCTTACTACCCGTAAGTTACTCCTTTCTCCATCTTCCACCGTGATATCCTGATGCCATCTTCCCCTTGCTTGCCCTTCGTAGCCCTAGGATTACTAGAGTGGAAATAAGAATTGCTGTCTCCACCCAGTATAGACCTCCCCCCCGCTCCCTCTTCCTTCTCCTATTGTCCCACCACCTCCACCACTCTCTTGCTATCACCAAATCTTTCTTTCCCCTTGTCCAATTTCAATCTTGTAGCCCTTATATTTCCCGCTCAGTCCGATTTCTCATCTCCTCACCCACCCTGCTTTCTCTTTCTTCCTTATCTGTGTGCCTGTCTTTCTCTCATTCTGCCCCTTTTCTGCTGTCTTCTGTCTATAAT
>JAUMHL010000003.1:19285153-19299531 GCA_032362345.1 Sandelia bainsii
TGGAGAGGAAAAACTCCCTTTAATGGAAGAAACCTCCAGCAGAACCAGGCTCAGGGTGGGCGGCCATCTGCCTCGACTGGGCCAGAGCCCAATCCCTCAGCTTGGGACATAGCTGGTTTAAATCAGCTGCATTGGGTCTAAATAGCGACACATAAATCAACAGGACTGGGTATCACACCTCAGTACTACTGGTAATCGTATGCTATCCAGCTACAGTCATATAGAGATGTGGGCACAACATCTCTGCCTCCAGTTTCTTTGTTTAAGATTCATAATCCTGATCTTTATTTGAACATCTCTGTTCACCTCAACGTGTCCTTGGGTATAACACTGAACCTCTAAAGTAGTTAAAGTACATTTTCTTTTAAAAACTCTACTGAAACTCTGGTGTTGTGTTGGCATTAGTGTTGAAAACACACCCTGCCCTGCACGTCTGCTTTTGTTTGTGTCACTGTGCCTTATCTTTTCAAATCAGAACACATTTTTAACTGGAATACAACGCATCTCGGGTGTTGATTGCTTCTATTATCAGTGATTCTGTTCAGAATCCAAACGATGATCAAGCAACCACTGCAGCATCGTCATGGAGCGCGTTCTTTGCCATGCGGTCCGGCGAGTGTTCCTCCTATTTCTGCATTCGCCGAGCCTCCCAATATGTGTTAAAACTCAGCACACAAGCTTGTGTATGTATAAGACAGAAGAAAAGAAATGAAAGGAAGGAGGCACACACACAGACAGCCATGGGGGGATGTGAGATCTCAAAGCCAGTGAGACAGTGAAGATCTCCACTTTTAGATCTGTGCCTGAGCAAACATGAGACTACTACCAATTATCACCTCCTGCACCTGCCAACACACACACACACACACACACAGGCATGGCACGCCGTGTTCCTCCCTATTCTACCAGTGGGGCTCTCCTTTTCAACAGAGCTGCTGGGTGTTAATGAACCCATCTCCTCTGTGTTAATGAAGCCATTCACAGGTCTGCCCCCCTCCCCCCTCCTCCTCCCCCTGCTCCTCTGCTCCCCTTCAAAATCCTCCACAACCACCTCCTCAATTTCTACATGTCCCTGGATAAAGAGCACCAATCTGTCGAGTAAAAAGGAGTTTCATGTGAAATAACTCTTTTATCCTGCTGCATGTAGAGTCGCCAGGAGCGCACACGTCTTTTCCACTCTGTCTTCCTCCAGGCTAGAGCCACGCGCAGCACAGATATCCCAGAGGAAAACACTTCAGGGAAATCTTTGAGCTGGAAATTCGAGATGTTTAGGCAATTCCCCTATCAGGTTATATGACGCAAACATCACGACGGCTGCGTTCATGCTTTGTGCATGACCCCGCAGGAGGAAATGACATAAGTCTAGTTTCTGGAGAAAATCGATAATAATAAACAGTGAGTGTGACAGTCGAAATTAAAGATGTACAGTACGACATGATGTGAAATCCATAGCAGAATTACCTGCCACATTTACCTCAGGAGTAAAACATAACAGGACAAATGTTCAAACATACTTGTGGACGAGGTTCCGAGTCATCTCTATTGAACATATCAAGAGTAAAGCAGTAAAGCTGGAAACAACAATAATCTGATACATCCTTATAAAACACCTGTTAAGGTGCCTGTGCATCCACACCAGGCTACGTACAGAGCACACCAGCTCCTCTGGCACATAGCATTAGTTTTTGGTATACAGTAGATCACAAGGTGTGAAATGTGATACATGTAGCTAATTTCCTGGTGATGCTTGCATCTACATTTCTTTTAGCTTTATTTCTAGTGTTTTCCTTAGAGTTGACTAAATCCGAGTTACAAACATCACTCCTTTGATTCTGGCCTCCAGCAACACAGCAAGATGACATTTTCAGTATGTTCTGTAGCCTGAGGTGACTCACATTTGCCTCCAGTTGTCCTTTGTTCAGCCACCAGATGACACTGTGACGTAACCATGACATAGGCTTTAAAAGGGCCCATAATGATACTACAAACATACAGCAATGCCCTGCTGTTAAAATGCTGTTTTATTAGTATCAATACTTTCAGATTGACATGTTTTGATCAGAGTCGTATTTCTGGAATGAGGTCAATGTGCAACAGGTTAGTGAACGTGGTTGATAACAGTGATTGAATAACTTCAAATCTGAAGAATCAAAGAAATCACATGAAGTCCAGCACAGTGTGCTGGAGATCAGATTACTGCAGAACATGGGAAAGCTTTAATAAGCTTGAAAAACCAGACAAATCGCCAGACAAACTGCTGTCATACTCAGAAAAAACTACTTGTGTGTTGGTGAACTTTCACATTTATGGAATAATCCATAATCCATCTTAATCCATGCTTCAGTTTTTAGATTCTTATGACACTTAATCAAGTCAGCTACTGTCTTTGTTCAGTGCTATGCGCCAAAGTGCAGGTTTTTTATTTACGATGTGTAGAGAAATAAAAAACTGAAGTTATGACTGTAATTCCCATCATTCCAGAAGAATCCTTTTTACTTACTGGTCATGTTTGTACAGGATCTGATCTGATTTCTGCTGCACAATTTAAGCCAGAGTGAATAATCTGCTGTTTCCAAATGCAGGCAAACAGCATCTAGTGCGATTGTCTGATCAAGAAGTCACACGACCACAGAAACATTGTGTATTTACTATATAGCTATTTATACATTTTTTATGATCCTGGAAAAATATGGAATTCAATGCAGGAAATTATTGATGTTTTATATTAAAAATCTAAAATAGATGAGAGAGAACAGAAAATAATCCAATGTGCATAATGGCTGATTCAATTCCATTTTAGTCTGATCCAGTAAACTAATCAAAGTGTAAGCAGGATGCAGAAGGGAGCAATACCTCTGCACACACACCACAGAAGAATCCCTGATAGCTGAGACCTTTGTGACCTCACACTGTCATCACGAATCCCCTGTGACAGTGAGTCGCACCCTGTGTCGGAGACGTGCGTTTGTGCCTGGAGGTCAGAATCCAGCTGAGGAAGATAAATACAACCCAAATGAAGCTTATTTGTCAGACTGTGATCTTTGCTTTCTTGTGAATCACTGGGACATTTGACTTGATCAGGTCTCTGAAATTGACAACCTGTTGACAGCTGCAACCTGTGAAAAGGGGCCAGCAGATACAGTGGACTTTTACGTCCTTTCCGGGGATCACAAGTCAGTAAGAGCAGAAAGCAGCAGCAGAAACACAAAGAAGTCACATGTTTGCCAGCACTTCATAGCTGTATTCTGCAGAAATGGCATCTACACAACGACGCATGCACTGCGGCACGTAGTGAGCCCACCGAAGGTTTTGAGGGCTTGTGGAGCAGGAAGACTCAGCCAACAACATCTGAGTACATCATCATGTAACCTCAGACTAGAAAAGAGTCTGCCTCATCTAGAGCTACTAGAACATCATTAAACCATGCATTTAGGAGCTCTCTGCACGTGGAGGCTCCGTCTATGTTTAGAGCTATAGTTTGGCTTTAATGACAGGTTCTGAGTGACACTTTGTAGCTGCTCTGCTGCTGAAACTTTACAGTAAACATTTGAGTGAGTGCATGTGAGTAATTATGACTAAAAACTGGAGGCCAAGATTAGAGAGGCAGCCTGTTGGAGCAGACTAAACTCAGAACCACTATAGACACACACACACACACACACACAGCTAATCCTCACGGGACAGCTGTCGCCCTGTCCTGATTGATCTGACACACACACACACACACACATGCAGACATGACACAAACAATGTGGGTGAGGACTGTTTGCAGCCATGTACCACACATTTGGATTATGAATGTAATGAACAATGGCTTCAAAATTGTAACCTCTTAAAATCCACAACACCCCCCCCCCCCCCTCTTTGTCCTGCCTCTCTGTGCCTGCATCTTTGCAGTAGGAAGAAGGTGGCCATAAACAAGGCAGCCATGTCCTACAGGCAGGAGAAGAATCGGAAGCTGAGCTCTTTAGACTGCAGCATGACAGAGCAGAGCACTCTCCAGCAGGATGAGAGGATGGCCCACTCATTCATGGATGCCCATGGCTGCAACGCTCGAAGTAAGACAGCAAGGAGCATATGGGTACTCTTAAGAAAGTGTCTAGAGTGATGAAGCTCTCACCTTCCTGAGCTTCAGCCATGTTTACTTCCAAGCATGTGTCCAATCTGTTCTGCCAGACCATAAGGTGGTCTCAACAGAGAAATCTCCTGCAAGTCTCTTGTCTATTTAAATATTCTGCACTGCCAAACGCTGACTCTTTTCCTTGAGCTGCCCCCTAGACTTTTCAGCTGAGTTTACGTTAATGAGAGTCTGCGTCGCTGAGTGCACAGTGTCAGCAGTATGGCTTGAACTGTATATGTTGATGTTCCCAGATGAACAGCGCAGCTCCGTCAACGAGTCCAGCAGCTTGCTTGGAGGCTCGCCGCACCGTCACTGCCGGAGGAAGAGCTCGCCCTATCACACAGGTCAGCTCCACCCTGCCGTAAGGGTGGCTGACCTCCTCCAGCACATCAACCAGATGAAGACAGCTGAGGGATACGGCTTCAAGCAAGAATATGAGGTAAGAAAGGAAAAGGGGGAGAAAGCTGGATACCAGATAGAGCAATAATAATGTTTATCTTGCATTTTGATGGTCTGTGCTAGTGTTTACTTCCATGTAAGGGAAATCTTGCAGCAGTGTAGAACAATAATGTGCTTCCAGCTTTGCGTCAGTTCTCGTGTTTCATCATGCACTAACGCACAAAGTCACGTACATAAGGAAATTGTTGCCCCTGTTTGGTGTGGAAGAACTTGAATAGTCTCCACAAATGCCTGATGGCCGCTGCACTAACTACAGCACATAACTTATTTTGGACAAAGAGTGGGAGTTACACTACATCATGGAAGAAGAATAATAATAATGGAAACTGTTCTTTCCAAGAAAAGCAGCAACCTCAGTCATTTTGGCAACTGCCACAAAACAGCATGTTTACATTCAAGTGACAAACCCCTCTAGCAGCCTTAATAATTATTGTATGTTGGGGGTATAGAGGGAAGTGAGGTGTATAGAGAGACAAAGTCTGTGTAGGGAGGGTGTTGGACTGGATGAATGGGGGGATGAATGCTGTTTGTTTCCCATTGCCAACTGCACACAAAGCTCCCTTAACTTCAATCAAGATGCCATTTTCACTGAAACTCTGAAACTTTCCCTAAATATTTTAACCTGAATCATGATTGTTTCGAAACCAAGTTATTTTTGTGCCTGAACCTAAACAAAACTCAACCATACTGTAGAACTGTCACTTATTTAGTGACAGTGTGTAGTGTAGTGTTTACATAAACACTAAAGATCTAGTGAAAAGTATGAAACCAGAAGAGTGGAGCCCATGTTTTTGAGGTTTTGGAGTGAGATATTTAAAGATCACATGGGAATAATTTTCAGATGTTAATTTACATTCATTTCATTTCATCCCAGCCACGGGTCTGGATCACTTGTGAACTTTATGCGTACAAAAAATTTGGTGAATCTTCTTGAGTTTCCATCATTATCATAATACATTATGAAATATTATGGATTCATACATAGTACATAAAGTTTACATTAAATTACTGTTTATTTGGTCTTGATAGATTTGTTAAGCATATGACAGCTCAGGGGATTAGATGTCTGGATGCTACACACCTACAACACCTACATCACCCTTTGACCAGCTGTAAAAGAAAAAGATGCAAAAAACAATATACCAGATGGCTTGATATTTTTTGTATTAGTGTACAGAGCACGTCTCTGTATTACTGTACAACTACTCTCTACACTCAAATGGCTTTAATGGAGCATTTAACATTCATGAGCAAGCACTAAAAAGCTGTTTTACTTCATCTGCATTAAAGAGATAATGCAGATACACTGAACTTTCTGGTATTGTGAGGACTAATTATGCTTTCCAAAGTTACTTCTTTCATCTTTTTATTTCACTTAAATATGAGCTTCTCACCGCATTAATCGGTGGTGAAAAGTCTTCTTTTTTGCACCTCCACCTGCAGGAAGCCAGATGCACTTTTTCGATTCATTAAGCTATCCCTTAAGGGGCCAACAAATTTCCCTCCTCCAAAATCAATATATGGGTCGCTTTTTCACTCCTCAGTCTGGCTCCCCATCGCCTGGAGAAATAAACAAGATGAAGGGAATCAGTGGGCACACTGCTGTCAGACTTCATAACCCTTATTTCCCACAGGGTCGTGCTGCTGCCATTGATCAGACATGTTGCGGTGCATTGTGGGTTTATTTTTGTAGGAGTCAGGCTCTCATTGTGGTGTACTGTATGCATTCTGCTTGGAAGGCAACATCTGGAACCAGAGCCAGTGAATAAACACACATTGACAGAAGGTGTGTCACCCTTTGTGACATGTAGCTCCCTTATGGGTGAAGCTGTGTTGTGTTTTCTCCTGAAACTGTAGAGCTTCTTAACACTGCTAGATAATAATATGACGTACAGTAGAGCCTGACAGATTGAGTATTGGCCAGTACAGACTCTTACTGATAATTGAGAGTAAAATAATAATGAAGATAACACTAACCTCCAAAATTTGTGGTTTGAAGTGGGAGGAGCTCAGTTGGAGACAGTCTTGCTGTTTTAAGGACTGTCACACTAAGCCAGAAAGCAGAAGAAGACTTAAGACTACAACTACACAAACTGTAAACAAAGCAGCACTTGGCAACATTTACTTACTATTTTCACACCACTCTCACTCACCACAGACGGTTTATAGCTACTTCTAATCAAGAGTATGACAAATAAGACGATGTAAATAGCACTAGGGTCAATTTCTCTTCAAATGCAGTGATTCACTACGCTGAAGAGCCAATCACTGTTTTTTTCTCATCAACATGCTGAATTAGCCAAAAAGCAGCCAACTGGTCTGACTGAAACTAACAGTGTGGGACACAGCAAAAACTAGGCACACAGACGCTCACCAATGACCTGAGATGATTGGCTGATGGCCAACCGTTGGCTTGTTGTGTCACAGTCTTAAGATTGGCATCATGTTTTCTAGTGCACATGTGGAATGGATCTACGTACACTGTAGTATGTATGGAAGGGCATGCAATGTAATAATAATAATAATAATAATAACTGATACTTCATTGATCCCCTTGGGGAAATTCTTTGTGGACAGGCAGCCCCTTTGAGGCACCAGGGTTCAGGGTGTCAGTGTCTTGTCCAAGGACACCTCCACATGTAGCTTGCCGGGCCCGGGAATCGAACCCTTGGCTTAGAAGACGACTGCTCTACTCACTGAGCTATCATGTGCAACCCATATGTAGGCACATCTGGATTATATTATAATAATTTGCTTTTGTTACCTCAGTTCCTAAGAGGCAGTTTAATGGGTTTTGATTATTAAACTGTTAAAGTCTTATGATACTGTATTTTGTGTTATTAATCAGATTCTTTAACTATGTTTATCCAGTAAATGTAGTGGAGTAAAAGTATAATATTTGCCTCTCTACTGTAAAAAATCTAAAATGTGAAGTAGCAGAAAACGGAAGTACTCAAGTAAAGTAGAAATAGTTCAAAACTGTACTCAAATGAATGTACTTGGTTACTTTACACCACTGGATTGCTTCTTATTTCCTTCATTAATATTTATTGAGAAGTACTAGTTGAGACCACTTAAAACCAAGTTTGTGTGGATGGGCTTTAAGTGTTCAGGATGTTGAATTTGAGCTGATAAAGTAATAGAGAAGGAATAAATAAAGTAAATCTCCATGAAGGTGAACAGGATGTTGTTGTGGCTCCTAAATTTACAGGATGCTGGACAAAGGCATGTTTGTTAAGAAGGATTAGCTCAGGCATTACCTGTACGGGATCCAGTGTCAGATCTAATCCCTTGATTAGCTAGCTCAACCAGGGACTCAGGTGGTCCCAATTTGCCCACCCCCCTCGCCCAGGGGAGAGTGGTTGGCCGCAGATGAGAGGCAGCGTGTCTCAGTACGAGATCCTGGATGTGCCTCTTGATACAGCAGGGAGATCAGGTTAAGACTTAAAATGTAACAGAATATGACATGAGTCAAGTCAGGCGCATCCAAGCTCATTTTTGTTTTTTTCCTCCACCCTCTTTTCCTTTGCTTATAGTATTGATTTTGATTCAATGACTCATCTCGCTGCACCAGCAGATTTACTAGATAGGCGTCATAAACATCTGTCACAAATTGAACAGTTTAACACTAAGGTATTATAGAGCTGTGGCTTCTTCAAGCAGCAGGCCTCACACGCCGTGTAGAATGAGAATGACTGCAGTGGGCCGCCTCCTTCTCCTTCTCCTCAAGGCCGCAGCCATCTCACAGTGCCGCGTGTCATCTCAGCCTCAGTCTCTCCCCTCCGTGTTGTGGCAGATGTCTGCTGATGACTTGGCAAGACGCTGTAATAGTGAAGTTACTCCGACAACCTCAGGGTGACACTCTGGAGCCCATTAGCAAAGTCATTTCCATTATGAGTTGATGCATTAAAGACACATTGGCATTGTGTTTGTTTAATGTCTTTCTTTAAAATGTAAATTAACTTTGCAGAGTTTCTTTGATGGCTGGGATGTCACCAAGAAGAAGGACAAGACCAAAGGAAGGCACGATAGTTTGCTCACCCGTAAGTATTTGTGTAGATAGCCTAATGGGTTGATTAGCAAATTAGAAGACAGAAATGCTGATGCTGTTATTACTGGAATTGACTCTGTTCCAGACTCTTTCTTTTAAGGCAGGCTACAGCACACCTAAACATTAATAGCTCTTTATATTTACACTGTAAATTAGATTACACAGCTTCCTGTATCATGTGAGTCAGACAAAGCCAACCAATAATTATCTTTACTCCTAGTTGAGCAGTTTTAACTTTTAGAAAAGAGTTGCTACGTAATTAAGGTTTTATTATGTACAACTGATTGTGTTTTTGAAATGTTTGTGATGATCTTAATGTCAGTGTTTGTCCAGAGTCTATGTGAAACACTATCAGAAACACCGTCTAGGCAGTTGTAAGACAAAATTCTAGACTAGATTCATGAAGATGTCATGGGAGCTTTTCAAGGGTAGCTTAAAGGATAAATCCAGCTTATTAGAACAAGGCTCTTATTTGGCCATCATTTCAGTCGGTCAAGGGCATAATAGCCTTTAATTTATGCCATGCATTGACAGCAATGATAACCTTCATCAGTGCCTTTTACAAGTACGTAAGACTTCTTTTACCCTGGGATTTACATATATACACATTTGTCCAGATAAAGGCCTCATCCAGATCTGCATGTTTTTGAGAAGAAAATATATAATAATATTGGTACACAGGTGACAATGTATGACTGTGACAAAAAGCTCAGACAATTGATCATCACTTAAGGGCAAAGCAGAGAAAGGACACTGAGACAACCATTGATTTCTGCTGACTGAAGTCATATTTCAGTCTCTAAAAGTCTGTGATGACACAGTCTCAAAATTTACAGCATCATCTCCAAAACATTCAGATCAGGTGAGAGGAATGGCCTGAAATCTGTTGTGTCAACTGATATGTAAAACCTTTTTGTGCATTTCAGATGATCGCCATCGAGTCAAACTTCACTCTCTGCTCGCAGACCCCAGTTCTGACTATGTCAATGCCAACTATATAGACGTAAGTCTGCTCTCTTATTTTATTTTTTTACTTCCTACTCCGTCTTGTGCCTATTATACTAGTCGTCCTTTACTGCTGTAGTTGACCCACTCTTTGACCACATGCTGCCTGAGGCTGTGTCAGCTCAGCCTCAGACAGTGTTACTCACACTGAACTGTCATTTTGTAACCTCACCTACAACGTAACATTTTGTCTATGCATGCTTGTACATGTAGGCTTCCAGGTGATAGCTCACTGCGGCAACTCCATAGATCTTACAAGTGCCCATAAGCTTGGACCACCGAGCAAAAGACTTTTATAAGGAGAGATTGTACAGCAGTTGGGCCCTCTAAAACATCCTATCCTTTCAACTAGTTTAAGATATTTTGATCGCACCTACAGTTCAGTTCGAGTGCGCATCTCAAGGAGCCTCTCCAGTCCCAGCATTAGTTCATGCTCCTGCCAGATCTTATCTTGGCAACTTTGCATTAGAGGAACCAACAGTATCTAAAAGGACACGTTTCTTTGTTAGCAGCCTGGCTGTGAGCTCTGCTGCTCACTCATTATGGGAGGGTCACTTGAAGGGGACTCTGAAATGCTCTCAACAGTATTTTCTCAACAGTCTCAACAGTTTTTGATGCAGCCTACTGTACTAGTAGGCTGCTAAGTACTGTACTACTAAGTATTCATCTGAGGGTTTAACATGAGCTGTTATGGTCCCTGTGTGCTGAATTACATCCTTTGTTTCTGCTATTGTTTGCTGAACAAAAGGAAATGTAAAGTGGACAGTGAATACCTGACTCAGCGTATGTGGGTGGCACCGGTTAAAGGGAAATGCCAAAGCTCACAGTGTTGTGTGTGGCCACTTTATCCCCTTTAATACTCCGTGAGGGCTCCATTAGGATGAATGCTCCAAGGACCTCTGTGTCATTAACTGTGCCATCTACAGCACCACCTGCATGTCATGCCAAGACCCCTGTGTCCCAACACTGCAGCAAAGTGATTCCAAATGATTCACTGATGAGACCAAGGTTGCAATAAATGGAACAGTGCTTTTTTTAAAGGTTAAATTGAAAAGTTCCATTGGCCTTTTCTCTCATTCGCCTGCAGGTTTACATACTATAGTTTTTCTTTTTTGTGGCACAGCAAGACATGGCATTTGTGTCTCAAATCTTTCAATGTTCTTTTTGTTGCTGTCTATTGCTGACAGAGAATGAGACCATCCCCACTGAGTTGTAAAGGATTTTGTGTTTGCTATGCTAAACGCCCACTGCCAGGTAGCCTTTTCTTGCTCTGTTGCTCAGGAAGTAATGCCTGTTACACTCGTGTTGGAAGCAACAGTAATTTGTTTGGGAGAAGATAAAATGGGAAAAAGGATGGGAAGTAATGGCTGCCATGGCTGAGCAGACAAATCCAAAAGCTTAATTTCTTTCAGTGTTAGACAAATTCAGCTTTAGCTTAACGCTCGATATACTTTATGCATCTTTGTCTGTCTTTGTGTTATAATATGACCCAGTTATTCGCCTTAAAGTACCCTGAAAAATAATTATTTACTACTACTTTATTAGGTAGTTTTAGCATCTTGCTCATCAGTAATATTAACAATGTATTCACCATGTTCATTTCTTGAACATATTTTGGAACCATACAACATCATCACACAGTGAGGTGCAGACCAGTGCAGGTCTCAAAGCAAGTCTGCCCATTAAAATATGTTGCACAACTCTTCTGCATTGCATTTTTTAGTTACCAATCATTCAGCAAACTTGCCTTCATGAAAACATAAATTAAGAAAACTGTCCAGTTGCACCACGTCATTGAAACTAATCACTCAGTCTCTTCTCTGAAATATTGAGGGATTGGAACAGTATGTTTGTCAAAAAGAGGGGAACATTTAGATAAGTTGCTGTGGTGTAGTGGTTAGCAGTCACCTCATATCAAGAAGGACCCTGGTTTGATTTTGAGGGTTAGTTGAGATTTTTTCTGATGTTCTCCCCATGTCTGTGTGGGTTTTTTCTAAGTACTCTAAGTACTAAGCTTCCTCCCAATATCCAAAGACATACAGTTAGGTTAATTGGTGACTCTAAATTTCCCATGGATGTGAATGGTTGTCTGTGTCTATATGTCAGCCCTGTGATATACTGGAGACCTGTCCAGAGTGTGCCCTGCCTCTCACCTAAAGACAGCTGGGATAAGCTCTTACACCCTTGAAGGGAAAGTAGTTAGGATAATGGATAGACTGGAAACAATTTTTGCAGAGTATGTTGGAGTGAATTTGTTGTTAATTAACAGGACTGTTATATGGATATTTGAAATTTAGTCCTTAGTGAGATGCAGTATATCCAGATGTAGATGTTGATTTATGAAAATAGATTATTCATAATATTAAAAGATTCAAATTTATTGGAGGTTGAAATGATACTTGAAATTGATGCTTAACCTCTTTCTTCCCACTGATGAGCTGAGATGAGAAAAGTGTCTTTTTTTGGAGAATAATAGAAAAGTGTCGCTATCGAAGAATGATTGATGATCTAGACAAGACAGGAATTTGGTGAATAAAATATGCACTGCAGAAGAGTTGTGCAACAAGTTTTAAATTACAAACTAAGGCTAAAATATGGTCAGGGTTACACAACTAAAGCACAAGAGTCTAGAGAAAGATTGTTATGGTTATGATTAAGAAACTGTTGTCCGTGACGCTGAGCAGCATAGATAAAGCTGGTCTCTTGCTAAACAGCCATCCACTACCCCAACACTTTCTGCTGTTCTACGTAAAGTGCAAACTACTTCCTGCACTGGCTTTGAATGTTCGCATTGGACATAAACTAGAAGGTTTGGAATCATTCAAGACAGACATGATTCCAAGACATAATGGGCCGGTTAACTGCTGCAGAACACCTCAAAGACATCATTCATCTTGAGCAATTAATAGTTACATGACTTAATCGTAGAAATGTGTGCATATTATTCTCTCCACAGGTCCTCAGAGCAAGCTGCTCTCTAACCATTTTACTACCCTCTTTTCCTGGTCTTTAATCACAATAACAAGCTCTTGTTTCCTCCTCTACTTTCCGTCTTCTATCTCTGTTTCCCGCCCCCCAACCTTTTGGCATCTCTTAGATTCGGATAAACAGGGAAGTAAGTACCTTGCTTCTCTTCTTTTCCCATCTCCTCTCCCCTTTTCATGCTGCCCCCTTCTCACTGTCCCTGCCAGCCCTCCATGGCTTCGTTCCAACAGCAGATCATCCTTCCTTTTTCCACTCTGAGCTGCTTTTCCGCCTTTAGATATCACCTTTTCCCGAGTTTTCCCCAAAACTGACTGCAGCAGTTTCTGTCCTCTTTCATCCATAGTCAGATACTTACCTGGGATTCTTGCTTAACATCAAGCTGTCCTAAAAAACAACTGGTAGTAAGCCACAGAGGAGAGAAGATCACGTCAAGCTATCATACAAACCATGACACTGTAAGCATTGTAAATATATTCAATGACAATGAACTGGGAAACAATGTACAAAACACAGCGTGTGCAAGTGTAGAAATTATTTTAGAGATAGCTTACAAATGTACCTAATGTCCCACAGTTATGATAGGTCAACAGGAGATTCACCAGTGTTATTATTTATGTAGTGTCCATATTTATCAAGCTTTTTTTTTTTTAAGTAGTCACCTGGTCAAACCAGAAAGGGACACAACACAATTCAAAAAGTACTTGTGAAATGGCAAATTCCTGGAAGTTTGGTGACTTGATAAATCAGTATGGGACCAATAACATGCTAACTAGTCACATGCTACCACAAGTCAGCCACAAAAGCCAGAAAGGCTTACAGTAAAGGTCAGTTTATACAGTAAAGTTCCATTTCCATCATAATGTTTCTGGTGCTTTCTTTCCCAAGAACTAATGTCCAGAAACCTTGCCTGGGCTTTGAGGAAATTTGCATTTCCACAGCAGGGCCAAAGCCCCAGGAAGCTTAAGAAATTTTACTTTTGGTGGCAAACATGCAAATCAAAACAACTTAAGTGTGCATCAGGTTAAAAAAAAAAACAGGTGTGTAAATGCTGTGCACTATTTGACCAATCAGCAGCAATCAGAGCTGCATACTATTCCATGACCAGGGAATTTTTTGAAGGGCAGAACTATAGTCCTGGAAGTCCTCTGTTGGAAATGCAAGTAGAGGAAATAAGTTCTTCAAAGGTTCCTGGTCCTCGGGAAAAGTTCCAAACCTTAAGATTACATGGTCCAACTCAGCTAATACACAGCTGTTCATGGACACTGTTAAGAAGTTTGAAATTGGCAGCTCAAAGTTGCTTTAAAGCTCGCCAGACGTTAGACCATGCATGAAAGCTGTGCTTGCATTTACCTGGCTACCATGAGCAAATGTTGACTATGGAGTCCAGCTGAGATGAACTACCTGTGGTCTGAAGTTTCGCTGCTACAAATGTAGTTGGAAACAGATCGTAAATAGAGTAGGAAATCTGTTGTAATTGGCCACAATAAATGGACGCTCTGAAAGTGACTAAATTTTTATCATTAAACAAAAACAAATAAATTTGTTTCAGTTCAGGAAAACAGCATTTATGAAAGTTGCAGCATGATCCTACCCCGAGCCTGAGGAGTGCCAGCAGGTTTTATTTAATTATAATTAAATTATAATTACACTAGTCACAAAAAGTTAGGGATATTTGGCTTTTGGGTGAAATTTTTGGAAAACGTAAAAAGTTCACACTACAGTGATATTATATCATGAAAGTAGGGCATTTAAGTAGAA
>JAUMHL010000003.1:19299631-19319816 GCA_032362345.1 Sandelia bainsii
GTGAACAGCATGATGAGGAGGACTGTTTAAATACCAATTCTGATTGAACCAGGAAATGTATTGGTCGATTCATGGATTTGAATTTGTTGATCTCACAGTTAAAACTACATGCCTACATAAAAGCTGTAGGTGTTGCCAAACACTGTCAACACTGACACTGACAAAATACCCATCAGTACTCTCAGGGAGGCTGGTTTTTAATCACTTAACGTTTCTCCAGGATCCCTACAAGCGATTGAGATGCATGTTAAATATGAGCTGATTTACTTGCATACATCACGCTCAGACTCGTCACAGGTTGTAGTTAGAGTGAGAAAAATTTGTCAAGAAAAAACTAACTGAAAGTTGCTTTTGTCTTTAGATAGACTTGATAAGCTCTCTACACTTCAAATGACTCTGCATGTTTTATTTTTTTTTTCTCTCCAATCCATTGTGAATTCATATTGCCTGATATTCTTCTGCCTGTCTGCTGTTGGAATATGTGGTTGCCAAGGTGACAGACAGAAAACTGGTCGGCACAGGGAAACTCAGCAACAGAGGATTATGGGAATGAGGGGCGCTGCACTCTTTCATATGGATGACCATCCATCTCAACCTCCCTCTGTGGCATGACAGTTACAGAATGTAATTTGTGTGGCCGCTGGGCTGAATAGTGCATATGTGCATATCAGTGTGTGTGTGTGTTGGTGTTGGTGGAGACAATAGTCCAGGATTGTACTTCACAATTTGTAATGTGCAAATGTTTACCATATCACTTTATCTATAAGTGGTGAGGGGGCACACTAATCCTAATTCTAGGGATCATCACGCTTGGCTGCTTTGCATTCAGCACTCAGGGTTTGTCTAGTGGAGGGCCAGCATGCCACTAATAGCCTTCCAGACTGTGCACACTGTATCATAACTGCACTAATGCCAAGCTGAGCAGAAAGGAGACAGCCAGATCAGTCAGTGTCACTCAGGTAGAATTACTCCCAGAGCTGAAGATCCCTCACTTGTCAATCTACCTTTGATCAGTGGCCCTGGCTGAATGCAAAGCACAGCACGCCGGGCCTCCTTTGAAATGCAGCTCCCTCACTCTGCATGTAATGACCTGGCTCAGAGACAGACAGAGAAAAAGTTGAATTAATGCCATTTTTCTGTGCATTATAATTCAAGTGTGACTCTCCTGAGCTCGAACAGTCCAGAGAATTTAGCCTGTCAAAGATGCTAATGTATTTTAAGCAGCGCCGTCAAGCCGATAGCATGGCGCACAGTCGTCTTCACGGCCGCTGAAATATCTTCAGGCAAAAGCAAAGCAGAAATTTAGCAGAGCGCTGACATCAAACCTGCTCTGAGATGAATAAGACATGATTCGAAGCTGAAAAGGGAGGAAGGGGAATGGATGGGAGGGTAAAATGAGAGTTACTCCCTGAGTTTCACTTCATCAAATGTTCGTGTAATTATTAACTCCCCGCCACCTTCTTCTTTCTTTTCTCCACCATCTTTCTTACTCTCTCTGTCACACAGGGTTACCAGCGATCAAACCACTTCATCGCCACTCAAGGTGAGTGTAAAGTGCCCAGTGGCGCTGTTTGACTGCTAATATTTACGTTAGTGGCGTTCCTTACGCAGCAGCCCTGCTGACAACTGTTCACTGAATTATTAACCTGTAAACAAGAGTCTGTGTTGCATCATGCTCACATCTGGATTTCCACCGTGAAGCTTCATGTTCCTCCGCCTGTGAGAAACACTCGCACAACACTCGACTGTAACTGTCAGTCAATCTGCACTGTAACACTACTGACTGCCGCTCTCTGTGAAGTTCTGCTTTTGTGTCTCTCCACCCCGCCATCTGCATGTGTGGTGCACCAACTCTCTGATGTTGGTTTGATAAACTATATGGGCTGCATTCCCCAAGAGGCGCACACACACACACACACACACGCTAGAGAGAGAGAGAGAGACAGAATGAAGGAGAGAAAGAGACTGAGGAAGATAGAGCAAGACATTCTCTTTATTCTCTCCCAGCTCTGATCCTATTTATTCAGTGAATATGTTTTTCATTTCATAATCCCCCTCTGATTTCTTTCCATCTTTCACTTTGGTCTCAGTTCTACCACTTCACAAAAGTAACCTCGGAACATTTCTCTTTCTCTCTCTCTCTCTCTCTCTCTCTCTCTCACATTTTGCTCACTAAGTCTTTCTGCAGACAAGGGTGCAGGCAGAGGTGGAGAGAGTTCCACAGCATGCTATTCAAGCTCAAGCACACGGTGAAATTTGACATATAGTGGAACTGAAGTTACTGATTTAAAGAGATTAAAGAATTAAATTACCATTTCTTTCATTAATCAGAATAATGATTATTTTATATTCAAAACCAAACAAAAGCATCAATAGTTTGACATAATTACTGTTTTCCTGTGCATCTGTTTCTGTGAGTTTGATGAGGTTCTGTTATAAAAAAGAATATAGATATACATATATAATAAAATAAAAATATACAAATTAAAAAAAATTTTTTTTACATCTTACGAAACAAACATTTCTTCTCATGGCGCTTTGCTTCGCTCCGACTGGGTGAAAAGTAGGTGCTCCCTGTGTACTGTACTGCTGCTCAGTTTACATGCTGCTTTGTAACACAGGCTGCGTAGGCTCAGTATAACCCAGTCAGCACCGAAAGTGGGTGAGTGCCAGTACATATCCACCCTTACAGTAGTTCAGCGTACTCCTACAGTAGCTCACACCAAACTAATGGCTGCTTACTGCTTAAAACAGAAAATAATTGACTCCCTTAAAAATTAGTCACCTAATCATCACTGGAAAAACAGTTATCCAGACAACCTGGGAACAAGAACACTTCCTACTTCCTACTACAAGTCCTTGAAAATCATTTGAAGCACAGGTCAAGAGATATGACATATGCGTAAATCAGCATACAGCAGGCCGTCTTTGAAAGCTGAGTGACCGTGCAAAAAGGGGCTAATGAGGGAGGCCACTATGACACCAATGACTCCTGAAGGAGTTTCAAGTTTCTGCTGCGTGTACGAATTGAAGCAGCTGAAACTTTGTGGCTTAAATCAAGACCACTATTTAGCCTTTTGGCCATCAGACTGGGCACTATGACTGGTGAAGAAACCACGTAACGGCTGTTATATGCACATACTTTTTTTGTCAAGAAAGCCACATTAAATGTATATTGCTTATATTATGTGTGACTGGGATGCTTTCACCATCGTAAGGTGCCTCGCATGCCTATCGATGTTTGCCCAGGATCCCTCAGCAGCCCAGCTGGTGTGCTGTCAAATTCAGGCCTTCAACCACCAAATCTTATTTTTAAGGCCAAACTGAGGTCATGACAAAAAATGAAAAAAACTTTCATATTGTTCTGTCAGAGCACCTGCAGTGAAGAATATGTTAGCTGCTGTCTTCATTAGTTATTTTGAAGCCCCAAAAAGCACTGTCCACTTTTCTCTGGTAGCTGGTTGCTTACATTAGCACTACTAAACACTAACAGACAATTTTGTTTAGTTTACTGATGACAGATTGTTAGATATTTAGTATTTTTAGGTTTTGATATGCATTCATAAGCTTCAATTTTCATTTCTAGTCCAAAAATAAAGAGCTGCTAACCTAACCTGATGGTATGAAAATATCAAAATATATTCCGTTCTAGATACCAAAAAAAAGTGCAGTTCATTTCTTCTTAGATTCACACGCAAACAGACACACATCATACATAAACTGCATCATTAAAGCTGCCACTTGTCCCTCACAGTGTGCATATACAGACATGAGCCCTGGGTGGTCCGCTGCCAGGCGGCAGGTTGAGGTTGATTTGTTGTATCTTGCATGAGTCTTAAGGCAGCTGTGCTTCTGCAGCAGGCAGCAGGTGCTCTGGGCTAACTCTCTATTATGTCCGGAGATGAGGGAGCGCGAGGAGGCGGGTGATGGGGAGGCAGACACGGTTGAGAAATGCCAAGCACACTCTGAAAGCCTGAGTCCAAAGCAGCAACATGTTGTGCTATGCATACAGATTCACCCAGGTGCTGGGATCACACATCATCCATGTCTCATATGACTGCCGCGTCCCTCTGGCGATGCATTAGTGGGCTTCTCCTGCTGCTGGAAATATTAGATATCTCACATCACTAATACAGAGAGAAAGCTGCTCAGTGATCGCTAACAGAGGAGTAAGCTGTGAATAATCTTGTGAAGAGGAGGGAAAACAGTGGTTTAACTAGCTGCCTACGTGTGTGTGTGTGTGTGTGTATTAAAGCGTACGCAGGCAGGCATCAGCTAACCTCGGGTCAGCTACAGTAAAGATCAGTATCTGGCTGTTATGAAAGGGGAAGCCATTGTCAGGCTCTGCAGATGCCTTGTTTTTTTTTTAAACAGGCAAGTAAGACTGTTTATCCCCTGGTTGCATTTTTCAACCTCTGTAGGTTTTTTGATGTTTGCCCTGCGGTAAATGCATAACTTTTTATTCATCTTGTACAGCAGCCAAAAACAAGCACTAATTTAAACTCATACCTCATTGTACACATTTATCTGTAGAGACAAAAAGCCTGCATCAGCCAGTGTGTTGCCCTTGTCGTTTTATTTTTACTGTGTGCAGATTATTTCATAAATCCATTGCTTTCTATCCCAGTCAAATGCTGAAACACATGCTGGATTACAACATTGCTCCCTGTGCTGGCCTTTCTGTAAATGCCTTTTAACTGGGACGAAAAAACTCTAAAAAACTATCATGTTTCTTTGACTCTCAAATCTCCAGTGGTTAAGTGTTTATCACGATACCAGCTGACTTTAAAGGATAAAGACTGAAGGCATAGGATGAGCAACACGTTAGCAGAGCAACAGCAGCAGCCTCTGTGCTGCGTCCATGTAGGAGGTGTTCGGGTACAGTACAAACTGTAGGTCACCTGTGTTTTGCAAGCGCTCAGAATCTACTCAGTGTGTAAAAATGAACTTGAAACTCTCAGTTACATGAGCAATACGCAAGCTGACACACGGGCTGTATAGATAACTGGATTGATTAACATAAGAGACTGAAACTGAAAAGAGCTGTAGCACTTTTGCTGTAGACACAGCATAAGGTTTCTGATGTTTTACAGATACTGTAGAGGCAGCTAGGAGATTGCAGCATAACAAAAAATATGACTGAATTTGTCATTCAGACTAATTAAGAACACAGAACTAACAGCATGCATCATATTACATACTTATAACATATGAAATTAATATAATAATATAAGTTCTGAAGTTAAAAGCTCAGAAAATCTAGCAACAGTATTTGTTAAATATAGCCACTTCTGTGCTCCAGGTTTGGTTTAGTTTAGCTGTGTAGCATGACTCTGCAAGTACCTTTTGAAATAATCAAATTTTTAAATACTAACCAAAAACATCTGTACTGTAGAGTCAAGAGTTAAATGATGTACTACTCTGTCAGGAAACTAAAGGATGGTAATGTGCTGCCTCAGTCAACAGTAACCCTTCCTTTTGCAGTCCTCTAATTACTATTACTATTACTACTATATTATATTACTATATTACTACTTACTAATTTACCTGGCAAATACTGTATATGGAGAATTACAGAAATGTAACAGGTGATTATCACATGTAATAAGTTGGTAAATACAGAAACTGCAGCTGAAATACTAAGAACATACTACTGCAGAACATACACATTTGTAAACATTTGTGTTGACTGCATTGAAGATATGAATGTAAATGTAAATGTACCCAGTATTTACTGTATCATAACGCCAGAAGAAAACTGTTCCTGCAGGGGAACTGGTCACTACAACTACACTGACTGACACTACACTACAAAGTACTGTTTGATTTAATGGGTAATAGTGGATGCTTTTCTTAGTATTTCAGCTGTAGTTTGTGTGTATTTACCAAATTATTACATGTGGTAATTACCTGTTACATTCCTGTAATTCTACATATATTTACCAGGTAAATCTTAATGTAATGTAAGGTCAATGTAATTAGGATCATATTGGTTAGTTACAGGAGACAAGATAATATTGCTATTAAACAAACTGCGTGGGTGGAAATGAATAGATATCTTGTTCACTTAAAAGACAGTAGTGTATTTGGCAGAGGAGGCAGTATGAAGGAGGACCTTGTGATATTATCAACGCCACAGCGTAATGAAATCAATGAAAGTGTCATCTCCTCCAGGGGGCTGTGATTTGTGTCAGCCTCCGATGCCTGCGAAAGGCAATACAGGAGGCTGTTTGCACAATGGCTGAGGATTTGTGGGCGTATTGAAATGACATTCCTCTGTAGGATTAGGAGAACACAGAATGGGCAATAGTTCATGAATGACACATTGTTACTCTTTTCACTGGCATGGATTATACAGCACCTCTACATTGTTGGTTATTGCTGCTAGTTTCTCTGACTGATGGTTCAACTTTCCTCCTCTCTTACTCTTCCTCCACCTTCTCTCCTCACTTTTTTTTTTCTTCTCCCACTTTTCCACCTATACTTCTGCTGCATATCTCCTCCTCCGCAGGCCCCAAGCAGGAGATGATCTACGATTTCTGGAGGATGGTTTGGCAGGAGAACTGCTTCAGTATTGTCATGATCAACAAGCTGGTGGAAGTGGGCCGGGTAGGTTTCTCTTCCCTTTGTCTGGTGACCTCTCGAGCCGCCAGTGAAGATGGATGGAAGGAATGTGCTTCTGGAGCTCCTTTTATCATTTACTGTGTATAAGAAGAGCTGCTGTGATGTGTTGTGTTGTGGGAGGAAATGGTTGCTGCTGTCTGATCATGACTGATAACCTTTTGCTTTGGTGGCTGTGCTCCAAGGTCAAAGCTTTGATGCATATGAAGGTTAATGGATGAACACTGTAGCCTTTGTTCTACTAACTTTTCTTGCTTGTTGTGAACACACTTGGCTACAGTATTCATTCAGTATCACAAAAGTATTATGTACCAGTGAGACTGTTTATAAAATGTGATCAGTGGCATAAAGTTAAAGGGGAACTCTTATTACTTACTTAGTAACTGCTAACTACTCTAGTTTCAAACTAAAGATTAAAATGTAAGGAATGTCTTAGCTAGTACAGATTTTGGTAACGTGTAACTTGTTTCCTAGGAAACACGTGTGGCATAGTCCAATCAAAGCAATCAACAATGTAAACAGGAAGTCACTGTAGCATGACCAGAGAAATAAACATTCCAGTATATAATAGTTATATAGTTTCAGTAATATTGTTTTGTTTTTATGGAATGTACATAATTTAAAATGCCAATTTACAAAATTTACAAAAATAATTTTTACTCTGTAAAACAGGCATATTAGCAAGCTGTCATCTGTTTTGTTAAATAATTAAGCTAGCTACAAAACAGTTAGGCCTACAGGCCTACACCTGGCAGTTACTGGATGTGCAACAACTAATCTGTACATAACAACTAGTTGTATTGCACAATATTTTAAAAGGTGATGCATAAATCACTTAAGCTTGATCTTACAAACAGCTGGTTCAACTCTTTCAACTCTGTTCAAAAATAAGCTTAAGGATGTTTTGTTGTATTGCGAGAACCCCGGCTTTTTAGAATATAATGTTAAATTGATGTAGATTTGTAGAGCTAAAGGTCTCATTTTTTCAGCTGTTTTCATTTTAAAAATACCTGATTAACAAACATCCAAATAATGTCTTAAATAGGAAATATAAATATATCCTGTATAATTAAGAGTGGCCTTTTAGCATTTCAACATTTCACGTGGTAGTGCAATTATTGTCCCCCGTAGGCTACTGCTGTATATTCTTTGTAATGCTTTATAAGTACATAGTCTATTGGAGTCAGAATTCTAAAAGACTATGTACGTTGAATCAGAATAGGAGTATGCAGCCTGAAGCAATGAAAATGTTGACGCCACACAGCCAGTGGTACAAGAAAAACACTGGAGCAACAGAAAAACACAACAGACATTCTCTTAGAAACACAAGAGTGAAATGTTGAAGGGGCTGGATGGTTATAGATAGAGGAAATAATAACTTTATTGTTCTGTCTCCAATAGTGGGAATTACGCTTTGAAGTGACATCAGAAAATGTCTTGTCTTGGTATCAACAACTGTATGTGTCAGATGCGATGGTGGAAATGATTGGAGCAACTGTATAAAGTCCAAATTCTTAGCAAAGGTCACAACAGGATTAGAGCATTGCACTTGTCTGCTGAATGATGTTAACGTTTGTTGTCTAGTGTTGAGATAAATGAGCTGTTTATGTGTGTTTGAACCTTTCTGAACTTCCTCTGTTTGTTATTTGCCCAGATGAAGTGCTGTAAGTATTGGCCTGATGACACTGAGCTCTATGGTGACATTAAGATAACACTACTGAAGACAGAAACGCTAGCAGAGTACACTGTGCGCACCTTTGCCATGGAGAGGGTGAGTCATACTCTCGCATTATTTTTATCTCAACTCTCATGCACACCCACCAATTTACTGTATTTCTCTTGCAGCTTCAAGTTTGCGTAACTGGTTCCCTCTAAATATTTACAGTCTTACAATTATTCCATCTCATTAAACCTGCCTGCTTTATTTCATCTAGAGAGGTTACCCTGCCAAACATGAGGTTTGCCAGTTCCACTTCACCTCCTGGCCTGAGCACGGCGTGCCCTACCACGCCACGGGCCTGCTGTCTTTCCTGCGTCGGGTTAAGGCATCAACACCTCCTGACGCTGGGCCTGTGGTGGTCCACTGCAGGTAACTTGTCACTTTGCATTCTGATAATGAGCTAAACACCTAACAGATGTATGATTTTTAAAATAATTTCAGCTTTGATTCTTGTTTTTCTTTTTAATAACATATTTCTCTGATGTTCAAAACTTTCTAACCCACTTAATTTTCCCTATTTACCTCTACTTCAGTTTTTGTTTTTCTCCGTTTCCCCAAATAACTTTCAGCTTCTTGGTGTTGTACGTGTGTAGGTGGAGAGCACAACAGTGATAAAAACAAAAATAAAATAAGACTGTCCAATGGGATGTTGTATTTCACACATAACTAGCAAGAAATCACAAAGCCATAGGCTGTTTGCATTTTCAATGAAGTACTTTTATTCTCAGTACTGACTGTTGGACACTGATGCTAAACCTACAAAAGAAGTCTTTGCTCACAGGTTTCATTTCCATCTACCTGTTAATATGTGCATAGAAAACCAAGTGGAAACAACTGAAATATGGAAGAATAATGAAAACTCTGAAACAAATATTTCTTGGCTTAGACGGAAAATTTGCCGTATCAAAAAAGAGGAGATACAATAAAAGCTGATGGAAATAGAGTTTGCTAATGCACCTTGACGGAACACTGCTTCTGCTTCTTGTAGGCCAGACAAAGCATGTCATACTGCTACACGCTGTTACAAGCCTCCACTCCACCAGCAAACCTAAAAAATGATCAGTCTGCAGAGCACAAGTGTGTTATGTGTATGTAACCACAAAGTCCCAGGTTTGAGTTCAGAGGGAGTGTCGCTCCCCAAGCTTGGTGTAATCTGAACAAAAATGCAAAGGATGGTCTGAGTCATTTTAAAAGTGGATACAGGCTGATTAGTTGAACGGTTTCTGAACACTGAAAAATGTCATGTTTGATTGTTCAGTTTGAAAGCAAACCATCTTTTCAAATGGTCTTTTGCCACAACAGGCATTCTACCAAACAAAAAAACACACCTTATTAAACAGGGTGCCTTTAGAAACAAGCCAGACCCACTGTGGAGGTTTTGGTGCAGTTGGTTTATCTAGAGTTTGATTGACAGCTTTTACAAAAGCCTAAATGGACTCAACTAAGAGGGCAAACACACCAGAGTCATTTAAATCCAACCAAACAGGTTCCACAATATGCTATGGAAACATTTTTAATTCTGAGAGAGTTATATCAAAATGTTAACTGGAACAAACATGTCTATTGTTCTTGTGTTTAGCTAGATTATAGATTCCTTACAGTTCATCAGTCACACACTGAATTTATAAGTGTATGTTCTTCCTTTCATAAACGACTGCATTGTGCGTGGCATGCCACTGAGTCAGCTAACTAATACTGTGCTGCATATTGCCTGTCAGAAATAGCAGCGTTGTAAGCAGTAGGAACATGGGTAAATGTTAAGATTTTGAGATTTGTTGCTGATTCTTATTTTAATCAAACCTACTTGCAACTGTACACTGGTCTGACTGTGGGTAATAATTCTGAAGCACCAGTGGTTCTGCAGCTTATAAAATGATGTACTTGTTTAACAGTATTTTTTCTTTTTTTTCTTTTGTTGAATATGCTTTTGATGATAGATGTGTTCTGGAGGCATAAACCATCCCACTGCTGGCATTTAGATGGGTTTCAGAATAACCAAGCTTTACCTGGAGATGAATTAGGCATTCACAGACACCCACATCTGCCTTAATCGCAGACATGAAAAGCATAGGCCAGTATATTTGGTACTATTTAATGTTTTAGCACTCCCTACTACTAAAAGGTTTTTAATTTCAACTCAATTTTTTATGCTACCAGAAAATAATGTTCATTGTATTCCCTTTGTCCCTTTCTAGAGCAAAGCCACTTGTTATACTTGACTTTGGGCAGGGTATCTTGATGATTACTAAAGGCTCCCTACTGAGACTTTTTCATTTCAGTGTTATATTCAGGCTTGTCAATCCTTCTTCTCTCTCCTTTGCACCAGTATGGGGGCAGGAAGGACCGGCTGCTACATTGTGCTGGATGTCATGCTGGATATGGCTGAGTGTGAAGGAGTGGTGGACATCTACAACTGTGTCAAGACCCTCTGCTCTCGACGTATCAATATGATCCAGACTGAAGTGAGTGGGAGGGCAGGGATGTGGTTAGAGAGACCATGCTGAACTGTTAACCAGAAACTCACAGGTTTGATCTTCACAGTATGAACCTGCTAGTAGTCCACATTTTTATCATCTTCATATTTGACCTCTGTCTGGCATGTTTGCACCAGAATTTTATTCTTTTCAGACTGGAAACAGCATTTCTAGAACTATGGCTAGTGGCAAAGGAAGTGTAATTCAGTGTATTGTTATTTTTATCATTATTATTATAATTATTATTCATTAAATTATACATTTTATGAAATTATTGTGAGGAACGTGTTAGAAAATAGTTGGCTATGTATGAATCAACATTAGCGTTCAATTTGAGTCAGCCTGGCAGGCAGCCTGACAAATCTTAGCTTTGTTTTGGTTTACAGCAACTCATGATAAGAATATATGACTTCTTTAAGCCTTACATTGCTCTTAAATGTCACACTTTGTCTGTCTGGTGTTGGATGATAGCTAGGTAGCACACAGTGGGCTCATCAAAGCTTTTTTTTGTGTGCCAAAAACAGCTGCATGCGTCAGTTAGAAGCAACATTATTAAGAATAGAGTTTGTGGGTCTGAAAACCAAAACAATAAGCTAAAAGGCTAAAACGCAACCATGGAGGTTAAAAAGCTCCGTAGAGCAGCAGGGAACCGTACAGTTGGGTGATAATTCTCAGGGATTTTGTCCTATGAGCAATACCTATTACATTTCCTATAGTTATTTCATTTGTTGTTGGTATAAATATTTGATGACTGCAGATTTAAGTTTTAAAGCTAAAAGTACTCATTAGAATGCTCCTCTTCTGGTGTAATCCATTTTACCACTGAATTTTTTATGTAATGTGTAGTTGGTCCAGGTGGAGCTAATTTGAGCTGTTATATTATTGTTTCAGCATTTTAATAGTTGACCATCATGTTTAGGACTATCATATCTTATGTATGTAAAACAGGAAATAGCACGTAATATGTAGAAACTATTGTTGTGAAGTAAATGCAGCAGAATAAAATATATAAATGATGAAATTAATAAATAATAATAAATTATTTTCTTTCAATTATGTTCCTGAAATGTAGTATGAAGTAGCATGGAAGTTAATTTGCATACTAGCATGGAAATACTTAATGCAGTGTACTTAGTTACTTTATATAGTAATTGCAGGAGGATGTTTAAAACAACTCATGTACATTAAACCCCCCAAACTACAACCTTAGGGAGCAAGTTGAAAAATCAGTGACCCTTAAACCCTTAAGGGTTTAATCTTTAAACTGCAATGTTCTCTAGTTGAGTTTCATGCTGGGAAATAGCCCCCTCCACTATCGCTTGAGAGCTTGTACCAGATTGTACTGTGAGGTTTTCTGTAGTACAGGCAGGGCCGGCTCTTGGCTTAGGCGAACTAGGCGGTCGTCTAGGGCGCCACTCGCTGGAGGGGGCGCAGCTGCAAGCCCTAAAAAAAAAAGTTGCTTGCAAATATCGTCGACGACGTCAACTACGACGTGTAGTTAATGATTTGGGCTTTGCTCCCTGTATGAACCCGTCATGATTCTCTCCACGATAAAGTGAAACGCGATATTTAGTCCTTTTACAACCAGGATCCGTCCACAGCCCCGTTTCCTCGTTTACTGCGCCAGCCTGAGCCGGCACGCCCTCCCCCCGCCCGCAAAGACATACACACACACACACACACAGACCTGACAGAGCGACAGAGTGACAATGTCCGGGAATAAGTGATGAAAATATGGACAAATATATTAAAAAGTGAGAGAAAAAGAGAAAGAAAGCTCAGTGAAAGACTGGATCCGAACTCAAAGACATTCTACAGATTTATCAAGTGTGAAATATGAGCTCATCATGCAGATTTAATACAGTTATTTTAATTATAGGCAATTGATTACGGGGCACCAAGTCGTAATCTCGCCTAGGGCGCCAAAATGGGTCGGGGCGGCTCTGAGTACAGGACCCAAGAAGAGGCTGGACACAGATAGGGAAGTTTTAAGATATATATTGTGTTGAAGTAAAGATGGAGCTGAGGGGTTGAACCTCCGGATTGACAGATTGACAGACACTGGAGAGAGCAGACTGGGAAAACGCACACACAACAGCCAGACAGCATCACTGCACTAATCCTCCAGTCTACATTACCAGAGACCAAATCCTCAAACCAAGTAAATCCAAAATCCAAGTCCAGAAACACACAAAATCAAAGAGAGCAATCTGGCAAACAGAGTATGACTGGTGCTGCTTATATAGGGCACAGGGGAAATCAATCAGACTGATCGGTGTGAAGTGGGCAGGAATGAAGGAAGGACCAGACCGGAAGTGCAGCTTTCAAAGTAAAACAGCAAGTTTAACATGTTAAACTATTTGCTCTTAAAGAAGTCATTTTTTTTCAAAGAAGGATACTTATTAAAGACAACTATCATCTTTTCATAAACTAAAATACCATAATTGCCTAATTGTGTAAATAAACACAATTGCAAGTTACTCAATTTACCATGTGCTTACTGTGGACTTCCAAGCTTCACACAAACAAACAAGAGAATTCCATTAATTACTGAAATAAACTAAAGTATTGAAAGTCAGAAGAGTTTAAAAATGTTCTCTTATTAACAACTGTGGACGTGAGACGATGGAGTAAATACCAGAACAATGGTATTTCTCTCCCTTTTAATTCTAATCTTTTCACCTTGCAGCTACAGCTCATCTAGCAAGTGGATACATTTTTCTACAATTACAGGGCACATTAAAAATGATAAATAAGTTGGAAGAGGGACAGTTTTATGCCTGTAATGTTGAATGTATCTTCGCCTCTTTGATCTTTTGTTTGGTTGGGTGTCAAAACAAATTTCTTAGTTTCCTCGTTAATTGCACAGCTCATGATGTTATTCAGTTTTTGTGTGTGGGCAGTGTTTGGCTGCTCTGATGTGTGTTTTCTGCTCTTTTTACCCCATTTATAGACAATTTTCTGCTTGGAAATAATGTCTGAGAGTGGGCATGGCGATATGAAAAATGTTTGACAGTTAAGACTATTAGTCAACATTCAACAGCAGTAATTAAATTCAGCATTGTTCTTCACAAGTGGGCAATTAACAGTTACGAGGCTCATAAGTACAGTGGGGGGTTTTGTGCGACTTTGTAAATTTGTGAATGTTTCCCCCGCTGTCTGTCTCCTAGGAGCAGTATGTGTTCATCCACGACGCCATCCTAGAGGCTTGTCTGTGTGGGGAGACTGCCATCCCTGTTAATGAGTTTGCTCTCACCTATAAGGAGATGCTGAAGGTTGATTCTCAGAGCAACACGTCGCAGCTCAGAGAGGAGTTTCAGGTAACAGACAAATTGTGTTTCTAAGGTATGCAACGCTACTAACTTTATTTAATGATAAGCATCAATTTATTCTAACAATGAGCTTCTGATTTTATTAGCATGTAGCTTACTTGTTCAAAAGAACCTGCATCTGCTTCAAAGCCATTTAAATGTTTCTGAACCAATGCAGGATTTCATGCAAATTAGCTGTTGAGCTGATCATAGCACATTTACCAGATGTAGGACATGGTGGAAGGTCTGTCAAGTTCAAGAGGTTAAATGTCTTTTAGCAATTTGTCTTGTTATTTTGAATTTGTACTGTCTCAGATAAGTGTAATTTCTTCCTAATGTCACTTGTATGTTTGTGTATTTGTACACTTGCTTTGATTTCAGAGTGCAGAACTGCAAACATGGAAGAGAACACATAACTACTATATTTGTGTGACTGCTCTGACGTGAAGAGACTGTAATAGCATTGTCAGCTAGGAAAGCCTGAGTTTTGATTTGGGATTGACAGTGATGAGTACAGTGCTGGACAGATGTTTCACACATGGTCGGGCCTGATTGTGCTTTAATTCTATTCCCCAGTACAGCAGTGTTTACATTCTTTCATTTACTTTGTGATGTGAGTGACAGTGGAAACTTACCAATGCTTGCATGAGGGTATATTCTCATGTTGCTCTTTGGAGAAAATGTCACACTGTCCTCTTTTAGTTTCACATAAGTTCATCTGCTCATCCTGTGACAAGAGGAGTGAGATGAATCCTCTGTGGATCATCAATATCTATAACACATTTCATGACAGTACCAACTCGAAGGTCACACAGTAGGTTGGAAATTGAACTGGCCAGATAGATAGATTTCCCTGGTTAGCCACCAAAATCTGATCAGTTCATTCTTGAGTCCAAGTGGCCATTTGTGCCAATTTGATGAAAGTTCTTGAAGGGAAATAAGATATGGGACAGACAAACAGAAGGACAACCCAAAAACATAAACACACCTCGACTGCTGGCCAGAGGCATTATGTTGTTGTTTTTTTAATGCCCAAGACTGCACTCTAGTTCTGTTATTTTATTCTGCACGAGCTTTGTCACTACTTTCCTTTTTTCATTAAGTAAATGTCCATTTCACAACAACTGGCTAGATGAACTATCATTCAGTCCGTCTCCTCTTCATGAGAGCTTTTACATTTACCCTTCTCACACACTGAGTTTAGTTGGTCCTGCATGAGAAAGATGCTCTGGTTGTTAGAAATAATGAAGTGAGAGCCACCAAGGCTGAAGCTGTTTCTCTAATCAGTATAAACATAAAAAAGCATTTCACTCAGTAGAAATGTTTTAGATTGCAGCTAAGATCATATACGGGATGTAATGCTGTGGCCTCGTCCTGTTGATGCCAGTTGTAATGACGTTATTGATCGTGACCTGGAATAATTAGAAATTCTCCCCTATCTTCCTTTTCCTTCGTCACTTACCTTCCTCCAGTGCTGCTCATATGAGTCGTCATAATTGCAACTTTCAGCTCAGACACAATATTCCAGTTATGGGCTGGAATGTTCTATTCGTTTAGTCTGAACCAATGGGGAGTCATTCACAATATGAAGCGAGTTAGATAATCAGTTCATTTGAATTTCCATTGCTTGGTAATGTGCTTATTCATAATGTATGAGATTGCACTAAATGTGTTTTTATCCATTAAGCCTTGTGGGGGTTTTGACTGATAATGAATGTGTTTTAAAGTTTCCCAGCTCTGATTGGAGATAGTTGTGCTTGTCAAGTACTGACAGTCAGGCTGTTTGAGTGGAGAATATTTTCATTATTTCTGTCCATCTCTCTTTGATCCCATTTCTGTTGCACTGCGTCTGTCTCCTCTTATCACACTCTTTCTTCTCACTCTTTAATTTTTATCTCTCCATCTAAAATGTGAACACATTCCCAAACAGACGTCCCAACCAACCTAATTATCTTCTCTGCACGCTCTCGACTCCTTCTCTGTCCCGCTCCTCCTCCTCCATCAGACTCTGAACTCTGTGACTCCTCACCTGGACGTGGAGGAGTGCAGCATCTCTCTGATGCCCAGGAACCGCGAGAAGAACCGCAGCATGGACGTCCTGCCGCCGGACCGCTCCCTGGCGTTCCTCATCACCAACGAGGGAGAAAGCAGCAACTACATCAACGCCGCACTCGCCGACAGCTTCCTCCGGCCTGCTGCCTTCGTGGTGACGCCGCACCCGCTCCCCGGCACCACCACGGACTTCTGGAGGCTTATTTACGACTACGGCTGCACCTCGGTGGTGATGCTCAACCAGCTCAACCAATCCAACTCTGCCTGGGTAAGAGGAGGGAGATGGAAAATAAACCATCAGAAGATTAAAGTGTCATTGTAATACACATACTGTCTTAGGTAGAAGTTGTTTTATTATTAATGTAATTAGGTTAAGCTCTTACTTCTATCTTATTAGCTTGCCATGTGTAATTTAGCCATGGGTAACAGTAAAACCCTGTGTGATAGCATCTGCACCACAGCTAACTTTTGATTAGTGCCATACAGTGCATACAGATATTATCGTAGTACAATATTAGAGTAGGTTTTCAATTTTTACACGCCAGGAGAGACTTTTCATGTGATGTTGAGCTTTGTTTTCAGCACGGACGAGGCTCCTGCAGCACCAGACATTATGTATTTCAAGCCAAATATATTCAAATTTAATTTATTCTTTTCCTCTGACAAATGTGCAGTAAGTATTACTTAAAGAAGAAAAGGATGAATGTAGAATGTCAGGGACAATTTCCCACCCGTTCTAAACGCTGTACATCAAGCAGCAACACTGAAGACCAGAGCAAAAAGTAGAGACACAGCAAAGCAACGTAAACCAACAAGCTGTCAGTCCTGTCCACTTAACCAGCTACTGTGCTGCAAAGAACAGTTCCTCCACCGTTAGAAGCCAAGCAACCGCCATGTGAGTCTGGATACTCTGCCTTCACTGTGTAGACGGCAGAATCCACTTTCATCACAACTTGAACAAGACTCTGACACACCTCAGACTGTCTGACATGGTTCTCATGGTTCTTACCCCAAGAAAATGTTAAAAATAGCCATCACTGGGCTTTGGAATAGAAAAATACACATTAGTCAGTTAATATTAATTGTAGGACAAGCTGATATCGAGTTTCATGATGCTGTGTAGCTAATAAATAATCCTTAATAAATCCTGCTTTTACCTAATATGAGCTTTAGTATGAATGTAATAAATGATCTTATCTAACATGAGGTGTCCTCATAAATGGCAAGAAAACTTCCAGCTAAGAGTTTCCTACACCCCCGCTGACCCCGCAGCTATAAATGATGCCATGTTTCATGAGTCACCCACTCGCTACTGTACGTCTGCGGTGATGGGTTGACAGGTGCTTTTAAGCCACGCTGCCTGTCGAAAGACTCGTCACGTCCTGTCTCTCGTCAGCAGTGTGACTGTTACTGGTTGCCATTTGTGTCGTGTTAGCTAGACATGAGTGCGGTGTGTGGTTTAAAAAAAAAAAAAGTTGTGACAGTGTGAGAATGAGTGTGGCGCACAAGTGTTTCCAGCGATTTGCTTTATTCATAGGTACTGAAATTGTCAAGATATAATCTATCGTTATCGCAACGTGTTATCATCTGCGTGTTTTCTACCCTCCAGCTGTGCACACGTTTGATTGTTTATACAGTAAAAAAAAAAAACAGTAACAGCTCCAACTAATGACTGTTAACATTTTTGACTTATCAAATGAAACATTTTTCAAGTAATCAATTATTTTTTATAAAATGTTAAAAATAATCATGAAATAATGAGAAAGGCTTAACACATTTTCTTCAGACTCTGGGTCTTCTGGGCCTATACTGTCCACAGTCAGATCAAATAAAGGAAAAACACACACAAAAAATCTTCTTTTTCAGGTGTTTCACTTATTGTCTCGGGTGGAACGCTGCTTTTAAATGTCAAAAGAAATATCTGCTACTTGAAAATCAGATGACTGTTCCTGTTGTCATTGCTCATGGTGCATCCACATCTGCCCCTTTCCTTCAGATGAGTCACGAGTGTGACGTAGCGCGGTGAGAATGGGTCATCACGCGTCTGGCCTTTACCTAGTGCTCTGCCGCGTAGCTTCAATCTGGCACACAGAGCGTCCATTTAATTAACACGGGCTGCCATGACATTAACGCATTCTTATCGTTTCCCCTTTTGTTTGCTCATGTGTGGGTTTTTTTTTTTGCCGTCTCCCCTGTCGCCACTCTGTCACTATGTCATGTCGGATTCCTCCTCAACATTTCCACCATGCCTGTTAGCTGCAACCTGTCCTTCTTCCTCTGTCACTCTCTTCTTCTCCTTCCTTGTCTCTCGCTGCCAGTGGATTAACAGTTCATCCCTCCAACACACACACACACAGTTTGCCCTCCTGAGTTGGGGCTGGCTGTCTCCTGTCTATGTGTATAAATATTTATCTCCCCTCCTGCCCAATGTCACCTGTTAATACCCTTTTGTCATTGCGAAATGCCATTATCACTTCCTACTCCAGGGGTACCCTCAACCCCCAAGTCACCGCAGAACACATCAGTGTGTCAACACTGCTTTTTTTTTTTTTTTACGACTCCTATTGGCTGCTGGTGACGCATCTTTGAAGCGGTGATGACAGGAGACCTTGGCTTTTGTGAGCACCGGGCTCTCGGCTAACTTCCTGTTTATCTCTCCCAGGCACAGCCAAGGTTTCCTACTCCATTAATTTGTAATGCGCTAATGGTAATGATTTCGACTCATAAATAATTCAAGCTAGGTGACCGTGGCTTATGTGAGGGATTGTTCCCAGCAATGAGCTGGTTGTTTTTTTGTTCATTTAATTTACAGTTGCTATTTGTAGATAATCATTGTCATTTGGGCTAATTGTCTCTGCTGTCAATACTCAAGTGTCTTGTTACTGGGCTGCACCATCACTGGCTGCTGACATAATGATTTGTCCTGCCTCAAGTGACTGTGGGCTAATGATCTGTTCTCCTTCTCTCCTCTCCTAGCCTTGTCTGCAGTATTGGCCTGAACCAGGGCTGCAGCAGTTTGGGCCCATGACAGTGGAGCTTCTGTCCAGGACGGCCGATGACGACGTTATCATTCGTCTCTTTCGTGTTCAGAACATCACCCGGGTAGGTGGAACTGCCAGAAAATGAAAAAGCACAGTCCCAAGCTCCTATTTATGACAAAAATGTGCAGTATATCATTCATTATGTCAGCATGCAGTCAGTAATACTATAAACATGTTGGAGGTGTGGACACAATTACAGGTACAACTGTAAATCATTTTTAACTTTACTTCACATGCCATCTGAAAACACAGACAACATGTGAACCAGCAGGTTATAAGAGCAACCGTGTCAGCTGTTAAAGATGTAAAATACATGATTAACTATTCACAATATGCAACTGATGATTCTGTCTAATTTCCTAAAAATTATGTTCCTATGCTACTAAACTGCAACCACTATTACGTTTATGTAGCAAACATAATTCTATAATAATTATGTTGTGATGCAACATACGTCTTTGAATGACTGAAGTCCTACATTTATGAACAGAAAGCGAGTCGCAAGGAGGTGGTTGGCTTGGATGGAGGGTGTTCAATGTGCTGGACTGACAAACGCAGACTTGAGTTTAAGTCCATAGTCCTGTGTTATAACCTCACTTATTACTCTGCACAGTTTTATTGTGACTTCATGCTTACAAATTTCACTTTCAAATTTTGAAAGCATTATTATTATTATTATGGTAAGGATTTGCTTCTATATAAATTTGCTCTCACATAGAAAATATACAACAGGAACAAATCATGCAGATTATGCCGAGGAAGTTAGCTAGCTGACACTGTTTGCTTATATCTGCAGTGTTTCCCCTACCATTATACAAGGGGGGCGCCCAGCCCCCCCAACGGCACCACCTACCCCCCCAAGACGGTCAAGTTAATTAAATTTAATTGTATTTTCTGTACAGCGCCAGATCACATTAGAAGTCATTTCAGGTTTCTTTTCCTATAGAACAGGTCTGTACGTTGTTC
>JAUMHL010000003.1:19320053-19337492 GCA_032362345.1 Sandelia bainsii
CTGCATATTTAAAATACACAATAACCGCTGCAAAACTACAAAAACAGAATCATAACCAAGATAAATAGTGAAAGTACAGTGGCCGAGACATATCAATTCAGAGAGTGAATGGAGGTTTGACACGCGTCAACACTGGAGAGATAGAACAGGGGCTAATCCCGCGAATGGTCAGACCCGCGTCACAAACCCCCCACCCCCACCCCAACGCGCGCGCACCCGTTATTGTGTCCAGGATGCCTCGCTATGCCACAGCAGCAGTACTAGATAGATTACTGTACTACAGTATAAATTAACTCAGTAGTGTCAAGTTATACAGTAGCAGTGCTGCAGTGTGTTTATTTCCTCCACATTGTTCACCTTGTTCTCCCCGACTTGATTTGATGAAAGTATGTAATTGCTGTCATTTTGTTTTCTTCACTGTAGAGAAACATTAAGATCCAAGTGTAAACTTTAATCACTCAGTTCACTTGATACGTCAGTTTGATAGCATTAATGGGAAAATTGCTATTTAAGTGTCTTAATTTTCTTCTCAAATGTCACGTCTTTACTTTAATATTGGATATGGACAGAAACAGTTGCTCAGGACTGCTGTAGCTCTGTACTGTGGGAGGCATTTCCTGGCCCTCAATCAGTTAATTTATTTTTAAGTGGGTTGATGATGCCTCATACTAATATAATGATTCTGAATGGTGACCTAGGTCCCAGCTGGCATTTGTTGTTCCCAGCAGTCGTAATGATTTGCAGTATAATAATCCTACTTTCAATGGCCAACAGCATTAACATGATAATGTCATTAGCTGTGTACAGTCCCAAGGCCTATTTGTAAGCACATGTGGTTCTGTTTGAGCAATTATGTTATATTAAAACAACAAACTTTATTATCTACACTACTAAAATAAGCTTCTTTGCTTTGACCATAGCCAATATTTCAGTATTACTTTTGTGTTACTGAATGTGTTTGTGAATTTTGTATCAGTGTGTGCGCCAATGTCTGGATTTTGTCTGAGCAGTTTAGCCTAGCTCCAACTCTACATTCTTGAGACACCTCTAGCTCCAATCCTTCGACCTCAGTAGATTCTCAGCAATCTCCTGTAGAAGCTAGTTGAACATGTGTCCTCGTCCTTAAGCCTCTTTCAGCTGTGAACCCACCTTGCAACACATACCTCACCCCCATGGTGGCCTAACCCTCGCCTGTGAGTGCCCTATTACCCTTCCACTCCCACCCAGCCCTCAAATATCTTGACATAAAGTCAGAAACTGTCCCACATGACCTCTCTACAGGATCCCGAGGAGACAGACACCACAGACCAAGACACCGATAGACTCTTACCCAAGAAGGTACTCCAGTAGATACTATCCAGTAGATACAGCAAGCACCACATCATTGTCAAATAAGATGTGATAACCAGGTATAATTAGATTAAGACAAGACTATTGTTGAGACAGACAAAAAACAGACAGCTCCTATCTCACACCACACATTGTTAGTGTCTGTGTTTTTCCAGTTTTAAGGTATCCTATGGACAAATAGATGCACTATGAAGCAATGTTTTAATGAGTGACTTCATTTTTTTCAGTTTGTTCCTTCTGTAATGTGTTGAGGACACACATTTACACTTTTGAGAATACAGTGATGAGACAAACCCATTTCCACAGGGTACCTTTAAGGTGCCATTTCCCAAAATGCATCCCAGTATCCCCTGGCTTTCTCTGGCCTTAAGAAAGTTGTAAACACGTTAAACCAATAACCTTCAGTTCTGCTTGTGCTGGAAAAACATTTCTTTACAATCTCCAGACTGTAGAAACACATACTATAGAGAAACTAGATGTCAGTTGTCTGACAATAGAAATTGTTTTCTGGGACGCGTATCTGTTCGGGTTTATTTTTTGCTGGCATTTTAGAGTCTAAAAAATTCAGAAGTTCATTTTGGAATTCATTACATAAAGACTTTCGAAAAGTACTAAACCTTTTACTCAGGTATAGTACTTTTCATTCAGATAAAGATCATAGCTCAAGTTCAGCTATTTGCTGCACTACTGCATTCCAGAACCATAAGACTATAAGGTCAAAGGACAAGTCAACTCAGTCCATAGGACAAGTTTAAAATCTACAATGTGTTCCTTACAATATATTACATTATATTATTGCTCCTACAGTATGCAAAAAATGCAACTCAGATAACCAACAATGAAAGTGTCTCTTAATGTCAATTAACAACTAGTGGTAATATGACTAATGTCAGATGAATGTAGTTCAAACTATATAACATTTTAACAACTCACTTAAAGAGCAAGAATAGTATTAGAAATGAGTGGGCAAGAGTGGTGTGAACAGGCCATGTGGGAAGGCATACCCATATGTGACATGTTATCGCTGCTACCAAACGCCTTGGGAAGAGCTACTGTATTTCTGCACTGGCTTCATTACTCACGTGGCTGGTGCCACTTGATAAAACTGCAGTGCTGCAGCCACCAGTTTTTATGGCATGGTGGTTTATGTTTACCTTAATTTTAATAATATCTCACATTAATGTGCTAAGTTACAGTACACTGCTGCACTTTGTGCCTTTAACAGTCCATTAAAATTTAAGAACATAAGCTCCACAGTTGAACGTGAATCTGGCTTATAATCACAATGATGTTGAAATGAGTTTTTGACGTGTGGAGCATATGCAGCAGGTTTAATGCATATTTGATGGGATTTGTTAAAAAGATAAAACTATTTTCACTTTTTCTTCCCTCTCCACTGTTCTTTAACCTCATCAGCTTCAGGAAGGCCAGCTTGTGGTGCGTCACTTCCAGTTTCTGCGCTGGTCCCCGTACCGCGACGTGCCCGACTCCAAGAAAGCCTTCCTCAGCCTTTTGGCCCAGGTTCACAACTGGCAGAGGGAGTGTGGAGAGGGACGCACCATCGTCCACTGCCTGTGAGTCCACTTCACATCCTTCATGGCCAACACTGGCACTGTAGGAGCCTTTTTAAACTGACACTGCAGCCTGTGTTCACATTCATGTGAGACCCAACATTTTTTATGTGACCTTTACAAGTATTATAAATTCAACAGCTGCTCATTCTTTTTTTTGTGTCTAAATGGAAAAACATTAAAGACTCTCAACTGAAGATTGGACTTAGATATAGACTATGCTCTAAGATGCCAGACTTCATGCATATTACTCACTTCACTACTGTTATTTAAAACTTGCCACAGTCACAAAAAGATCTCATTCAGAGTTAAATATAAGTACGTCTGCATTACAAAGGGAAAAATTAACCACTGTGTCATTACGTCAGCTGTTTGATTTGAAGTGCCTGCCCCCGTCTCCATGTCAGGGCCCTTTGATCTCTGGAGGTCAGGCTGTGTGTTAGACATCTCGCATCTGATTAGGTCCCCGCTCCCGTATTTTAATGAGAACTTTACTCAGATATTCATCTTGAAAGTCTGCCAGTTGGCCTTTTTCTGACAGCGTGCTTGATCTGTGCTCAGTCAAACTGTGACATTTCACTCTGTAGCTCCCCCTCCGAGACACTGTCTGAGCTGCTCTGCCACGTCTTTATTAGGTCACTCATGTCTTTCTGCTTCTGGTCTGTGTGTTTCTGTGTCTGTGTTCATTCTTTCTGGAGCAGGAATGGTGGCGGTCGGAGCGGTACCTTCTGTGCCGGCACCATGATCCTGGAAATGATTCGTCACCACAGCATGGTGGACGTATTCTTTGCTGCCAAAACGCTGCGCAACTCTAAGCCAAACATGGTGGAGACAATGGTGAGCATGCAGGAGTTCTTATCTTCACTTACTGCAACATATCATATCATACTGTGCTTCTGCTGCAGACTGGGAATGTAATGGAAGTGGAGACTTCTACAGGAAGTCGGCCGCTTTACCTAAATATAACCACATTACTCCACATTTATTCATTCATTAAGAAAAACAGGGGACATAAAAAGAGAAAGTCCACTGTAAAATGCTCTAAAGCTGGGTTTTAACTGATTGGGAATCACAGTTTGCAAAAAAAGTGTAAGAAAAGCAGGGAGTGGGTGGAGGTCAGTGCAGGTTCTCCCATACATACAGTAGTAACTGGAACACTCTGCATTTACAGGCTTTATGACTCCGATAGATGAACATACAGAGACAGGAAAAAAGTGAGAGAGAGAAAGGAAATAACAGAAAAAACTAAAGGTTTTGTCAAGTCCTGAGATAGCAGATAGCAGTCAGAGATTGCCTGGTTGCAGAACTCTAAAGCATCGCCCACATTTCCGATGTCGTCAACTATTTGGTGGCTGAACAAATAATTCTGGTCCAAACAAAGTCAGCTGCAGTGCTAAAACCAATTTAGCCAGCACTAATACAATGTCGGGGTGAATAATGCCGTTAAAGGATTATTAGCCTTTTAGCCATCCCAGCCTCAGCCTTTTTGGGATAACCATGACCTGGATGGCTGAGAATCTTCACAGACATTTAGCCTCTTAGCCATTACGCAAACTCACTGCACACACTTGAATGCTAGCTAGCTACATCTATGACTTAGCCTTATGTTTAGTCTAACCGCCTGAAAATGATTTAACATGAGTAGTGGTGAATTTCAAGTCATTAGCTTCCCTGACCACATTTAAATTCAAACTGACAAAAATGGCTTTTCATAGGCAGACACATGTTTACAGTAGTGTTTGACAAATAAATAATTTAATATTTACTGGTTTTACTTCTTAGTGCCTTTTTGGAAACTAAACCTCCGTTCTATTCTTAGGAGCAGTATCGGTTCTGCTATGACCTGGCCCTGGAGTACCTGGACTGCTTGGAAGTCAGATAGCATCTATCCCTCTCTTCGCATCACTCCTCAAGGGGAAGGTCTGTATCCTGGATCTCTGCTCCTGGCTCCTTAGTCCATGTGTACAGCTCTGGTTGTCTCCTTCACCATGCCTGGATGAAACCTTGTTCGCCATAAAGATTGACTGAGAAAGTGCACTGGACAACTTGTAACATACTACTGACACCCTTTTTTGCTTTCCTCGGCACTCTGATGTAACCTGTACTCTCCTGTGCCACTTTTCATCTGCCAAACCAGAGGACGCTAACAGGAGTGGAGTTCATTTTATACACGAGCCCTGTCGAGGCAGCCGGACTACCTGTTGTTCACCTCGACGATGGGATTCAAAGAGCTCTTCTGCATCCTGCCTTACTATGAACACTCACACCGAAAGGGAACTACAGTTGATGCCAACTACTGGTTGATATTTTGTGTGTGTCTGTAAATGGTGCAATCTGCTGTCAGTGAACCCCCCCATCATGTTGTACTGTACTATATTTGAACTTTATCATGGGCAAGGCTGATGATTGAAGGTTAACAGAGGGTAACAAGGAAAGAAGTCGATCACATCCAATGGACGTGTCTGTACAGTAGAGTTGTCTTGGACCTAATTTCTCTATGTTTATTCTTTGTGTACATAGATGTTTTTTCTCCCCCCGGGTGTTTCTAGATGTTCTGAACGTCTTATCAGTGTGCCAATCCATTCTCTCTGTGTCTGTAAATGGGGACCACTTCAGCATCTGCATGCCAGTCTTAAGTGTTTCATTGCAGTGTGTGGCCCAAGTCTGCTTTAGGGTGGATTCCGCAACGTGAATCCTTCCGCTAGTCCCAAGAGAGCTCCGTAAGAATAAGCACGTGTTGCTGTGAGAGTACGGCGAAAATCTGTCGCTTTCTAAATTTGTATTTATTCAATGTGTTTTATTTTCTAAATAGTGTAAAAAACAGGAAAAGAAATAAAATATGTTGTTGCTTAACAACCACGCTCTTTTTAGAGTTTTTTATTACACCTCACAGACAGGGATGGGGACAGAGAATGGTCCAGGGGCAGCACTGGGCCCCTCACTGAAATCTAATGTGCCACCACTGGTGTTGGTTACAAACCTTGGGGTCCCTGGATATCATGTGACATTTCTTGTTGAAAAGCTGAAGAAGCAACCGTGAAGAGACAAAAATTACCACAAAGAATCAAAAACAAGAACACAAAAAGGTACAAAACAAGCACAAAGTGGCACAAGAGAGAAACTTAACCACAAAAAGATGCAAAATGACGACCAAGACAAGACAAACAGCTTTTGTGTCTCTATCAGTTTTACTCTTATATTATAATGTGTCCACAGCTACAGGCTGTCTACAATTACAAATAGCATTTACAGTATAAAATAATATATTTTCATATTAAAATGTGTTATGTGGCATTCATTTATTACACCACATAAATAATGCAACTAACAATAATGTACAGCTAGGGAGTGGCCCCAAACCCAACCTTTTTTTCCCTTTAGTGACAGTGTAAACAAACCAAATGAGATTCTTTCAGAGCAGATCTGACCCACTTTTCAAATATGGTGCTAGATCTCATTCATAATGTGACCACTGTAAAAACAGTCACATCAGAATGAATGTGTCAGTGAAGAGGCCAGGAGGTGTGAGATTGGTTTATGCAGTCTCTTCTGTTCAAGCCAGACTGGAAGGAAGCTACTGTAATCAAATAGTAGTAATAATTTTTGAGGACAATTCGCCATTTAGCTGCACTTAAGAGGCAGCTGTGATGCAGTCACTCACCAATCATATGTTCGGTGGTTCGATTCCTGGCTCCTCCATGTCAGCTGTGTGTGTGTGTGAGTGGGTGGATGAGAAGCAGTGTAAACTTGAGTACCGGTAGAAAAGTGTAGAACATTTACCAATGGACTGTCACACAAATGACACAGTTTTTACAGAACACACATGCATGAAGAGTTTAGGACAAAAGAAGATTGTATCTGACTAACAGATGGGAATCGAGCATTAGTTTGTGCAAAGTGAACCAAATCGTACTGTACAAAACTTTTTTTTCTTCTTTCTGCTTTTGACTTTCTCTCTCGCTCACAGGGCTCAGGTGGATCTGTGTGTGGCCCACGCTTCGCTTCGCAAAGATATTTTTAAACACTTTTGAGTTTGTGGTGGAAGAGTTGTTGATGCTCCCCCCAGCACCTCCACTGTCACCACCGCCCCCTCACTTCACGCAACCAGCAGAAATATACTGCTTTAAAAAAAAAGCTCCACAGTTCATTCATCTTGACCTGTGTTTTAATTTACGCTTATCATTTAATTAGCGACTTTAATGGACTTTTTTATCATTAGCACCAAACAGAGCCTCCAGTATTCAGCCTCCTCCTTAATTGGAGAGTCTTGATGATCCATTGATCGAGGGCTCAACACACTTAATCTGAAAGTGGCGCTTTACAAGACATGTCACATCTAGTTAGTGTGTTTTATGAGCGGCTGATAAGCTGTAGTAATTCACAGTTTGACCCTTTTCTGCCCTCCTCTCTTATCAATACACTGTACTCCCTCTGCTGCCTGTGTACTTTTTAAACGAGGGACAGCATGCTAACGGATGATTTTCTAACGCATGCAGAGGACAGCGAGCAGGCAGCAGGGCAAATGAACTCCAGAAATAGTCGAACAGTGTGATGAAGGTCAAAGGCCACGCTGGGCCTGGTATTGTTCGGCTGCCAGTGTTGCCTCCCACGTTCACTCACTCTTTGTATTTCCAAGGCAATAGATCTCCCCTTTAGTGCATTTAAAAGATGATGAAAAGCTGCATAATGCGCGCTGGATGAAAAACAATCGCTATTGTGTGCAGCAAACAAAAGGACGGGGGCGACGCTCTCGTCAAAGCATCTGTTTATGTCAGATTACGCAAACCTGGAAATACGTTTTTTTTCTTCTTCTACGCACGTTGCTGGAAAAGAAAATGCAGGTCATCAGAGTTCTCTCCACCGCCGCGTCTTTTCTTTTTTGAGGTTGATCTGAATGCGTTGGAGTACAGCGTGAGTCTCATTGTCGTTGTTTCACACTGAAAGGCTGCGTTCAAGCGCTGCAACCGTGAATTTTCTACATGATTGAATGCAAGGGAAAACACAAAGAGGGCTTGTGGGTATCTGGGAATACTTATCTTGATGATTTCATCAATCATTGGGCATTTTCTGTACACACACCCACACACAAACACACACTACTCATACCAGGCAATCAGCAGACACACAGATATCTAATTACTGCATAAAGGCAGCGATAAAGCTCAGTAATTGTAAAAGTGGTGGCAGTTTTAGTCCCACACTACCTGCAGTCACCGCTCTCACATGAATAGTTTATTATTTGCTCTTTTGTTTCATTTTTCATTGCCACATCCTCCTGCTAAGAGAGCAACCACAACAGACTTGGTGATGCCTCTGGATTGTTCAAATTCTCACACACGAGTCATTAAAATGCACATAAAAGAGCAGACACGCTGAGCGGTTGGAGCAGAATATAAACCAAAGACAAACAATGGCGGGCTGCGTTCCACAACAGATCTGCTGGCGGTGGATTTACAGTTTGTCTGTAGCCTCTTTCTTAACCCTGTCATGTAAGTCCACAGCTTTCAATCTAGTCTAATCAGTCCGTAGCTTGTTTTCAGAGGGGCATGGAAGTGAGGAGGGTAGAGAGGGGACAAGTCCTGGCATGATGGCATCTTGAGTCTGCAGAGGAAGAGCTGTGCACACACACACACACACAAACACAGAGATGCATCGCTTCCCTCTTGCTGGCTTTGTGTGAAGTCTCCAGGCTTGCAGTGGATATAGCCACATGAATCAATTAATATCTCCTTCATTGTGACACAAATTCACCATGGAAGTTGGGCTGCAGCCCGGCTGGTCGAATAGACACGTATCTGTGTGTGTCTTTTTCCCGACTGATGGCAGATTCAATTTGAGCTCACTTTATCTCCATGCAGATTCATCTTATCTCTGACATGACTTTACATTGCATTAAATTAGATTGCTCTTAGCGGGTATGTGGATCCGGAAGCTTCTCTCATCTCTTTACACGGTTAAAATCGAATAATGTCGCACAGGGTCTGACAAACATATTTGGAGACGGTAGCGGCTGCTGATGATAAAAGCTGGTGTGTTTTTTTTTAAAGAGAATGTCTCATTCAGCATGGCAGTCATCATTGATTATGTCAGGCCCGGATGATGGAACGTCCATGAAGGCGGAAGTTAATGGCAAAGATGGGGTAGCTAGTGGCAGTGCTGAAAACGTGAAGAAAGAAAAGAAAAAACAACTTGATGAGCCTGTTCTCCCACCCACGGCATCATCTGTTGATGTAGGAGGGAGGATGCGAGGTGATGGCTGAGGGCAAGTCAGTAATGACCCTGATTTCTCTCCCTGGCTTGCAGTTCACAGGGTTTGCATCTCCATCTTCCACCTTTCTGTGTGACAATAAGCTCCCAGTGAGGCTGAGGGTTTAGGGGGGGTCTGACCTGCACAGACCTGACAATCCACAGCTGTCACAGCACCATGGCCAACTCACACCAGAGGATGTGACCCCGACTTTTGACACTGGAAAATATACCATATTAGAAATGATAATAAAAGTGAGTTTAAAGATGTACATCTTAAGTAAATCAAGTTATTTAAACTCAACTGTAAGTGTACTACACTAAATAAGCTTTTGTTAGTGCAAAATACAATAGTTCACTTTACTTAGTTTTCTTGAGACAATCAGTTTACCTGTTATTTTTAAGTAAGGTTAAGTACAATTTACAGTTTGAATTCAAGTAAATGTACGATTTGTGTAAGAGTGTAAGATTTTGGCTCTATTATTTCCAGAGGTGGTAGAAGTACCCAAACACAATCAAGTGAAACTGCATGTATTTGTCTATAAAAACACTCCACTAAAAGTATAAGTACCCTTGAATTTTTAGTACTAACAAACTCTAAATCTTACTTAAACTACAAAAGTCAAAGTACTCCCCTAAGAAAAAAAGGATATTTTAAACAGTGTTGAATCAGATGCTGCTGATAACAAAAATGTAGAAGTTCAGTTCTGTTTGACAAATTCTCAAAGGTGAAACTTACTTACTTACACAAAAGTACAGTAAGGAATCATAAAAAGGTTCAGTGATCTGTGTTACCTGCAGATTTCTGGAACAAAAACAGCAGGTGGTAAAAGTGCAGCTGATTTTCACAAGTGGCTCAACTTAACCAGCAAAAAGTAACTAATAATAAATGAGGTGGAATAAAAGTAAAAGTAACAAAAAATGGAAACACTTTTGAAAAGTACAAGTACCTCAACAATATACCTGAGTGAGTACATTGAGTATACTTAGTTACTCACCACCACTGATTAAGAATGTCAATGAGGACATGACCGCAGTCTTTTCACTGGTTGCTGTGTGTCTGAATATATATTGTCTTGTGGTGTGGTCAGTTCCTCTGGTGTACCACATCATGACAGCAGGCAAACACAGCTACTGCATCACGTGAAGCGAGCCCACGTCATGATGATAGTTCATCACTTAACCAGTGACATAAAAAATATCTCTGCTCCATTAGGATACATTTAGATGTGTCAGAGGCAGAAGTACACACTCAAAAAGTGCAATTACTGGCTATAAAACTGCCACTGAAAATTCTTTACTCATGCTGAAGTACATCCTCTACAATGTACTTTAAATAAAATGTAAATACTTACAAGTACTTCACTTGATAGAATTGATTGAATATCCAATATCTTCAATATTATACTGCATTACAGATCATAAAGTAAAGGTGGAGCATCTGCTGGGTGGTAATTAAGAAATACTGCATCATAATATATTAGTTGTAGTTGTATTATATTTAGTATTTAGAATAACTAGTAACTATAGCAGTCAACTATGTGTAGTTTAGTAGAGTACAATATTACCCTGTGAACTGTAGTGGAGTAATTGAAGTCATATTATTACACTAGTAAAGTGTGTAAAGTTAAAATTGTACATAGGTACAGTACTTAATTGTACTTTACTAGTTACTTTCACAGCTACTGTTAATTAGTGTAACTAGTTACACCTGTGTTCAGACAGGCAGCGCGAGGACACCTGTTGTTAAGAATGTCGCACGCTCTGTTAGCATCCAGTGAATTTTTACTTTATTTAAATTTAGACTTTTGGTAAAAAGTGAATTTAATGTGGTTAGTTTCGAAATATATGTAAATGTTTCGAGCTTTTCTTAAACACCTGCGTCGACGGAAGAGTGTTTAGCTAATAGCACAGTTAGCATTAGCAGGACTAAGCTAACGTGCTAAAGACGTTGCAGCTGTCAGCCTGAGGTTTGGCTGCACTGTGTCTACACGAACGGATTTATTCCTTAAAAACAAGCGAGGTGGAAGAACTGAAGGACCGGATGATGAGTCGTGTTTCTGTGAAACTGAAAATTAGCTAAGTGACTGTTAACTTAGCCTCAACAGTTGTTAGGCCACTTATGGCCTAAAAAGATGCCACTTATGAATACGCTGTGTCGGTGTTTGTGTGAGTTCTCGGTTTTGTCATTGATAATGATGATGATGATGATAATATGTCTGTCAAGTTAATGTGACACTTGTGTCACGTTAGTGAAAGTTATGTCACTGCTTGTGTAACGTTACTTGTTGTCAGTATCTCTCAAAACAATATATTACTGCTCTACAGTAAACAAAACGCAGTCAATATAAGAATCACATGAAGAAGACAAACCAAGGTGCAAGTGTGTGTGTGGCAATCTCAACACAATTTCTTTCTTGTTCTTGTGTACCCAAAGTGCATTGTGCATCTTCAGTCTTTGTATGGGGTTGTAGTGATTTGAGTGTTAATGTCCAGCGTGCACAGTACAGCATGAGTAGCAGCAGTGTAGCAGATGTATGAGGTTGGTTGTTAATGAGTGTGATAGCCTGTGGAAAGAAACTGTTCCTGTGTCTGGCAGTTTAGGCAAACAGCTCTGTAGCACCTTCCAGAGACAGAGGGGAGAAGAGGTTGTGTTGAGGGTGTGAGGGGTCTGTGGTGATTTATTTATTTACCCCAAGAAGTTGAAGGTTTTCATAGTTGACACAAGGCTGGTGGATATTGTAAGTGGAAGCAGTGAAGGTGGGGGTTGCCTCTTGAAATCCACAGTCTCCACAGTCTTGAATGTGTTCAGTTTCCAGGTTATTTAAAAGAAAAAAACATCTTTTAGGGAGGTCTGAACACTTACCATCATTGTTCTTCTTATATTGAATGAGCTCTTCGCATTTGCAAATTTTACTACCTGATAACACAAATCTAGGTCAACCAAATTACTCTATGTCCAGATAAACCTTATAGGGGACCCAGGTGCTAAAGTGCTGCTGGACTTTGTCCTTTTGTAATCCTCATGTAATGTGTACATTTATCCTCATTCAGTGCTATCTGGGCACAGGATGGCCCTTGAGGTCAGGTATTAAAGCAGGACCCAGTGCCCTTATCATGTAAGTTGATAGTGGTACTTTAGTAATGCATATTTCTAAATAAAATTCTTCATTAATTTAGCACAAATCAGTCCACACATGGTAAGCTTGGGTCTTTGAGGGCTCCCTGCCCTAGGGCAGTTGTTTGCTTTGCCCAGTTGGTGATTCAGCCTTGCCCTTTAGCCCCACTAGCTACAATTAACTGCTGCTCACTGTCTGTTATACGATAAGCCTGTTTTGATGCTGATAAACTCTCTGTCTTTGATAGAGCACTGGACTGTTATTTTACAGAAAAGGGCCTCATTCCCTAATATCTTGCTATGTTTTTTTTCTTAAATTAAGTCTTAGAAGTCCTAAGAAAAATGTATGTTGCATTCATAACATGTTCTTAATCAACAGATATAATTAGTTCTTATATTGATGAATCCTATTGTCCTTGTAAGTTGAAAGCATGATCTAGTTGTTCCTATTTAACAGAGGTAAATGTCCCACCAGTGCTTCTAAAAGGGCATAAGTCTGCAGGCGTATATATACACATGGGACTGACACACAAATCAGTTTTCTTCTCCACACAGAAGAAAATGTACTAGAAGATGTACTAAAAAAATAATAATCTCAAGCTAAAAATAAAAAGAGTTTCTCTGTCTGGAGGACAGGCTTCCCCAGAGTTATCTGAGCTGAGTCCACTGTCTCAAAGCGCCTGACGGGTCAGGGTGCTGTGGTGGTGGCGGCTGAGGGGGGAAATGCCATATTACAATTCTACAATGTGAATTGAAGTGGTGGAGTGCAGTCTTTATTGATTTCAAAATCACCATGATGCTTTGTAAAATAATTATTTTAAAATATTACTAATGATCAAAATATGAGTAGAATTTAAATCCTACAATATTGTACAACTACAGAATTACCAATTATTTTGCACAAACATGTCAGCACTGACTTGTGTGTGTGTGTATTTTGTTCTTACCTACAAACTAATCCCCAGATAAGGAAACATTGGCGAAAGTCAGAATCTTTGTGTGAGAGGGTTTCAAGAAGAACGTTTTTCTTTTTGGGGAATAATAATTATTGATCCCCTTGGTGAAATTGTTGTTGGACACCTGCCAGACAGTACATATTGGTGCTAGTATGGGGTTTCGGTGTAGGAGTAGGATTTACATACATATGCACTGTTTTATAACAACTTTATTTTCATTGTCACAATTATCATTTTAAATGGTATTGTAACCAAATCTAAGCTTCACAGGAGTGAACAATTGAAAAACACAATTTGTCCGCCCTTGGCTCTGTGTTTGTGTGCAGTTGATGAATTTATGTATCTGTCTGTCATGGCCGGGATGGGAACCTGGATCTCCCGTGTCATAGTGCAACTCCTTACTAGGGGTGTTCGATATTGACAAAATATTATATCACGATATTTTTTGAAATCCGATAACAATAATTTGACGATATTTTAATAACCCAAAAAATTGTTAATCCTTATGTTTGATCTGTTCGCTCTATAATAGGATATTTACTGTTGCTAAATAATACTTAAGAAGCAGCACACAAAAAATACATAAACAGTGCTTTTGGAAAAACAGGTCTTGTTGAATTTATTCAAAACTCACATGAAAATACCTGTTATTCTTTAAAACCATCATTCTCGACCACTTGTACTGGAACCGTATCTTTAGATCTTCCAATATACAGTGGAACCTTGGATTGCGAGTAACTTGGTCTGCGAGTGTTTTGCAAGACGAGCAAGAAATTTTAATAAATTTTAACTTGATGAACGAGCGAGGTCTTACAATATGAGTAATATGTATACGCTTTGTCTGCCGAGCCTCGCCTGATCACAACTTCTCTCTGCAGCGTATTAGATGAATGAGACTCACCAATATTGTCTCCTCATTCCAGCATAATCTGAGTTGTTTCAGAACATTAATTTAGTCACTAAAGTTTTGTTTGTAGCTTCCAGCTGTATGTAGAATTATTTCCTGTGAGTTTGTAAAAGGATTCATATAAAACATCTCCATCCGAGAACTTCTGTGCGCATTTCTGCAGGTGTCGCAACATCGGTAACGTCATTAATTATTCATGATTAGTCAGCATCAGTCAGAACAGTAAATTATATTGTTCGCTGTCCTCATGTGCTGCATATTTACATTTTCACAATAACCGCTGCAAAAGTACAGAAACAGGTTTCATTAATGAGAGAAGTAGTGAAAGTACGGTGTTTTGGTCCAGAAAGCGAATGCTGGTTTGACTTTATATTTTGTATTAATCATTTTTATACAAATATTTTCGGGTTGTGAAACAAATTATCTGAGTTTCCATTATTTCTTATGAGGAAATTTGCTTTGATATACTTTGTTTTGGATTCTGAGCATGTTTTGCTGTCACCGCTACCGGGGATTTGACAGACCTTTTCATATTCCCCGTACTGAGTCCGGTGGTTGGTCCGGAGATGGTGAAACAGGATCGTTGTGGCACCTTCTTTCATTGCAACCGCTTTTCCACATAAATGACAGATTGGGCTGGTTTGTCTGACGTCCTCCCTCTTGAAACCAAACCACCTCCAGGCGAGAGACGAGGACGACGAGGACTGCAAATCTGTTAGCTTGTTCGTCTGGCTCTTTTTCTTCCGACATAGCTCAGCGGCAGGTTAACTTCCATCACTGAATGGCATGCTGCTGCATTGACTTGGAGCAGACAGGCGCACTAGTAAAACTTGAGTAGCACCGCGTAATTAATTTTTTAAAACTGTTTATTGCCAAGTGGGGTAAATACTCGATAATGCCTGCTGCCTCATCGTCAAAATAAGAATTTCGATATTATTGAAAACGATATATCGCACACCCTTACTCCTTACCAGCTGAGCTAACGGAGACGGAGCGCAACCTGCAACACAGCGGTGTTTAAGGTGTGTGTGTGTGATTGTATGTGGTGGGCTGGTCTGGGCCAAGATGCCAGGGCCGATTTCTTTTTTTTATTCCAGTCCGTCCTGGGCTATAAATAATACATTTTAAAACCAAAGCTGTGGGCCGTATAAAATCTGGCCACAGGCCAAGACATGCCTGCACTGAGGTATCAGTGGGTACCAAATGATAGCCCAATGAGGCCCAATGTCCCTAAAACTGAACCTGTGTTTTAATGTGGTCTGATTTTTATCTAAGTCACAATTACAACTATTAATGGTTTGTTTTAACTAATAACAAATCATTGCACTTTTCTTGTTCATTTTAAATACATCATTAATCATTGACAGTATACTTTTGAAAAAGTATGAAGCCTTTGGCTAATAACAAAAACCAAGCTAATGGGAGTCCGGAATAAACAAACCGGGAGTCCAGTCAATGAAACCAGATCAGAAGTGTGGGTTAGAGCTGTTTCTCATAGTGAAGAAGCATCTGTTGAAGTGAATCATGCTTCACAAAAAAGACATCTCATAAGACTTAAAGGTCAAGAATTGTTAATCTGTATAAAGCTTTACATTAATAATATACATAAAGCTGGAAGGGGTGTGCTCTTTGCTGACCTTGACACTCCAGAACACTTCTGGGAAAAAGTTTTGTGAACTGGTGAAACTGAGGTGGAATTGTCTGGGAGGAACACAGCAGCCTGAACATTAAAACAAATCAACTATACCAGTGGTTCTCAAACTTTTTACACTGGGTACCACCTCAAAAAATATTTGGCTCTCCAAGTACCACCATTATGACCAGAGGTGGGTAGTAACCAGTTACATTTACTTAAATAACTTTTTGAAATTTGTTTACTTCTAAGAGTAGTTTGACTGCTGATAAATGTGATTTACCATTACATCCTGATCAGCCAACAGCCTTCAGCGATGTCTGTGAATAAGCCTGTTTCTGTCCATGTGACCATGCGTAAAAACAGCCTGAGAGATCAAACGGGTAATGTGTGCGCATCCAGCTGTCTGCCGCCTTCGTACCATAGTTTGAGAACCACTGAACTATACAATTGCTCAGACTTGTGGAGTGGATCAGTTAGAGCTCTAGTACTGTGGAATGACCACAGGAGCTGTTCACACCAGATGCCATAAGACTATGGCTGAGGTGAAGGAGTTCTGTAAGAATGATCCAAAATGTCTCCTGAACACATCCCCAGCTACTGGAAGTGTTTGTCTGAGGTTGCGGTTAACTATTAAATCCAAGGATTCAATTCCTTTTGCCAATGGTACTCTATGTTCTCTCAATTTGTGTGATGATGACATAAAGATTAGAATATTGTTTTAGCCAAAGACCACACGCCCTGCAGTCAATCCTCTGTTGCATCTTTGAGGTATACTGGATGACAAGCTTGTAGCTGAATTTGAGCTTGTACCTGTATTTTAAGAATTGCAACTTTATCTGTCAAAGTTATGAAACTGTAATACCAAAAAAGTTGATGCCGTGTAAAATTTACAAAAAAACAAAAAACAGAATGCAATGATTTGCAGATCTCATAGATCTCATGTTGTGTATTTTGTTCACAACAGAACATAAGACATATGAAATGTTTAGACTGAGAAAAATGACCATCTTAAGAAAAAATATGAAATTTTGAAATTGAGCAATACAGCAGCACATCTGAAAAGTTGGGACAGGACCATATTTACCATGGTCTAGCATCCTCAACAGTCTGTAAAAATGGGGAACTGAGGAGACCAGGTGCTGGAGTTTTGGGAGAGATGTTGTCCCATTCTTGCCTAATATAGGATTCTAACTTCTCAACAGTCCAGGGTCTTTGTCTTCTTTGTTGGGCCCAAAGGTCACAGGCATCCAGTATTACATTTTGGCGTTTTCCTTTGCGCAGATACATTTCTGTCATTTCATGATGTTATGTACTGTAGGCAACTATACATTCAAAGTTCTTGCACTTTTACGTTAAGAAACATTATTTTGAAATTGTGACACATTGTAGATGCAGTTTCTCACAGATTGCTGAGCCTCTGCCCATCTTTACTACTTTTATAGCCAATCATGTTACTGACCTGTTGCCAAGTAACTTAATTAGTTGCAAAATCTTTTTCCAGTGCTTTCTTGTTACTACCACTCACTTTTTCAGCTTTTGTTGCCTCTGTCCCAATTTTTTTTTGTGTTGCTGCCATCAAATTCAATTCAACTTTATTTATATAGCGCCAAATCACAACATAAGTCATCTCAAGGCACTTTACAGTGTAATGTTTA
>JAUMHL010000003.1:19403124-19418992 GCA_032362345.1 Sandelia bainsii
TGGTCATAATGGTGGTACTTGGAGAGCCAAATATTTTTTGAGGTGGTACCCGGTGTAAAAAGTTTGAGAACCACTGAACTAGATAAACGTTAATGTCCTGGCAAATAGCTTTGGTTTTCTATTTGATTTGATTACATTAATGTTTAACTTGAGATTTACAAGAAATATTTCACTGCTACTGTGTAAAGGGAATTCTGCTGTTGAAAACCATCTTATTTGATTAAAGTGTTTGCAGAATAAATATTATTGCAATTTTGTTCATACAGCAGTACTTTTTAAAATAAAAGTTAAAAAAAACAACTTTTGAATTCATTATTACATTTTGCCCGTAACAGTGTGATTAATCATAGAAAAATCATGCGATTTATCATGATTAAAAATTTTGATCCCTGCCCAGCACTAATCAAAATTACCTCATAGAGGTAAAAACTTAAGAGCACAAAAAGTTTGCTTGTGTATTTCCTTTCTAACTTTGACTCACAGCACATTTTCCTGGGTAATTGAAGCTGTACTTCCTATTGTTTTATTTAAATGAGTTGTTTCCTGTTTGTAGTTAGATCTCCATAATCCTGTCCTGGTTAGGAAGCACTCGTCTCACTCTGCCTGCACCTTTTAAGCACATTATTTGCATTTCAGCATAGTACTTTCAGTGAAGCAATCTGTTAACATAGAGTAAGTGTAATATACATGTTTACAAGCTTACATATGTACCGTACCTGTATGAAAATCCTCCCTTAACACCTCTGCAAATGGAGCATGTATAAACACTAGACTGATTTAATAGCAAAAATGATGAAGATGATATTCATGCTAGTTTTTTTTTCTCCTTTAGTGGATAAGAACCTAGGCATCATACTTTGTGCTGAAATATGAAATACAATCACAGCCATCCATGTGCAGAATGAGTAAAAATCAAAGGTCAGTTCCTGAACTTTGTGGTTACTGGCGTGGCGTCCATCTCCCTTCCCATTCTATGAACATGTGCCTTTTGTTCCCTGTTGTGTGTTTCAATAGGTCTACACAATATGTGCAATGAGTGGACATTGTACGGGGGCTCCTGATTTTCACATCATCGTTTGCTCTGGCAGGATGTAGATTGTGCTTTGCAGTAGGGCCACCTTCCACCAAAATCACCTCCACTGTCATTTGAGGACTTCTAATCAGTAAGGGCAGGCTGGTGTTACCATAGAGCAGGTCCAGGAAATGAAAGTTTAAGGACTAGTGTTCAGGGAAAAGAAAAATATGCATCACTTGGACAAACCAGACTTTTTAACTTAATTACAGCCAGAATTGCAATGATATGCCTTTACTCTGTCTTGTTCATGTCCTGCAATTGTGTTTTCCTACACGGAATTTAAAATCAGCTTCTTTGTTAGAATTCTTGGATACCTTTATGAAAACCTGACCACATCTGCGAGGGGGAAAACTTCTGTTACTTTAAAGGCATTGCTACAACTGTATTTGTAACAGTGGAGAATGGAGCTTCAATATGTAACAAGATAACAGAAGTCCAGAATAATATCAGATTAGCTATCATACGCTATTTATTGTGCCAGACCAGTTTATATTGTCAAAAGAATTGAAACAAGATTTCATTTAGTTACTTTAGAATTAAACTTTTAATTCATAAGAACGTAATGAAGCTCTGATAAATTAAACTTGGTTATCCTGAGCTGAAGCTCAACCCTAACCTGTTCAGAAGACAATTTGCTGACTTGGTGTCAGTCACAAAATCCATTTGGGCTCTAAGCAGTTTCATGGCTGGCACCCTGTGACTGGAGTCATGTTATTGGTCAAATGCGCAGTGGGCAATACCACACAGGACCAAACAGAAACAGACGTTCTACACAGGAACAAACATTTTGAAAGAGAATGTAGCATTGTTGTCTGAGAAGCTAATAGATCAACCTAGCTGTTTCTTTAATGTCTGATGACCTATAATGGTCCTTTTATTATTTATTACACTAAGCATAATACATATTGTTCATTTAAAGCAACAGACAACCGAGTTTTTAAATTTCTTGTTTTAAAATAGTTGAAAACAGCAGCTAAATATGAGTTGTAATGTATTTCATGGTACAGTTTATTCTTGTGTGTTGTGTTTTTTTGTAATTGTGTTTTTGATCTGTCTTGCTGGACTTAACGTCCGTCATCTTTTCCTCTTGAGAGGACCACAAATGAAAAAAGCTTTTACCTTCATTTTGTTTTTATCCATGACAGTTTAATTGTATGGAAAGATGGTAGTATTATATGTACTTTTATTGTTAAATAAATCTACCAGCTGGATCAGTTATCAGTCAGACTTAACCATTACAGTAACTCATGAGTTAAGATCTGAATCTACACATCTCAGCAAAATCTCAATGTAATAATTAAATGAAGTTAATTTCAATTCTACAGGATTTACATTTAGACACTACATGCTACAGGAAAAAAATTGATATTTCTGTTATTGTTAACAAATGCAATGAATGAGGAACCAAAACCAAACATAAGCTATAGCCACAGTCTCTAAGGTCTGATAACTCCAGAGTTCGAAATTAACACCTGCCAAGTGCTAAATGTGCGTAAATTTTTGTTTGGTGAGTAAATCTCAGAGGACTCTGATTGTAACAAAATAGTTTTGTAATAAAACACTATCCTGTTGTCTGTCTGTGTTGGAGTTTGACATATATGGTAAACTGGCAACATGACCTGCCACTCAACGATTAGTGTTTGGTCCAACCTTTGTGTGATTGGTGTATAGCAGATCCTCATCACCAACTTAATCCAATAGCTGACTGATATTTCTCTGCACTATTGACTAAAGATGGTAGTTCAATGGATATTTCCACTCTTCCTTTTGTAAGTGGATCTATCACCTTGCTTTGTGCACACATTTTACATTAATAGAAAAATCGCAGTGTCTGCTTCTGAAGGACATTGTTAGAAGTGATGTATACATGGACCGTACAGAATAGAGGTCATCTGTGTTTCAGAAATGAGGCATTCAGAGACCAACCAGTGTAGAGCATCCATGTTTTGGAAACACTAAATGTAGAACTTTGATATCAATACGTCTTGAGTTGTACTCTTGCTTTAATTCAAATATGAATACTCAATATACTACTATTACTGCTACTATTACAAATAGCACAAGTAATAATGTTAATGATAATTTGCTGAAATTTAGCTTTGTCCACTTTAGATTGTTTTCATTATCTCACTAAAATACTGAGACAAATGTATATGTGCCCCAAAAGGCAGTTTGTTATTTTGGTTGGTCTGCTTGGCTGGTGGATTTTTTTTTGTTTACCAGCCACTTTGGCCAGTTACTCAAAAGTTAATTTCAGACCCTGTAAATAGAAATTATGTAGGTAACTTCAGTTATCCAGGCACTGAGGAGTGTGGAGAACTAGATCCTCGATTGCCACCAGAGATCCACAAAGAGGACTCTATGAGAGGACTGTCTAACCCTGTCAAGTGCGGGTGGGGCACTGGCCTCTGCCAAAGAAAACCACTGTGAACAGTGGGTTGTGTGGTGTGAAGCAAGCAGATGTACCTGAGCTTCCCTCATCTGTTCTACCCGAGGGTGCAGCCTCCATTAACCAGGGAGCAGTTTCTGGCATAACAACTAATTTGCCACTGAATTTTCCATGCCTGGGAGATGTATTGCTCTCAAGAATGGCAAGTGTGGATGGGCCCATTTCCACAACCATTTCTACAATCTCTGGACCTCCCTCAGGCACCTCAGTGACGTGGCCCTCCCTGGTGTTTTACATGAAACACCTCTGAGGTGTTGTCTTTCTGGATAAACACATGCGAGAAAGAGCAAGAAGTGCATAGATGTATTAACCCTAGAGGAGAGTGATTGCTGATGGTGCTTTTAGCATCCTGATCAACCTCAGCCATGCCTGTACTGTCAGCTCTGCTCTAGATACGACTGCAGAAGGCCCTGGATCCCCAGTGCACACTCAATAGTTGGGCATGCCAGCATTGACATTGAATCTAAAGAGAGCCCAATGAGTGGTGCTGCTGGGAAATGTGGCCCACCACCGGCCCTAGACCCTCAACATGTGCCCTAAGGTTTATTTGGGGTCTTGGGTTGGTTGTTGATGTTGCCAGGACTGTGGTGTGGGATTACATTGGTGTGAGCGCTGTGGGTCTCTTGAACCGCACTTTTTGGAATGTTGGACTTAAGTCTGACTGATGCTCCTGCCACGAGCACCTCATGCCTGGGTCCTGGTGAGAGGGACCTTGTGTCTCACCCTGCAAGGATCACACTATGAAATCCAGCACGTGAACTTTTTCATAACCTAAAATAACATCAACTAGTAGCTGTGAATTTAAAGTTAGCTAGCCTTAAATAAAGAAAATGTGAATGAAAATATGGTGTCCAGATGTTACTGGGTAAATGTACGGTGGGCAGGTCCAAATAGAAACAGAAACAAACTTTTCAAATGAGAGTTAACAGGCTGTAGCATTGTCTGAGGAGCTAATATTTCCATTTAGCATGTTTCTTTAATCTCTGACATGTAAAGGTCGTTTTATTATTGAGCATATTATTTATATTGCATATTGTTCCTTTAAAAGAAACACAATTAGTCCATAGTTGATGTAAAAACTTTTCATTTCAAACAACCCCTGCACATAAGCTGTTTTTTCCCCCTGTGTGCTCTCACCACAGCTCTATAAGTGAGGAATAATTTCAAGGGAGTTAGAAGAGGCACTTTACAAACCTATATATGTATGCTATCAAATGAAGTACCTGAGCTCATTTTCTTCAAATCATGTTTGTTCAATCACAGTTCCCTAGGAAATAAAAGAGCTTAAAAGTTATTTTTGAAGCAGAAGTTGAACAAAAAAATGCATACCTGGCTATATTGTTTTGAACATTTCCCATTAGTTTAGAAGACATTACTTGTTCTGTTTCTTTGTGTCTTTGTGGGGACATACTGCTGATGTCATGTGATATAAGCTGTTGTTGGCAGTTTACATTATCACAATCCATACTTATCAACTTCCTGCCTAAATCTTTTCAATGGAGTTGCCATTTACAGTTCACCATTGGACAGTAACTGTTATCCATGAAATTATCATATCAATTAAAGTCATGGCCACACTTACTTCTTTCTTCCTCATCTAAGACACCACCTTTTCTGCAGACTAGAGGACAAAGAGGAAAGGAACACATTTCTGATGCCTTGCCTTGGTGATGTCTACCTAGGCAAGGCATCTTTACTTATGTTTCAAACTGATTTACGTACTGTAGGAATAGAAAAGCATTAGAATTTGTCTGACTAAAATCTCAAAATTTGTGTTTAATAATTTGAGACTTTTTATGAGAATGATTTTAATACCTCAATTGCACCCACACTATGTATAGCAGCATCACTGCATTCTCCATTTATTTGGGTAACTAGGGAAATAAAATAGCAATTACCTGTCAAAGGTTAGATGTCAGCTGGGATACGTCCTTATATCTCAGTGCAGAGACATCACATGAAAGATCTGACCCTCTGATGGTTAAAAGACCACATTCACACTGCAGTTGAGGTTCCAGGTGCCCTTTTTGTAGAGTATATAAACACAGGTGAGAAAACCAGGCAGGGATTTTTCAGAAAAAGAATATTTGTTCAAACCTTAAGTGCTTCAAGCAGCTCTGCCTCCCTAAGGTTTATTTTTCATATGGTCAGGTGAAGAATCAAAAATGTTTCATGCTTCTTTTAGAGAGACAGCAGGTTATCAATATTCTAACTTATCAACTCCAAGAAAATGATCTAATGTTGTGAGAGCCCCCTCTGTGCTTTGTTATGTGTGCCATCACTACGTTGACAAGAAGACACTAGAAATATGTTTTTTGATGAGAGAACAGGGATACCTGGTGCAGGGATTTCTGACATCCATGGAGCTGCACACTTATCACTGTTCACTTTTATGTAGATTCAAGACAGTGTGCTGTATTTGCAAAAGTAAAAACTGTGAGGAAAAATATGTGTTGGCAACACCCAAATTGAAAATAAGAGGAATTAAAAGTATCCTTTTAAAAGAAAAATTATTAAACATGTGTTCACATTTTCTTGTCAATGAATGAAAACCTAAAAGATAATGTGACAGACAGATGCATGTACAAACAGATGAACTAATGATAGTGTTTTATAGCAGTCTGGTTAACATTGGTCTTTTATGTTAATATGGTACTGGAAGGAGGTGTGCAAAATTAATGGAGGCTGTAAATCATCCAAATCACCCCCTAGCTGCTTACTAAGGAATATCACTGCATTATTGTCTCAAGCTAGACACAAAAAGAGAAGAGTCATTTAGTGAGCAAATGAGAGCAGCTTGTATTAACAGTGCTCTGTAGTAAAGAGTGCAGGTGGCTATGAAAATGCTAAGTGAGCAGAAACAATAGTGAGATGCTACGTTTAAATAACCAGCGTTGGGAATAACATCTGGAATTAGTGAAGAGTCACTGTTGTATTATGGTAGAGTACAATGACCTGCACTTCTTGTGGCAAAGTCACTGTGAAAGTCACAGGAAAGAGATGAAAAAAATCATTTGTAACCATGGCAACTGTACATGTCACCAGTGGTGACACCTATAACATCAAAATACCTCTTAAGCTTCACTGAGATTGGACTTATTTCACTAGGGGAAGTGGGGTGATTTAAACATTACTTGTGCAGGTCAGTGATTTTAAACCCACCTGGACCACTGGCTAATTTTTCAGCCACACACTGGCTGTTCCCTCTGTAATTTACATCCCATTCAAAACATAATCCTTGTAGACAAGGTACAGGATCACCTCGTGTAAGTGCAATTGTTACAATCACTCTTCTGTCCCTATAATAGATGAACTTATTGTTAAGCAGCTTACAGACACAAGACCAGGGAGACACTGGGTCAGGCCAGTATCTGTACACGTTCTCATCCTCTGAACTTATTTAATGTGTGTTATTCTATATATTATTTTTAATTTATGATGTACTATGCTTGATCCTTGATCCAAGATACATTTCTCCTAGGGCAGATGGTAAAAGAAACCCTGACCTTTAAAGTGGAGTTTTTCTGATAGAAGACATGCTTCTACTTAGGCTTTTTTTATCAGATGAGTGTGAAATTGGACTCTTGTGTGAAAACAAAAGATTTTGCTAATCTGGTAGATGAAAACACGTTAACACTAACATGTAGACCTGTTGTAAACCAGTATGCTGATAAGAAAAAAAGAATGCCATGTTTGTCAAATGCACTTTTATAACGTCAGTTACATAAACGTACCAATATTCAATGTTTCATGTTCATTCATGTTTTTTTGGCCTATATTTATTTACATTTACTTTGCAACGTATTATATCTGACTCATATTAACCTCAGCAAGTGTCTTTGCCTGATGTCTCAATTTGTCTACCTCCGGGGGAGCCTGATGCCATCTGAAATGAAGAATGACTACAGTGCATACTTTACTCCCCTCCTATCCTTGTAATAAAATACAACAACAACATATGAATGGGTCTGAAGCAGGGCTTGACATTAAGTTTTTTGCCCTAAAGCCACTGTGGCTAGTGGTCTACCAAAGTTACTAGCCACTCAGCATTTTCACTGGCCACAGTTCTACTGTTGTGACATTATGCCATATAGTTGACTGTAGTGTGCTAACTGAACTATACATCTCTTTTAAAGGTAGAGGTGATAATAACGTAATAACGTAAAGTACATTTAGTCAAGTACTGCACTTATGTACAATTTTGAGCTACTTCAGACTGTGCATATTTGTTGCAGTACCATAGCTGCTAAGTATTTATTTTATTCATTTAGGTTTCTTAAAATGTTTTTATTTTCAGAGGTGGGTAGTAACAACTTATATTTACTCCGTTACATTTACTTAAGTAACATTTTGAAAAAAATGTACTTCTAAGAGTAGTTTTATTGCACCATACTTTTTACTTTTACTTGAGTAGATTTGTGAAGAAGAAACGCTTCTTACTCCGCTACATTTGACAACACTGGACTCGTTACTTTTATTTTTTATTTTTTACTATTTATTCTACCAGAGATCTATCTAGAGTTGTGACGTTCACGAACGAACCAAATCTATCGAACAGCGCTTTAACACGAACGATGGAGCCGAGTCGCGGTTGGGAGCCGTTCTTTATTGTTGTTCTTTCACATGCACATAACTTGCTATGAATACAACCAACCAATGTAAGAGCTAGAAGAAAGCAAATAAAGGCCAAGAGAACAAATTAAAACCAAGTAGGACCGTATTTAAATCATAACGACCAAATATAAGCAGAGATTTGTCTAACTTAACACCTTGTTTTTATCTCCTTTACCGTTTCTCCCTTGTTTACTTTTTAGCATCAAGTTGCACTGTCAAAGCAGACCTTGTGAAATGTTTGTATGAATTCAGATCAGACTTTATTCAGAAATACCTGAATTTGCACATTATTGTATATTTTTGTCTGTCTGATTATATCATTTCTAAAAAAAATAAATGAATCAGACATTACGATCAAACAGTTACTCACTACTTGAGTAGTCTTTTCACCAAATACTTTTTTACTCTTACTTGAGTAATTTTTTGGATGACTACTTTTTACTTTTACTTGAATTACCTTTTGAGAAGTCTACAATAAAAAAAAAAAAGACATAAAATTCAACCCGCCAAAGTGGCTTGTGGAAGTGACTGTGGCTGTTACTTGCTACTGCTGAAATCCACCTGCATTTGGCTGGTTGGCAGGTGATGCTGCCGAGCCCTGGTCTTAAGGTGTAAACATTAAAAATGTATGCTAACAATTCACTTAAATGACTTTGACTAATAATTATGTGTTGGGGCGGCACGCTAGTGTAGTGGTTAGCACCCTCACCTCACTGCAACAATGATTGGGGTTTGGATAAACAGATCGCTGCAGGCTTGGTGCCTTTCTGTGTGGCGTCTGCATTTTTTCCCCTTTGTCTGCAGGGGTTTTCTCCAGGTACTCTAACTTCCTCCCACCATCCATAGGCCAATGGTTGTCTGTCTCAGTACTCATGCAATCCTTAACATGTCTAGGAGTTAGAATAATGGATGGATGCATGGATAATTATGTGTTACACGCATCAGTTGTAACCAGAGCTATCTTAGTTACTGGCTTGCTTTGCTCCTCACTTACAACGAAACAAAGATGGTGAACAGATATATACATTACACTTATGAACATCAATAGGTTCACATCATCAGTGTAAGCATATTAGCATTTTGATGTTTGAATTTACCTAAAAACTGTTCATTTGCCGCATGAACTAAAATTGAATGTGTCCACTTACTAATGACAAAAAACAAAAAACTAAGTAAGAGAACTTACTCTAACATTCTAATTAGTATGAGGTGCTTTGTTGTTGGAAGTAATTGGAGCAATCTTGAATTGAATCGTGCATTTAGCATTAGCTAGATGATATTATTACTATTATTATTATTATTAAAAACTGAACAGAATACCAATTTCTGTAGTAGTAGTAGTAGTAGTACTACCTCGCCATAGTTTTTACGCAAGCACGGAGACCTTATGTGTTCAGCTTGTTTTTGGATTCTTTAATTTTGGATTAATCATCCACTTGAACGCAAGGATGAACTGATTAAATTTTGTGGTCAAAGGTCGCTGTGATCTCAATTAAGTGAATTCTTGTGAACAAGATAAGCACCTTAATGGAATTTCTTCATATTTGGATGAATGAATTGTATTTTGGTGCTCAAACATCTAGGTCACTGTGATCTTGGGAAGGGAATAACGCTTGGAGGAAACTTCTTTACTTCTTGCATAAATGTCCACTTGTAGTCAGGCAGCTGAGTACAGACATGCATGTAAACTGCAGTCTCACTGATTGGCCGAGGCATATATGTATTGTAAAAAATTACCTTTGCTGTCTGAATGACAGGCATCAGTTGACATGCCTTGTTTTACCATGATCTAAGATGTCTTCCAGTACCTGCACATATCTTTGCATCTGACGTTCACACACATCAGTTTCTTTCATGCAGTAGAGGAAAGCCTCCATTATGCTGAGCGAAATGGCCTCAGTCTGGTACCTCTTGACATTTTCTTTATCCACACCTGACACAGTGATAGCAGGGTATCAGGCTATCATTATGATGTGGTCTAATCTCATTGTAGCCGAGATTAGACTATCACTGTCTCTGATTTATACCTTCATGCAGTCATTCTCCATGCACTCCTACGCCCACAGTACCCGCATATTAAAAAAGGAAAGTGCAGAACCTGGAGAATGCAGGATATATGTCAAATTTCCTCCTCAGATTCACTGTTGTGTTTTTACTTTTACTACATAGGCCTACTTGGGCTTTTTTAATTACACCAAAGACCAATGTAGATCAAAACAACTCCTTTCACTATACTGTATCATCATTTTGCAAGAAATATCTTAACAAGACAGACATACCTGAGACATGGGCATTTCACAGTTTCATAACCATGAACAGAGCCTGCCCAAGGCATAAGCGAACTAAGCGCCTGCTTAGGGCCCCCGTCACCACTAAGGGGCCCCCAAGAGTAAATAACTTTATAAAATATTATTTCATTAATTTTTCTTCTTTTTTTTTTTCATGTGTGAGTGATGAATCACATATTATCAAAGGTATATTATTGTACAAAAACACAGTGTGATGTAAACAGACCACTGCTGGTGTAGCAATTCTTAGTGCCTCAGAGCTCCGCTGGTAACGTGTGTAACCAGGCTGCAATGCACAGTGCGCATCCACAGAGCAGGTTGAAGACAAAACAATGTCACAAAAAAGGACAAATCCTTCAGGGGCAGAGAGAAAATGATGATAAGTGCTTTCACGTCTTTGTCTCCATGAGTCTCCAATAACACCAGAAAAAGTCGCTAGATTTGTTTCTAGTCGCTTTTTTGAAAGACAAAGTAGCTAGAGGGGTCTGACAAGTCAGTCATTGCCCATGTCATCAGCTCAGATGAGGAACCTGGTATTTGGGTTTTAAACCATGTTTGTTACCTTTTTTCACGTACCTCTGTTCATTTACGTCATAATTTAAGTATCTGTTTGATATTTTTATTTAATACTGTCTGTTTTGTGGATTTTCATTTATTTTCATATAGAGAACATATTAATGAGTTACTGTTTATTTAAGTTCTTTAAGTGGTTTTAATTGTAGTTCATTGCTGTTACAGTTTATTTAAAACCAAAACTAATAAAGCAGTTGACGTGTTTACATTAAATGAATTTTATGTTGGTTTATTTTGTTATTTTTAGTGGTCTATGACATTTAGTATCCCAGTTAGTACTATATCATTTTGAATATTTCGTGGAAATCAAGCCCGGGCAACACTTGTAGCTGATTATACCACCATTTCTGATTAAAAACCATAGATGGGTAAAAACATGCCATGTAAACAACACTGTGTGAATGATCATTAATCAGTATTATTGACAGTAATAGAGGGCCCCAAAATTCTAATTTTGTTTAGGACCCCATGGAGGCTTGTGCCGGACCTGACCATGAATAAATATGAACAAATACATGTCTTTCTTACTTGAAGGGGTCATATTATGCATTTTGAGGTTTGATGTTACATATATACTATACAATAGTATAGTCAGAGGCCCAGAGCTAGAGGTGACCATGTTTTTGAATGCTGGCTGATAATGAAATGTCCAGGTTTCAGTCTGGCTGATACACTTCTTTTTTTGAGTTTTTACAAAATGCTATACACAGTGACGTCAGGCTGTATAACGTCCATAACAGACATAAAAGATTTTGGGCTCCTCCCAACCTCTCTTGTTAGCTACCACGACTAGCCTGAGAGGGTTTCTGCAAGAATATCAACCTCTGCAAGGCGACTCAAACCAGGAAAAGCCATGCTTAGCAATGCTAACACTAGCCGCTCAAGAGAAGCGCCGACCTCCACACAAACACCCTAGTGCTAAGCGCTGCTGCTGTGGTGGCAACTAGTGGTAGCCAGCAGCACTAGCATTAGGAGTGGCCAGGGTCAGCCTGAGTACCCGTGCTAAATTGGTTCCGGCTAAATAAGCTGTTGCATAAAGAAACATTATTACATTGTTTTGTACTTTTTTGAGTCGAAAATGATATAGTCTTGTATCAATGAAGCCACAGAATAAAACAGCATATTTTCATACATAAGAGCAGGTAAAACATTTTTTTAAGTTTAGGAGTTGTTAATGTTTAGAACTTTGACCTGCTGATGCCAATAGTTGTACATAACCCTGAATTGACTTGTGGATATTAATAATCAAGACTTAAGTACTGCTGTGACGCCCCATTATGCTTTGCCAGTAGCTTCAGGTATTGGTCCTGTGTCATGAAACAATCAATAAGTTATTTAATATTCTTTGATAAAATGTAAATGAGAGAAGGGGAAGGTGAAGAAACTGACTCAGTATCATTTTTGAATGTCCTCATGGGCCTCTACAGTGCTGTGAAAAAGTATTTTCCCCACTTCCTGATTGTTTTTACTTTTTTGATGATCGTTTAAGTTTTTTTTATTATTATTAAAAAATGCTAATTTACAGCACTGTTTTTGATTCTCTTTATGTCTGAGTTGCTTCAGTTCCAGCTTATTCCTCTGAAGTTCCCTTTATTCTCTAATTTTATTAATATGAAATAATACATTTGGTGCGTAATAAAATGTAGCTGTTTGTTCTTCCTGTCCTGTTTTACATTAAAGAACCACCTGGATAGACTTTAAGATAAGATACTTTCAAAAGCTATTAGATGGGCTAGTGCTAGTCTGCTTATCTCATATCTCATCTGCTACTTATTGGTCACAGCCGAAGTTATTACTTAGATTTATTGATGTCTTAAGCTCGCAGAGGAGCAATCTGTCTCTTGCAGGAGTTTTCAAAGGATTAGTAAGTACAAATACTGAGGTCAGAAAGCTTATTTGACAACTTGGCTGGATGACAATCATGAAACATAAAATAATTTAATATATAGTAATTTAACTGTGATTGCAACTGGTAAATTGCAATTACAACCTGAATTTAATATTTTCAAACCATGACTCTTTAAGCTACTTAAGCCAGTTACGTTTACAAAAGGCTCTGAGCTGTATTTCAGTGCGTCTTCCTGACATGGGTAATGAAGTCTGTCACCTAATCAGCTCTGTCACATTGATCCCCAATGCTATTTTAACAAAGTACACATTTCCCACCTTACCTTTTAAGCACACAGTTATTTAGAAATATGTACCCTTTAATATATTTACTTCCCCGTGGACTATGCTCATAAAATAATACTACCACATACAAAAAAAATCTGTTTGCATCTGGTTTAAATGTTCCTGGAAAAGCTTTGCTGCTACAGGACTCAAGTGATTCAAGACTTGATTTGGGATTTAAATCCTGGAATCTAAGGGTAGGATCAACATATTCTGATCTCTGCTTTTCATATCTGTAGTTTTTAAAAAGCTTTTATACTGTGCTTTTCAGGGTTAAGGAAGAGCAGGGTACCTTTGGACTGCTCCCTGTCCTACAACCTGGTTGTCAGGGTCTCTCACTCAACAGAGCATGTTCAGTGCTACACTACAGTAGTGAATGACATGTAACTTACATATTGGCTTCACTCCCTTATTTTTGAACAGCACCATTTCAAAATATGATTTGCTGATCTGCATGAAAAAGGTGGAGGCTGGAAGCTTGGTGATGTAACTAGTCCAAGGACTAATGGGTGAATTGCCGTAGAAAACTGTCCACAAACTAGCTGGCTGATGAAGTACTTGTCAGCCAGTCTAGTTTCTACAGCTTCCCTTTATATTCTTTGCTCTGCAGTTTACTTATCTGTGGTGATATGTTCACTTTTGTACATCATGTCCTTTAATAGAAAGTTAAGACTTATCAGGTTCTCTGAACTAACGGTGAGCATGCTAATGGTGAGTTTACAAACTTCTTACCTTGTCACATATTGTGACCAAGCTAGGCTAATAGCTTGGTCACAGTAATTTCACACACTTCATTCAAAATACATGTATCTTTGGCCAGAGGTGTAGTGGTGCGTGTAAAAGCAACAATGCATGTCAGTGTGTATCTTTCAGAATAAGACTGCTGTAATTCTTTTGGCAGTTTTTCATATAATCTTCAGTGTTTACTGAACATTTGTTACCTTCTAAAACTACACAGGATGTTAGTTTTCATTTTGGTCAGGGAAACACCGTATTCTATGACATAAATCTAGCTAATGAGAACTTTTTACTGATGTCAAGTAAGCCATTCCTACAGCTTAAATGACCAGAGATGGTGACAGGCAGTGGACAAATGCCTTGGCCCTCCAGGTGGACGATCCTAAAATGACATTAATTCAGGTAAACCTAATAATAGGGATACCAGCCTCCATGTGATGAAAATACCTTTAAAATAGTTTCACAATGGCTGTCTGTCCATTCAGTGTTTCTGATTAATTTCTATGTGTTTAATTTTATAGAATTATATTTGCAGACAACAACAAGAAAATGTTTCTGTGCTTTTGCTTTATTTCAAATTGAAAATGAATACATTTACTGTAATAGTGTGCAAGCTGAGCTAGGAGAGCTTATATACAGTCCATGCCAAAATGTGCTAGAAGTAAATAGGAGAGAACCTATGAGAAAACAGCATTTGCAGCAACTGCTACATCCAAAGCACTCAACCCACACAATCCTTCTGTCTGATGGCAATAACTGAATCTGTAAATTGTTCTATTTGTCTTTTTTCTGTTGACAATAACCAGGTCACTGACACTGACCTGGAAAACAAGAGGTAAAGAGCAGGCAGTCAGCAGGAATTGACTGAAGTAAAATTCAAAGTTAGAGCTCAACATATATTAAATAACAGAAATTGTATCTGTATTGTTTTATGTCGGATTATGCTTCATGTATTTACGGTACCTAAATTATCTGAAGATAGATGCACACTTTAACACATGTCTGAGGCATGTGCAGTTCGTGTGTTACTGAGTGTTGAGCTTTAGCTCTGAATACACAGTCCTGCTTGTTTTTAGCAGTTCCACTACTCACTTTGTCACATTGTTAAGTCCATACAGTTTGGTGGGTTTGGCTTTGTGCTGATGTTAACCCCCATTTTGTGTTTAACCAGGGAGGCAGAGTGGGTGGCACTGGTCTTCCGTATGGTCCCCGCATAACTGGATGATCAGTTCTACTACTGAGACAAGTAGTGTGTGAGACTCATGTCATATGGTGTTGCACCTGTAGACTTCTTCTAGTAGCTGCTACTCAGCATGCAGGACAGTGGAAATACTCCTCTGCTTTAACTTCCTGTTGGAGTCTTGTTAGAAAATAATGGGTATTTATAACCCTGCTTCTATGGCAACAGGTGGAGTCCTCTAACAAGCTCACCTGCCACTCCACCAGTTACTGAAAACATGTGGATTTCAACATATCTACAAGGTATAGAGTAGAAAATAAAATCCAAAGATATCAGGAATCAGAAAACATGATGTTGTTTCATTGTGCTCATTATTTCAGAAGAATAAAAGCTAATTTCCCCCTCACATCTTCACATTGCTCTCAAGTTCACTTCAGTATTCCAGGAGGAGTGAAGGAGACAGCCAAAAACTCACCTGACCCTACAGGCAAACTATTTCCACACTTGCACGTTCATGTTTCTGTAACCTTGCCTGACCGTGGCTCCTAATGAATACATTTTCAAAACTATCAAAACTATCAGTACCCCATAGAGACTGTGTCAGCCCCCCGTCCACCTAAATTATATAAATCAAAAATTATCACAAGAGGAGTGATTCATAATAATTTAATAAGAATTAAAACTACTCCTCTTACAGAACAAAATAAAAACAGAACAATCAAATGTGGATTATTAAATATCAGATCTCTCTCGTCTAAATCCTTGTTAGTAAATGACTT
>JAUMHL010000003.1:19420582-19441817 GCA_032362345.1 Sandelia bainsii
GGGACTGTTGGGTTTTCTTCAAATATTCTGTATATGTATATTTTGTGTAAGGTCCTAAACCTTACACTGTAAAGTGCCTTAAGATGACTTATGTTGTGATTTGGCGCTATATAAATAAAGTTGAATTGAATTGAATTGAATTTTCACACTGGTGTCAAAAAGACCCTCCCAATGATACCTTGAAAACTAAAGCAATGTAACATTATTATTATCCAGTCTGTGTGTCTGCTCAGTTGCCATGGAGCAGCACAACAGTGTGAGATATACTGTAGAATAAATGTTGTGCATTTCTGAAGTGAAAGATTAACCCAACACCTTTAATTTAGCTGGGCAATAGCATGTAAGTAAAAATACATTTCACATTGTGTTATAATGTGGTGGATGACTCATTACTGTGAAGTCAATATCATAGACATGTTTCATACTGAAGTAGTCATACTGATTTCTCAGGTTAACAGAAAATAGCCACTCTTTAACCCCTACATCAGGTTAATTTTGTAACAGTACAATAGATTAATGAAACATGGGCATCATTGTGGTGTATTTATAGACATCAAAGCCCCCTAATCACACCATTTACTAGAAAAGACCTCAGTGTAGGCCAGTCGCAATAACTACGTTACCAACCTAAGTTATGCATGGACATGACTTCAATCACTTTTGCTGACCTCAATAGTTCCCATTGTCTCTTTTATGTGTGTTTGCAAAAGAATGGATGTCATGAGTGTGTATGAGTAAAACTTGATTCTCAGCACATCACTGATTTAGCATATAGTTTACCCAGCTAGCTAATATGTGTTACTGTAACTGTGACACTAGACTCAAAACAAGAGTGAGAAGTTTTTTAATGTGGACTTTACATAAGAAGGGTGAGTTTTTGAATGTGGACATAAAAAGTAACAGAAGGTGTAGTTTAATCACAGAATCCCACTTTGAGATTAAATCATTACATATATGAGGCATGTTAATTAAACATCAGTTGTCACTGAAGAAGTTAACAGTAATAGCAGAAAACATCTGGTGAGTGATGGGACTGTAAGCTTCCTTAAAGTAAGTACATGAATAAAACATAAATGCCATATTTCTACAATTTCCATAATTTTATGCCTAATAATTTAATAGCAACCAACTGGAGTGTTAGTACTGCAGCACCAGCTGTTTATCCCAGTGTGCCCAACAGTAGTGGATGGAAACTGGAAATTGTTGACAACTATTATGGTATGATGGTCTGATAGGGTAATTATTAATATAGTACCAACTAAAAATGCTGCTGCTTGTCAAAGCCTGTAGAGGCTGTGTCTGGGGTGGGAGTTTGTTGTATTGGGTGGAGAAAGGTGTTGTTTTTTTCTACTGCTTTCCATACCAGTGATGCAGGGGGTCACCTGGTCAGATGCTCTCAATGGCATAGAACTGGGCCAACGACGTTTTGGGTTGTCCGTCCATCCCACTTAGGGATGAACTGATTATAAGTGTGACCTCACATCTATCATTACATCTGGCACAAACATCCACTTGGATGAACTGATTATATAAAAATCACGCAGATATTTTAAACTACAATGTGACTGGTTGGTGGAGGCATACAACCACAAGCCAGTAATTCTACTTTTATTTTGTCTGAGTAATTTGATGGACGAATACACGTATTACAGCAGAATCACTAGTATTCTGACTTAAGGCCAACACTATAAACACATTAGGCTGTGACATGACAGCTTGTCCACCAAGCAGTGATTTGAATCAAGTGACAGATTATGCTCTGAAAGAATAATCTGTCAGAGTACTGATTAACTCTGTATAAACCAGGATTCCCCTCAAGCCCTGAACACATCCCCTCGTCTTGTTTTTCTCTACCTGGTTAATATCCATAACTATTAATATCCATATCCATATCCATATCAATGATATTAGTACATTAGATGTTTTGGTGTATTTCCACCCAGTCTGCTAAAGAGTCTGTTCATATTCAACTAATGTGCATTGGCAAATTTGTTCTGTATGGAACCAGCTGGACCCTACACTCTGTGCAGGAAGCATTGACTCGAATACGTTTACTTTCAACAAATTGCATTTCCTGCAACATCTGCTCCTGTAAACTATAGCATGTTTATGTAAGCTTGCCTAATCAATATTATCAATGGATTAGTGATTGAAATGGGGGCAAACCTACAGAGAATTATCATACAATTATCATACAGTTATCATACAATGTTGAATGTTTTAACATTGCTGTTTTGACAAAACCTGACAAATCAAAAGTGCACTACCTAGTCTAGCTCCAACAGCAGACACAGTTTGTGTGTAGCTGGTGAAAATACTGGAGTGGTCTTGAAAAAACAAACAAATATTTCCTCAGCAATTGGCCAGAAACACAACTCCAAAAGAATACTAATGTTGCTCTGTGTCTATTGTTTGTGCAAATAGGCTTCTGGCCCCAGCCCATTTCACCATACACAATATTTAGAAACATGCATTACAAGTGAATATATTTATTTGAAGTAAGATGTTTATTATTTTCACTTCATGTCATTTAAGCAGACCATGCATGCTGTGTGGCAAGCTTTAAAACATTTCAACCACACAAACATGCAAGCATGGAGAAACTCTAAAAGCTTTGTCAGTGTAATTACCCAGGAAAGAACTTTGATTAGAGAGAATGTGAATGTGATCTTGTAACATTGTTTTCACTTGTGCTTTTTTAAATACAATTTAGAAAATACAAAGTCATGAATTGAAGCAAAAAGAGGAATCCTATAAGAAAGAAAAGATGTCCAAGAAGAGAAAAAAACATTCAGTTTTTATAGCCCAGACACAACAGGCTGACTCACTCATCTACTGTATCATACACTATTAAGCTTCACCAGGCAACCATACATTGTTCACCTTGGTTAAATCACAAGCAGTGACATACAGTGGTGGCTCAAAAAAACAAAAACAAAATTAAGGTTTTGAAGTGGCCTAGTCAGAGTCCCGACTTATATCAGATTGAGATGCTGTGGGATGATCTTAAACAGGTCGTTTATGTTTGAAAACCCTTCAGTGTGGCTTAATTAAAACAATTCTGCAAAGAAGAGTGGACCAAAATTCCTCCACAGTGATGTGAAAGACTCACTGCCAGTTATCCACACTTAATTGAAATTGTAGCTGCCAGGGGTGGCACAAACAATTATTAGGTTTGGGGGGCAATTGCTTTTTAACGCAGGGCCAGGCAGGTTTGCACAGCTTTTTCCCTTAATAAAGGAAAACATCATTTAGAAACTGCATTTTCTATTTACTTGGGTTATCTTTGGGTAATATTAAAATTAGTTTAAGGAATCTGAATCATTTAAGTGTGACAAATATGCAAAAGCATTTTAAAAAATCCAGAAGGGACAGCACTGTACAGCAAGTCTGCTCCACAATAAAAGCACACAGCTCTACACACATCAGACTGGTCCATTAGAACTCTGTATTCTCCCTGTTACATCAGAGATGGGGAATTACCGGAGCACAATGATTCTTTGCATCTTGACCATTCTTTCTGTGGGGTTCTCTGTTTATTATTGCTCATGTGCTGATTTTATCTGTTACTGTGTTCACCTATACGCTACACATAATTATGAGTGAGCCATTTGCTTTGTGTTACTGATTGATCAAGTTGTTTGATCATGAACGTGTGGCGCTCAGGCGAGCGTGGCATCTGAGATGCAGGCGCTACCTCGGCAAAGGTCCCAGCGCGCTATGGCATATGGATTTTTCAGACAGCTGAAGCTGCATAAACCTGCATAAACCACAATACTGAGAACTATTTTTAAAAACATTTTCCCTGAAGTTAACAGTTTCCTTTTCCATCGTTATGGTATGGTAACTTGCTTATACAGTACACCAGAGCATCACAGACATTGCCATGCACAAGCTTAATTGTGTCATAAGACATAATCCTACTATTGTCCAAAATATCATTAAACAACAATATTCTGATTCAATAAACAGTACCTGATCTCTAAAGTCCTGGAAAAGCAGTCATGTGTTCTGAGTTTGTTACACTATAGGAAAATGTGTTCTTACCCACCCAGCCAAATTTGAAAAAGTAAAAAATTAGGTTTTAAACTTGTAGCTGTGTAAAGTAAGCTTTGCTCAAACCTGCATAAAGTGCTGTTTTATTATTTTTCTGCAGTGTTATGCTGGTAAAGCATCCCTCTGGATGTACCAACAATAGTGATTTGATGATATATCTCTATTGAGGATAACGCTAACTAGTGTAACAAAGCCTCTCTTATTTACGCCGTTCTCATTAGTACAGTATATTGATACTGTACTACTCATACTAATACTTGACTGTATTGCTGTTTGCTCCCATTATGCAACTTTCTTTATTACTCAGTAGCCCATGTTTACTAATAGTGTGTAACTCACCGATAATGTTAGCAGTGTCTTCCACGGGCAGCTCATCTCACTTTTGGTGTGACTCTGGGTCAAACATTATCAGTTTAGACACTGTGGTGCCACCGGTAGCCATGTCTTCCAGAAAACTCTCTGCTGTTACTATGGAAGCACGCAAGTCTTGGACCACGTCCTGGCAGTTGGGACGTTATTTGTACATCCCATGCTACTGGCAGGGTAGGAAGTGGCGAGTGATGGATGATCCTTGTCCTTTTTAGCCAAATCACACCACAGAACTGTTTTTAGGACTCCAGGGATATCATTTTAACTGCTGAAGAGGCACATTTCCTGAAACCTTCAATTAATGATTTGATTGTACCATAAACCAGGCTTTGTAATATGATTGTTGTTTTTGGTATTGGTGTTGATAACAACTTGACATAACCTCCTCCAAAAAATTGGATAGTAAAGGATGTTCTTGATAATAGAGCAATTAGTGGCAGCCAAACAAGGAAAAACAAAACAAGGATAAAGTTGGTGTTGGAATAGATGATGAATAGACAGCAGTAGTTATGCTGAGATGGGTTGGGGTTAAAAATACATTTGAGTGCAATGGTTGCTTTTATAGTGCAAAATTCAACTGTTTAAGTCCTCTTTGCTTTAAATAAAATAATACAATATATTATAATATAATATAAACATGCCCTTTTAATTTTGTAACACTTGACATTCTAGTGACAGTCTGTCATACGTTTATTCTTCAAATACTTGATGTTCATATGAATAAGAAATTTACATTTCAAACTAATGTCCCTAATCAAACTAAAAAATCTACCTAATCCATGATACAGTTTATATTGCTTTCTGTAATTGGGTCCCACATGCAATTAAATAAAAAAAAATAAAAATAAAAAGTCCTTCACAATTATAAACCATCTGTTACATCCTTGAATATTTACAAACTTACTCATACTTACGCAAGTGTTCAGCTGTGCCAGAAGGCTCTGGTTACATATTGATCTCGTAGTTCAACTCTGTGCCAAGAGGAACTAAGACATCTGGGACTTTGTGCATGACGCAATAAGATGATATCAACGCTGGTATTTATTGTACTGGCTTTTTCCATCGTTGTCACTGGAGATATATTAAAATTACTGATGTACAACAGAATCTCATTATCACATTCAAGCAAGCTCCAAACAAATTAGAATGTGATTCCTTTTCATCTCGATACAAACTCATTTTCATACTATAAACAAGAGAAATTGCAATCTTGGGGAAATAAATTGACTTTCTACACTTCTATTCAGAGGTGGTAAAATGTGGGTGATGAGCCACAAAGTGATTCACAGACGAGACAAATCGTTTTTTCCACAATCAATTGCGGAGCAAAGCCAGCTGCTATTGTTGGAAAAAAGAACGATAAAAACCTATGTTGATCAACTGAAATATCCCAAAGAGAGAAAGTTGACACATCCCCCCACCTCCTTGACTTTGACTGGGTTTTGTAGAAGCTGCTCAGTCATTCATCATTGTGATCACAGGGTGCATTGAGCAGTGAGTTCATTTATCCTCACTGTGTCACCAGTTCAGCTACTTCCTATTAATTACATTCCCAGACATCACTGATCACCACCATTTTATCAAACTAAAGAAAGTTCTGTAGCATAAAGACACTTTTGTCACTATAAATTCCGAGACATCCCATACAGTACAACACACAGTATTTTCTTAGTGTTTCTCAGTAGTAGATATCAGTCACTTAGTCCATGAGTCAGTCCATCAGTTCATTTACATGTGCTTAAGTCTTATCAGTTTTCAGTAGCGGGTGATTTCTTAATTGTCATGTCAACGGAAAACCTGGGTTCCATAATTGGAGGAGGGGAAATCTATATTTCCCAGGTAGATTTCTCCTGGAGAACACTGATTTCTCTGCAATTTAGATGCATAACCAGGTTTCTAATCAGCTTTTTTACGAGAGCACATAAAAGAATACTGCAGACAGGGAAACTGATGGAGTGAAGTTGCAGGTTGAAGCAGAGACCATAACATGGAGCAATGTCAAGACTCTCAGAGTTACTCTAAAAATGAAACTAACACAAGTGGCCTGTAGATGAAGAATAGGTTTCTTCTTCTGTCGTACTTTCACTGCGCTGTGTGTGCTACAACACACACAAAGCGAAGAAAGGAAGCAAGTAGCAACTTCTGTCACTAGACAGTTAAAATCTGTGAGCCATGCTTCCAAAATAAGTTCAGGTTAGACGATAAATCTAAACATGTTCGTTCTTCTAACCAATCAATGATTTCTGTTTGAGTAGTAACTTTTGTAGATTCTTGTTCATTGTAATTTGTTACTGACTAATAGCAGTAACATATGCTGCAGAGCATAGCAGACAATGAATAATGCTGAAAAAGGGAGAGTGAGGGCTGGGCGGTGCAAAGTGGATTTTGATTCTCATACTCGTGCTAGCTTATGTCGCATATTGTAGTTTAAGTGTATGTAAACATGTTCCCTGATTATGTGAGTAGCGTTGTTTCTCTGAGTAACCTGGTAACGTCTCACACCACCCTTCATTAGCACAGAAATAAAGTATAATCTAAACAAAATTTCTACTTGCTAACTTATTTTGTTCATTTACCGTACCTTATCAGTAATTGAGTCAAATTAGGTGTGTATGCACTTCTGTTTGATATTCTACAAATTGTTATAAGGACTTAAAGACAACCTTTATAAATTATTTATTATGTAGATACCCTCTTTTCCTCTTTCATTTTCACCTCACACTTGTTTCTGGCTCCATGTATACTGACGTATGCACACATTCATATTCTTCTTTTTTAAATACCTTTCTATGTGTGGGAAATGGTGCATGTATCTTTTATAAATGTTTGCCCTGATCTTTGAGCTCTTCTTAATTGATGCTGGCATTAGCTTTGGTTTGGTGCTCACACACTGTGCAATGTGTTCTGTTTCAGGTGTAATGATGAACTATGAAGTTCCATACTTGGGTCTCATGAGGAAATCTCTGCCTTCTCTGTGACATCTCAGTGTGCAGCTTTTGCTGAGGAACGCCACAATGTGCAGTTTCAATCTTAAGAAAAAGGCAGCAGGTGAGTTGGAAAATATTACTAAAATACTTCCCTCATCTGTCACGCTGCAGCCTTGTGATCCACTGTGATATTTATACATACATGAATGTACCTGACTTAATCTTTCATTAGTTTACTCTGACCTTTAGTAAGATTTTTTTCACTTTTGTCTTGAAAAGACTTGAGAATTTGAAGGGCATTTAGTTTCTGTGAGTAGTTAATTTAACAGTCCTTGCTGAGTATAAAACTGATCTGCACTTGGCCTTTGAATATGTTTACTCATAACATGGTATCTTTGGAATGTTACTAACATTATATTTTTATAGAGACAGTCGAAATTTGATAATACACTTGCACATTTTGCCAATTGACACAGATGGGACCTTGAGCTTCTCATTTCTATCCAATGATTTTTAAATTTGTTGACTGAAATAACAGATTTTTTTAGCCAGTTAATTAATACATGCTACTGCATGTACAATATCTACTGCCAACAAGACTGAATAGATAGATAGATCATAGATCTGATTATGTATTGTTGTCTGCGCTTATATCTACACCAGTCAGTCACAACATGGAAATCACTGACAGGTAATGGGAAGAACACTGATGATGTTTTGGTCAACCAGTGAACCACCGACATGGTTATGGGTGCTCAAGGCTCATTGTTGTGCATGGAGAGTGCACATGCTGAGAGTGGCTGGGTGCACATGTGTTGTTTACCTCAGGAAGAGATGGCACAAAGCATTTGCTGCTAACATCTTGGTACCACATGCCAGAGGACACCTTCAGAGGTCTTCAGAGGTGGAGTCCATTACTCGCTGAATTAGAGCTGTTTTAGCAGCAGATGGGATCCTACTATGTATTGTAGGCAGGTGGCTTTTATGTTGAGACTGATCAGTGTATACTTTAGCACACATTTTCCTGTGCACACATCAGCAATACCCACATGATTAGCTGAATACCAGGTGGTGCATTATAGCACATCTAAAAACTCTGCTACAGTTTTATGTCTCATTGAAGAGCTTCTGTATGGAAATCAATTTGCAAGTTGTGTTTCACATCAGCCTGTTGTGTTAGCTGTTGGCTGAAGGTTAACATGGAGCCTCCTCGTATTGTTGTTCCTACTGTACCTGAATGTGTCCTGTCTTCTTTCAGCACAAATAGAAAAAAAGAAACAATTGAAGCCCTGTGTGTTACTGCAATTTTGCAATTTACTGCAATACTTTGCCTATCACTGAACAAAGACAAGTCATACTTAGATATGACAATAAAATGTGTAGATACACCTGTGGGGAAAAACTCTTTGTTACATGTTTGTGTGAAAGCTCACTCCGTTTTCAAAGATTGAAATGACAGTTTTGAGCAAACACAGCTTCCAGGTAACCATTTCAAACATTTTTCTTTTCCCCCTTTGAGGCACAAACCTCCATCCTCGTCAACTCTCATCTATATAAATTGATTCCTGTCACATGGCATGAGCAATCCATTGATTTGAAGGTCACAGAATTTCAGACACATTCTTGCATCTCTCTCCTCCGTCATATTTTTTTCCCCTCGCTGCAGGCGATATTGATTTGTTCCGGGACAATTAATCATGACAAGAATGTCGTGCTCAGGAAGCGCGTCTCTAAATGTGACCTCACCGCAGGAATGGTATCAAGTATAATATGCTTTTAGAGGTGGAATAAAATGAACAGTTAACTTATTGTAAACTTTGATTGGTTCAAGACCAGTAGTCTGTATATAATAAGGATGTTTTCACCATGCTCATATTTAGCTGAAGAAAGTTTAGAGGTCAGAGTCATACTTGAATTGAACAACAGAAAGAAGAACACAGCTGACATTCCTCTTCTTCTTCTTTTCCTCTTTTTCTTTGTGTAGTGAATTTATCAGTAGTTTTAGATTGGTCACGACTGTGCTATCTGACATTTGTCCATCCACTGATAAAAATCTGAAAAATATAATTACCCTTCAGCACAAAATGAGATGAATGAGGTGGAGTAGATGGTGTGTTGTGACCAGTCATCCAGTGTGCATTTTATTTCTTCCCAGACATGTGTATCAAATATTAATTGTGCCTCTTCATTGCTTATTAAATGTGGGCAAGTGAAACAATGTTCTGTGGAGCAGGTCTAGAGCTTTTGTATGTGTTATTCACAGATGTATTTTTTCATCTGTTCATTCGCTCATACTTTTATCATAAAAAAAAAACATTTCCAGAAAAGTTGGGACTTTTTCTGAAATGCAATAAATGTGTGATTTTTTTAAATTAAGATCTTAAGCTTTTCAGTGTTTTCACTGAACAACTTAATTGTATTTTGTAAATATCAGCAAATTTAGAGTTCGATGCTGCAACACATTTAAAAGAAGCTGGAACAAAGTCACGTTTACTGCTGAGTTACATCACCTTTCCTTTTATTTACGCTTTTTAATCATTGGGAACCTGAGCATACTAATTGTTGCAGTTTTGCAAATGAAATATTTGCACCTTGTTCTTCCTGGGAAAAGACGTTGCCTTGATGGCAGCATATGTCTCTAAAATCCCAATATACTCCTCTGCATCCATGATGCCTTTACACATATGCACCTTTTAGTCAACTGCATTTTTTCATCTTTGGCACAGAGAAAATATATCGGCAGTTTGTCCTGAATACAAGTTGAAATGTGGACTCATATGACCACAGAACATGTTTCCATTGACATGCGCTTGGACCCAGAGGACTTGATGGCATTTCTGCACGGAAATTGATGTAAGGCTTCCTCCTTAGAGTTTCTGGATGCAGCAGTTTTCCAATGTACTCTCATACCCTTGTGGCTATATTCATCATGGTAGCATGACTGTTTCTCATACTGAGGGCTGTGAGGTCACACACATTCAACAGTGGTTTTTGACCTTGGCCTTTACACACTGAAATTTCCCCTGAGTCCCTGAATCCTTTCACAGTATTATGAACTATAGATGGTAAAAGAGTTAAATTCTTTGCAGTGTTGCACTGAGAACTAATCTTGCATTGTGCCAAACTCTGTGAGAGAATTGTCAGAATATTATGGTAAAACATGAGTCATCTTTGTTTGTCTGTGGTGTGTGCTCCTTTTTATTCCCCATCGTGATACTGTTACCTGTTACTAATTAACCTGCTAATTATGCAATGATCCAAAATGGCGTCATTGCATATTTTATCAACTTTTTAGTCTTGTTTTGTCTCTGTCTCAACTTTTTGAGTGTGTTGAAGGCATCAAATGATAAATTTGCTTATATTTAAAATTCCAATTAAGTTTATCACTGAAAACATGGAAAATCTTTGTACTTCTGTCAGATAAATAAAGGTTCAAGGGGTTAAACAAATCATAGATTTTTGTTTTTAATGCATTTTAGAAAAATGTACAGAAAGGTGGTTTGCACGTGTAATGTTAATATGATAATATAATAAAAAATCTGGACACAGTCTTATTTTTTTAATACATTCCCTTAACCAGAGATAACACATTTATGATTTGCATGAGTCACCTGCTTTGTGTGTGACTCATTTTGTGTGAGACTCATTGAATGGAGAGCCTTGAAAGGCTGATGGTGACAAACGCTGTACATTGTAGTCAGAGTTTGGCAAACAGTCAGAGGGTGATGCCAAAATTCCTGTTTAAATTACAACCACAGCTGCTTTCAGTATCTGAATAATTCAAACATCCATGAAGTACACAAGTAAAGTTAGTTGTAACTTTGTGTCTACTTAAATTACAATGCTGCTTAATGCTGTAAAGTTGAAAGTATTTTAGTTTAAAAAATGTTTAAATAATAATTTATAAACCCTTTATAATGCTGTAGTCTCTAAACTGAATGTTGTCAGCACATTTGCGACGTTGCCGTTTACGTTGATAGTCAGTCAGAATCTCTATGTCCATAGAAAATATAATCTGGCTGCAGTTTCCTATGGAAGAGAATTTGGTTTTATAAAAAAGTACATTTTAGGAGCCTGGGCTGCTAAATTAATCAAACCTTTGAGTTTGTGCACCTAGTAGACAGAATCGTCAGTCAGTACTGATGAGCAGCATAGTGTCAGTACAGTAAGCCCCAAGGACAAAAACAGACCAATAGAAAATTGATTCTCTCATTCACCACATATTTTATGAAGAACTATAGATTAATACTGTATAACCATTGTTTTTAAATGTACCTGTGGTCTACCTAGTTTCCCAGATATATTTTACATTGTCTGAAATAACAACTTATAAACTGTAGTGGCCTGGCAGACATGGTTGATTTGTTGAATAAGTGTTTTTGTTCATGACATTACTTACACTAACAAGCACATCAGTATTCTATCTACCAAACTGCAGCAACAAATCTAGCCAAACTCCACATTAAGCCAGGAATAATTATTCATAGACAAACTCTGTGTCTGCTGTCTGTGGTACAGTACATAGACAAATCTGAGGTTGAAGCTCCTGGAGCTCTGAAGTGGCTGCTTGGCATTCATCAGGGTACAGCGGTGCAGTTCAGCTGGTGGCAGAGCTTGTGGTTTGTGCTGTACAGTGTGCACAGGTATGTGGTAAAAGAATGGTGTCACATGGAGAAAACATGTCATTCAGCTGCCACCTGCACTGCTCATGCTAAACTTTACCACACAGTACCTGTGTGTGAGTCTTTAGCTATTTAATGTAAACTGAGAACATTTTATTTCACAGCTTAGATTTATCTTACATACTTCAAATATTTCTCTAACCTCCAGCTCAGTTGCAGCTCAGTCCGGTAGTAAAGTGTATTGTACCCCCTGAGCTCAACTAAGGATATTAAATATCTTTGTAGCTTAGATAGCCGTGCTGAGGGTAATCTAAATGCACCTCTTCCAGCTTTTTCTAACAGTCACTCTTTCTGCCACTGAGGGTAGATAAGTACAGCTTTTGAATGATTCTACTGCATCAGAACAACCATGAATTACTTTAGGTATTAAAAACTAGCAGCTGTGTTTCAGACAACTTTTGCTGCCAAAGAGTCAATACAGACTCATATTGTTCTTTTTGTGTAAATGCTGTGTTAGTGCGTGATGTTTACGTGGATGTTGAAAAGGAACTGTGCGGAGGAAGATTTAAAAGGCTAGATGCCCATCTACAAATAGAACCAATCAGCTGAGAGTTTTTTTTTTCCTGGTTATTTGTCTGCTTTTATGTGTTGTTTGTGTTTTTGCCATGCAATGTACCTAATATGATGTCCCTCTATTTACTCTCCTCTTACTGAGCATATATATATATATATTGTTTTCATGGAGTATATCATTGCAGTCTGTTATACTTTAACAGTGTCAGAGATGTTGGTGAGTCTTTCATGGTGATTGTGTCTTGTCATTGTAGATCCTTGGTGGCCAGTTCTATTAACCATTCTTGTGAAGAATGCAGGATTGTAGATAAAAATGAATACAAGAAAAGTTTAAGAACAAACAAGCAAAAGCATTTAAAGGTCCAATTCTTAATTGTTAAATAAAATAATTTCTCCACATTATCACATTTTGGTGGAGAATGTGGTCCAGCACCCAGGTTTGAATGCATTGGTTGGCTGGTTGCTTCTCTGTGTGTAGTTTGCATGTTCTCCCCATGTATGTGTGGGTTCCCCCCCGGGTTCTCCAGCTTCCTCCCACTGTCCAATGACATTCAGTTAGGTTAATTGGTGACTCTAAATTGCCCATAGGTGTGAATGTGAGTGTATGTCTGTCTCTATATGTCAGCCCTATGTTTGACTGGTGACCTGTCCAGGGTGTACCCTGCCTCAGCACTCCTGTGACCCTTGAGAGGACAAGCAGTTTGGATAATAGATGGATAGGGTCCAGTTGGTTACCAGTGATGGGTTGTGCCTTTCATAATAAGCCAACGTGCTTGTGTTGATCTCTGCTACAGTGTTTGTTCTCCACGTGTAGCTGAGTTTCCTTTTAGTCTGTCTTGTCTTCACATTCACACACTCATGTTGGCCAGTGCAGTTGTAGCAGACTGTTCTGAGCAGTCAGTTGAGTAGATGATGCTTTAATGTATCTGCAAACTATTTAAATTGTCTTACTAATGAAATCATCCTTTAAAATAGAGTTATACTTCTTGCCAGCATAGTTAAGTTGTACTTTAAAGCTGGAATTAGATACCAGGAGCTAATTAGTATAATGAAGGCAGACATGTGTCTTAAAGGCTCAAAATTGTGCAGTTTTTATTAAATCCGAGCCAACACCACAGCCAGTTATGTCATGGCTTCTTTCCCACTTCTGGTGGAAGCTGTGATAATTAGTAAAGTTTCTGTATTAAGTGCGATGACCCTGGGACATGTTTTCTCAGCTTCTGGTGCAGGTGTGTTTTGCATTTCAGATGGATTAGCACAGACTGTACTTTTTCTTCCATCCAATCCTGCACAATTGTTTACACTTTGCTTTGTGAATGAAGAGAACTTTGCAGAGGAAATGCTGTTTTGCAAAGCACTCAAAGCTAGAGCCAGGGGAAAATGCATGTATTGAATTTCAGATGAGTACCTGGAATTGAATGGAATTGAGCAGGCTCAGTGTGTGGGTGTACAGTATGCACTGATGGGACTGTTGCCATGACCAGCACAAACACAGCATGCTCACAGAACTTATCAGACAGAGAGCTTTCAGAGTAGTTTCCATGTGATGTTGGGAGGCACTTGTGGCAAAACAAACTGATGATGAATTCGATCAGCGCATGTTGTAAGAAACTTCATAAATCTCTGTCTTGCCCCTAACTTGTTTTTTCATCTGGATTAGTTTTAAAAGCTTGCTCCTCCACTGTTGTGAGATTGACAAGTCTCAGTTCAGGTATATTCAGACTGAACATGAAGCAAATTGAAGAAGCATAACGTTTAAGAGCAGAACAAAAGCATGAGTTGGCACAAACAGCATGGAGATAGAACATCAGTGAATGTTGGACTTAAAGTTAGAGAGGGACTTCAATGTTAAATGTTTTGTAGCTTTGTATGATGGATTTTGAAAGCAGCACTAATCCTTGTTTTTAAATGAACAATTGATAAATCGGCTCATAGTGACAAAAGAACAGACTTTTATCACCAGCTTGCTCTGCACAGCTGTACGAAGCTTTAAAGCTTCATTCAGGTCAGTGCTTTGCTCGTTTGAGCTGCCACTCACCTCTCTCATCATCATTTCTGCATTTTCTTTTTTAAACAACAACAACTGAGGTAATCCAACTACAACATAATGCAACTGCAGATATAGTTACTGAACATGATGGAGCATTTTGCAGCTTAAGATCCAGATATTTTCTTTGGAGTTGGTGGAGACCTAAAAAGAGTTAAAAGGAGAGGGATTATTCTGTTGCTGTCAAGTGGAAAAAAAGCATTGCTCTTAGAACTGAACCACACCCATTCATTTATCTCTCTTTATCTGATTAGCTGCTAGTCATTGCTGTCATCTTTTAAAATAAAAATCACAGGTCATATTGGTTGTTGCTAAATAATATCACTTCCATGACTAAGTGCTATATACTTTGTGCCCCTAAATGGAAAACAGTCCTTAAAATAAATGTAAGCAGAGTCCCACTGTATTCTTTTACTACATTTCTGCAATATTACATATTTTAGTAGTTTAGTAGTGGAACAGGCAGGTGCATGTGGGGAGCGGTTTCATGCATACACGTCTGTGAAATACTCCAACATGCCCATTTACATAGGTATATATGAAATACTCACAAACATACTTGTATGTCAGTACTTGCACATCAAGTACTCGCTTTCATTCAAATAATTTCCCTTTGGGATTAATAAAGTTTTTTGAATCTTGAATCTTGAATGAAACACTCTCATGTGTATATATGAAACCCCAGTATATCCAGAAGACATTTCACTATAACCAGAAGGTGTCAATCCAATCAAGAAGTTTAGTCACACACACTGTATAGAGCAAAGACTGTTATTGTGAAAGGAATGAACAGAAGTGAACAGTGACATGCACAAGAATGGGACAGATGTTTGACCTTTGACCCTTTACTACCAAAATTTGGAGATAATAACTTTACTCTAAAGTTGTGGAAACAGGCACTCGTTTAAGAAAGCAGCGGAGAAGGAAGAAAGCAGGAGGGGCGGTGAGGAGGAGAGGAGCAGGTTGGTATATGTAGAGGCAGTGGCTCAAGCATCTGGAGGTGGTTCGGATTCCAAGCATCAGAATAATGTGTTTTGTAGAGAATGTTCCAATGAAAGCTTCGAGCACTTCAAATCTTTTTCCCCATTTACAACAGCGCCATGCGACGCAGTACGAAGAGTGTATTAAACTGGGTGCTGCCACCGCGGCCGTGAAGCCGCTTCACCCCCCACCAATATCAGTAATACTTTTACTAAAAACTGAATATCATAATTGAAACCTATCTATCTAATGAACAAATATCCAGATATTTGGGTCCAGCCCCAGCTACAACATGAGTTAGTCAAAGCCAGCAACCTCCTTTTTATATGACAAATCGTATATATCTTACATGTAGTTATTTTGTCCTGTCATGCTATGAAAATGTTGATTTATGCAAATGTATTAGAATAGAATAGAAAACAGTAGGACACTTTTATTGTAATTCTTAGTACATCACAGTCATTGCAGGAAGTTTTATGGAGAAAAAAACAAATGATACAGATCTCTGATAGGTGCACCTGTATCGTGAGTACTTCACTTAAAATGTATTTGTAAGAATATACAGCAGCACATTTAGTTTGTTTAAAGGCTGTCTTTCTTTTTTCAGTTTTTAAGTCTCTTATTCATAGTGTTATGCTGTATCACAGTACAGCCTGGTTTAGTCTATGAAACTTAAACTAAATATATACCCCACTTCATATCTGTTCAAGGCTTATTGGTAACCTCTTTTCAAGCAGCGTACCATGCAAGCATGCTCAGTCCCCCTTCTCGCTCTTCACATGTCCTTTATGGAGAATAACAATGTTTTCTCTCTAATAGGCAATTTAAAGTCCCTGAAAAAATTATTTTGTACCTCAGTCTGTACTGTTGCTCAGCTACAATCAACATGGCATGATATGAAACCATAGAATATGTACTGTGTATGGAGTGCTGGGCTGTATCTAGTGTAAAGAATAACCGATCTTTTGCAAGTTTCTTGTTAATTCTTCTTGTGTTCAACCCAAATTTATATAAATAGGGTGTTGAAAACATTAGGAACATCTGTTAATAATCCACTCCAGTACAACTCCCCCACCCACTATGACCTCAATAATAAACATATAGTACAATTATCTTTCTGACAGTTTAACCTTAAAAACTGAGAACCTTGTAAAAGTAGAATTGATGGCAGAGCTGCTGTATTGTAATGCATTAGATTGTAGAGGTGTACATAATAACGTGGGTGTATGTATTACTTTATTAGAATATAAGTATTGAGGAACCCCTGTGCAAACATTGTTAATGTTGTAGCTTGTAAAGGTGGAGCTAATTTTAACTGAGTTCATGTACTGAAAGGTGAATAATCCACAATAATACATCATTATTTATTAGTCAATTATAATTTGTATTAAGTGCCAATGCAAAGTCTTGTTTTACAAAGTGCAGTGCAAATTATATTCCACTCAACGGCATGAGATGCTAAAAAAGCATGGATTTATGCAGTGGATGTAAGGGGTGAATACCTCCATAACCACTCAGTCCAACAACTGAAAGGTCAACCTGATGAATCAGAACATAACTGACAGACATGGAGAGCAAGAGGAAATCCCAGGAAGATTAGGTGCAGTGATCACCTTTTCATTTGCCTGTATTACAGGCATATAAGCCACTCTGCAGATCTCCGAGCTGACGAGGGATTATCATCTATATAATAGAAAGGCTGGGATGGTGCCACGACCTTTAGCACTGGACGATCTTTAAAGGTGAAGAGTAATTTATATTATCAAGAGATGGTCACTCACTCCTGTGCTGCAACACAGACTGATTAGTATGTCTTGTCTGAGTTTTCTGAAGATGAAATGGAGAGAGGGGGAAATACTCTACAACTACTGCAACACTGTAACAACAGTCATCACTGCAGGCGTATGACCTTCTTTTGTGTTGTGCCTCCTTCTGGATTAATCTCACCTGGGACTGCATGGTTCATAAACAAACACGAAACAATTTCCTGACTAAATTACCAGCAAGAGTCAAAAGGAGATGGAGGGAAGGAGTGAGTATCTGAGGGTGCCCTCAATTCATTCCTCCTGTCTCAAGTCGGAAGTTAGTCGCTCTCATCTGACTTCCACGCCATGAGTGGCACGGTCAATATGAAATGGCATCTGATCATGATGAATGAGGGGAATAACCTTGAAGACAACAGACGGGATGAGATGCCATTGTCACTATTTCATGCCATATATTTTTAGCAAATCAAATCCAAGGAGACCTACAAACTCAACTCTTACAGCTCAGGAAATAAAAGCAATTTTCTTAATTAATTAGCAGTCGGGAGAGATTAATCAGAAAGAAGCTGCCTGACAGTATAACAAGACACAAGAAGATAAACATAAGCAAGATCCTAATTGTTATGCTCTTGTCATAACAAAAACTGTCCAGGTACCCTGTTTGAATTGTCAAAGCTGTTCTTCTGACACCAGACGACTGAATATGCGCTAGTTCTGGCCCATAAATGGCTCCCAGTTTTAACTAGGCTTTGAGTGCACACTGGGCCTGATGTTGGCTGCATATCAGCTCCACTTAGAGGCACCTGGACTAAATTTGTACATTTGTACAGTAGGTTCATGATTTTGCAGAAACAAACTTTGTGTAGACTCACTAATGAGCTGAATTGTGTATATACATTTACAGAGATACTCAAAACCCAGTTCTGAACTAGTACTCTTTCCAAATAATGCATTTAAAATTAGACCCTCACACTTTACCTTACCCAGAACTATATAGTATATTTTCACCTGATGTTCTACACACATTTGAGCATTTTAACCATCTTAATGCCTAGACATTACACACATTTTTCCCTGTTTTAGGCTCGCAGGGGTGTCAAACTCTACCTGGTACAGGTGTGTCAATCAGCAGCTTTAAGTGCAAGGATTGTTGGAAAACAAGCAGGATTGTGGCCCTTGAGGACCGGGGTTTGACACCGCTGTGAGTACAGAGTACGACCAGAATCAGACACTGTGCACTAAATTAGCTAACTAAAAAAGTAGATTTAGTGTTAAAGCCTAGTTGTGAAAACAATGCCCACCTTTTTACCACTTGTAGATCATCTCTTTGGCAACACTTTTTTGTTTGCATCAATAATTTTTTGACAACATGCTAAAGAAGAATCCCAAAAACTGCTTAGATAATCTACACTGTGTAGAAACAAAACTATGTACATTGCCTGCTATTCTACAGTGTTTTGAAAGGCAATGTACTTGATCAGCTCCAGCATCCCCTGATTCTTAACAGGATAAGCTATACAAATAAGGTATGGATGATTTTTTTCTTTCTTGCCAGTGTTGGTGCCTGCTTTACCCATAATGCAACTTGACCTCCAGCAATTCCTTAGGAGATTTTGTTGTTATGCTAATAGCTAATGTAGCTTTGAGCTGCTAGTCTCCAGCAAACATGTAGAGTGGACTACAAGGTCTGTAAGCTGACTTCTCTACACCAGCAGCTTCTTCAGACCCAAACAATGCTGACTGAAGTGACATTACTCAAGGATATTTCTCAGACTTCACTTCAGTTCAGAAAAGCCTTTATATAACTTTTTCACATACTGTATGCAGCAGAACTCCACTATAAACACCCTTTAATGTGTAAAACTCATGGAATTCCCCTTTAACATTAAACCTCAGCAAAGAGTCCATGTTTCAGAATAGAAATCTACATCTTGATTCAGTCTGTAGGTAGACCTTGATTAGCTGTTTTGGTGACATTGTTATGGGCTCTAGCTTGCACAATGAGAGGTCAAACAAAATAAGAAGTCAACAGATGGTGAAAATATAAGACTAGGATTAGATTTCACTAAACTTCCATGTTTCCATGTTCTCTGCAATGATAGAAGTTTTGTTGGTGTTGTGTGAATGGGTGGAATGCATTAAAATGTTAAAGCAAGGTTTGCGTGACAGAGGGCTTTTTCTGAACAGAAACCAATTTCTTTTACTGTGTTATGGATTATCATGTGCGTTTTTACTGTGATCATTTTAAAACCAGTGGTTGTTTTTCTTGTTTTATTTGTAATTCCTTATTCGTGGGTTATTTCTAGCAGAGATGTCGAGGCTTCATGAAGCCAAACCAGCTTAAATATATGAATTATCTGATCTCGGTAGAAATTCTTTTCATGTGAAAATATGAACAACATGCACATTCAGTAGTTTTATGCATCTTTGTGACTTTTTTGTGTATTTTATGCTAAAAGCCATCATTTTACACATTTTATTAAGCTTTTTAGTCTTTTATCCCCACATAATGCCTCCTGGTATCCAACCTTATTTCCCAATGGGGATCATTTAGGTTTCATATTATCTTTGATCTATGTCTTATCTTAATAGGTCTTGGCTTTTTCTGATTGCAGTACCTAGAATCAGTTCCTTGTAATGTCAGTCGCCGGAGTTCCATGTGTGGGTGCATAATTGAGGCGCCGCAAGTCGAGCAAATCATACACCTGATGGTGATCAAAGTCTATCGGTTACAAAGGATTTATTGATGAAAATGTATAACGATGAAGCAGCAAAGAGAGAGACAAGATAAAAGTGTAAGTTATTGTCAGTTTGTCCTATACTCAGTATAGCTTGCTGACAGCAAATACTTTTCATAACTGTTTTATCTATTTTCAGACACCAAGGTTTAACTTTTTTTAAGAGGTTTATACATTATAAATCATCTGACTTGCATAGCAAATTGAGTTGAAATTAAATATCTCTTTGAAGGAGACTTACTGTAAGTTCTCCTGTGCTGTTGTTAGAACTGTAAATATATATTTTTTAAAGACCTGTTTCTTGTATGGAGCACCCTGTGTGTCAGTTTATTAAACCACCTTCCCCCAGCAGTGTCTCATAACTGATACGAGAGGAGCCGCTTTGGAGGAGGATGTGTTTAACATATCTAACACCCCAATGTGGGGGTGTTATTTCAGCAGGCAATTTAGCAATTTCTATGTAAGTGAATTCTGCAGCTCGATTTTTGACGCTTCACTGGTTGAAAGGTAGAAGGAGGAATGGTGGTTGAAATTGGAGTGGAATGCTAAATATTTAAAACAACACTTCAAGATCAGTTTGTCTTTCCTCTTGCTTGTTTCATCTCTGATTTGGAGGAAGTGAAGGGAAGGAAACAGAAATCAGTCACCACTCAACTGCTGCCCATCAACCAGTCACAGAGGATTAGGACAGCTGGTGTGAGAGTGAATGGTTGAATGAGGTAGAAAAGTGCTATATAACTGCAGACCATTTAACTCGGTAAAATCGTCTATTAAGCAATGCTTTTCAGTATTCTTTACAAAAATTAAAAATATTGTTTTCTTTTCCAAAAGAAGAACATGTATGACACTCGACATGTTCATTTGGGACAGAAACGGCCTTACTCCATCTGTTCACGACACTACACAACCTGCCCATTGTTTCTACGTTTTCCTCAAAAATGTTACTGTGTCTACCTTACTAGCATTTAAGATGTAAAGGTAGTTATCAGTGGCGGTTCGTCAATAGAGGGCGCTGCCCCACCTGTCTCACATGAAGAAGAAGAAGAAGAAGATAGAAATCACATAAAATAATTTTAGGAAAAAACATTAAAATTTAAATAAACGATCTATACATTATACAGACCGTGAGTACAGTGTATAATCTGCATTCATGTGT
>JAUMHL010000003.1:19442652-19464875 GCA_032362345.1 Sandelia bainsii
TTCAGCAATGTGAATATCGCTACGCAGCTTAATGAAAGCTACAGGATAGAGTATAATGAGATGATATAATGAGGAGGTTGACAAAAACATTTTGTCTAAGATAATAGACTGCAGTAAATTCTGTGGTGCGTTTCAGCAATCCTGGCATTTTCTGGGGGCTGGTGGACTTTGTTGGATCCCTGGATGCAGCAGCACCTGCAGACTGTTATTGTTTTTAAGGGACATTTGAGACAGTGCAGAATGAGCTACTTGACATAATTAGGGGTCGACCAATATGGGTTTTTTAATAACCAATGACCGATTTGTATGGCTGATATGTTGTTGTTGTTGTTGTTTTTCCTCTTTTTTTTTAGCTATTTTAAATATTGTCAGTTTATTAGTTCTGTTATATTTTGCAAAGTCAAGCTGTCAAATTTAGTGGACTACAAAGTTCAATATTTCCCTCTCAGTTGTAGCTGTGTAAAAGTAACATAAGGTAAAATACAAGTACCTCAAAATTGTCCTTATGTTACTGATCACTGTTGAGTAGGGAAGGGGTGTTGACAACACTATTTCTATGGAAGGTGACATTATGAAGAAGAAAGTGAATATTTATCTTAATTATTTATTGTTGAACACTTTGGGCTTCTAAAGAGAAGGATGTCATTCCCCCGTGGAATAGAAGAGACAGATAAGGAAAGAAGGAAGTAAAATGTTGTTGTACTTTACCTCCATAGCGCCGTCTGTCTTTCCCTGACAATGTCCTTCAGAGATGTGCATCATCAAACAGTTGTGACTGCTTTTCATGTTTACAAAATGGCATGATCAAGGTGAAATAGTACTCTTCCTCAACAGATAAATGAGGCAGCCTTGCCAAAAACGAACAGAACAAGGTTGTAGCAGCTTTTTCATTTGCTTTCTTAAACAAATTGCAGCCTAAGATGAGACATGAAATACTCCAGTGCAGCATTTGCTTGTTCTAACCCTTGAACTGACAAACTGAACTGCCTACGTGTCAGAAGTGCAATAAGGCAAATAAAAAAAAAAAAAATTATAGTGGAGACCTCAGTTATCAATGGGGAAAACAGCTATCATGCTGCTTTGAATTTATTTTTAATAGCATAATAGCATTATAGCAGCTCTGTCTCTGATGTTAACATTTGAAGAAATGACTGAGATGCCTCAACATGCGATGACCGGCATGCACTGGGATTCGGGGGTTTTTCCTGTCATTATTCATGGACTTTTTATCATGTTCTATGCACCAAACGCAAACTGGCAAAGATGCCTGTTCATGACACGCATGTATCTGTGTTTGTACTGTACATGAATCGACATCATTTCAGAGCTTAATCCTGTAGCCAGCTTCAGCCATGCGAGCAGGTGAACACAGTCACGGATTCCACAGTTTTAGCATACTGTCTTTGCGCAGGAATCCTGATAACGGCAGCAGGACGAGTGAAGAATCACTGCGTCGCCATGCTGACACAGTCAGAAAGCGTCTGGGTAATTTCTGACGGTGCACTGACTGTCAAATGTCCCCAAGTGGGATTTGAAAATCTACCATACGTGAGATTCAAAAAAAGAGGAAGAAATGCAAGAGAAATTTATGTTTTGAACCATGTTTGCAAAATAATTATCCTCAGCCTGTGATGTAGGTAATTATGCAGGTACCTAGGCTGACATTATTCAAATGGAAATCAGTTTAGTAAAATAGTTTTGTTTATCCTGTGGTATGCTCTAGCAAGGGACTAAAACTAACCCAAGATGAGACTGGATGGAACAACTATGTGTGAAATAAGGGCACTTGAGAATACTGTGTTTTAAATCTGTTTGAGGAAAAAGACACCAAAGTCTCTTGGTGTGAGGTGAAAGCAGGTTATGCTAATCATGTCCTACATATTCCGGATTAGATTATTACTCCTGCTGTTTAGAAAAATGAATTATCCGGTAGTTCTTCTGTTATTTAATGAGGAATTATTACTTCAACTTAGATCCCTGAGTTTTCTTTGTATACCCTCTGTGTATGGACGCTGCTACTGCCACCAACCTACAGTTAAGTTGTAAAGCTAAAGTAGATCTAATTGTTATTTTAATAATAATATATCATGCTGATATGAAAATGATGTGACTGAAAGGAGTTTCTTATACTGAAACTACAGAAAATATCATCTCAATCTGCAACTCCCCTCAGGTTTACAGTGCTTTATAGCAAGTTTCAGTTGAGTGCTTAGTGTGCGGACCACAACTCTTTTGGCTTACCTTTATTGTAACTCATATATTACCTGCTCAGCACCACACAGCCGTTAGTGAGTTGACAGAGAACAAAAATAGAGCTAAAAGAGGGTGAAGTTTGGAAAGTTTGGACTTGTATCCTCCTGGTGGGCAAAAGCAGTCAAAGCTGAATTTAATGACAGCGTTGCTTTGTAAGTGATGGATATGAAAATAAGCAACCGTTTGCCAACAAGTTTGCCCTGTCAGTTTGGTGAGTAGTCAGTAAGGTGATTGGTAACATACCTCTGCCACTCCTCTCCCAAAGCTGTTACTGACACACGCAGTTTTTTACATTAACCATGCCAGTGATTCAGATGAACTTGTTTGAACTGTTATCTTAGTGAAGCTTGTGACAGAGAGTGATAAAAATTGTGATTTGAATGAGTGGTGATGAGTTCATATCCCTTTTCATATTTGTAGTGTGTGTCAGGTAAGCTGAACCACATGATTGATGTCATCATTCCATTCAATGCCTGTCATGTGTTATCAGGACCATAGTTATGGGCTAATATAGGCTCAGTAGGTCAATATCGTGGAGTATTATGCAGAAGACCTTTGTTGAGCCTTATGTAGCAATTTCAAAAGGGAAACAAACCAATCTCTTTCTGAACCATAATTATGGGCATGATATGGACAATTTTAATTTACAATTTCACAACAATGTTTTTGTTACACAGGAAATTAGATTTGCTTCACACTGGCTGTTTCCACAACCAGGAAAATAACTGTAGAAATTTCTAAATATTCTAATAACTGAAGCAATACACGAAATAGCTGTATGGCCATTGACTGTGAAGCAGTACCATAATACCATATACCCATTTTCTGCAGCTTATCCAGAAATATTATCATGAAAATATTAAGAATTGAAATGTTTAACAGGAAAGAAAGTTCTCTCCTATGTTACAGTTATGTTAGAGTTAGTGTTGCTGTGTTAGAAAAAGATCATATAGATACAGTACGTTCTGTTTTCTTCTCAGGATGAAAAGTCTTGTCTTCCCAAACAAGGACTTGGCAGCATTATGAGGCGCTGGCAGCACCAGACTGCAGGAATTGACATTGAATGAACAGAAATAAATTATTTCCTGGTAAGAAGCAAGAGCTCTAAATTGCCATGTGAAAGTAAAAAAGTCAGGAAGGAGCGGTTATTGATTATTTAAAGATTAGAGGATCTCTTTTGAAAACCAATCTAAGCACACATAGTTTTTAAGAGTAGATTTAAGTGTTTACACTGGTGTTAATGTGGCGAGGTCTGATCTACTAAGCTGTTCACACAGGTTGTCAGTCACAAGGTGAAAGGGAAAGAGAATTACTGTTTGCAAGCACATAAATATTTATCTCAGCAGTAAACACATTTAAACTTGTGTCCCTTCTTTGTATTAGCTGAGATAAGCTTCTACCTCAAAATGCCTTTTTATTAATGGAAGAGTGCACAGTAATCCTGCTTCATGAAAACATAACATAAAATTCCTTTACTACAAGCAGTGGATAAAACTTATAGAACAACTGTTTCCATGAATATAGATTTCTTAGTTGGAAAAGTTTACTTAAGGACACAGGGAGCCAGGGATAACTCCATCTCAAATGAAATTACGAGACATAGAATTCATCGTCCTTTTTGTTTGAAAGTATCTAAATACGTGACTTTATGTTTGTCCCACTGCCAAAATCTGTTGTTAACAGAAATCTTGTTTTGAGAAAACTATCATGTATAATCATTAGGCATGGTCAAAAGAATCATTTTTGCCTGATGCATTTATTTAATCATGTGAATCATTTCACAGTGAATCCCCATGGATGAATGAGCTTAAATGAAATGTCTGTCAAGTATGATCTAAGAGAACCATACAACTTCAATTAATGTGTAATCCCATAATCGCGTAATCCCACCTTTAGTTTAGGAAAAGAATCACTAGAAAAGATTTGGTTGTTCATTTTTTGCCAGCTCTTGTTACAAGTTTCAGATTGGAAAGACTGTGCTCAATATAACAGCTGCGCTTTATCAGTTGGTGGTGGTGGTAGCATCATGCTGTGGGGATGCCGCAGGCCCTGGATGACTTGTAAGGGTGGATGCAGTAAAATCCACAGAATTCCTCCCAGAACATCTGATGCAATCTGCAAGAAACCTGCAACTGGGGAGATTTGTTTTCTAGTCAGACAGTGAACCAAATAACAAAACACTGTGCTAGAGTGACAAATTAGAATCCAGATATTTGTTGTTGAGCTAAAAAGGTTGTTTACTCATTTTACCCATGCAACATGACGAGCGAGACCACACAGATTCAAGACTAATGACTACCAAAGGTGCAGCCACAGTTTAAAACAAAGATCTCAGTCCACTTTCAGGCATCTGTGTGGTTTGTTTGTTGACTGACAGACCAACCACAAGGTTTTATGAGAGTAAATATATTAATAAATCCATCACATGTTTTTGATCTAAATCAATCTGTGTAACCCACATATGTCTGCATTATGTAATGTTTATGAAGATGAGTAAAATCCTTTTTATCTAGTCTTTACTGGTTTGGCATTTTTCCATAAAAGGCTATTGATTTTGTAGCCTAATGATCCTAATAATTCTTATAAACACAGACTGTGTTTGGACAGTTGCGATTTTTTTGCTCTGTAGAATCTGTGCTTCAGCACTGATGAAAAACAACTGTCAAAATGATAGAAAAAAGTGTGGAGGAAAAACCAGAAACAATATCTTTCATTTGTATGATATGAATAATTTAAGCTGATAAACTGTGTTTTTGAACCAGGACCCGAAGTTCCTGAAAAATAAGGTTTGTCAGATTAGGTAGGATCCAGTTGTCTCTATGTCTGAGCTAATGGCTCGGTTGAGGCTCCCCAAAATAGCCATGCATGCTAAAACCTTCTGTGAATTACCTGGCTTTGCTGGCTGATATTTTTAGGCAATATTTTGAAGTAGTAGCAGAGAGAGAAACCTGAGAGATGAGGAGGGGAGAGAGAGAAACTAATCCTATGTTTATCATTACGACCAGCACAGTATTCCAACTGTTCCCTGAACCTGACATTTGCTTTGCCTGTCAGGACACAGGTAGAAGAAAACAAAGAGGCGGGGAGTTTATTCAGATAAAGCAGTTGTTGCTGCGCAAAGAAAGCATCTCCAAACAATGTTTATTTTGGACAGAAAATGCACAGCATTAAGGAGGTTATGGTAAATATGTTTTAATCAAAAAACTGTTGCTGGTTGACATGGGATCACCAGCAGAAGCAGGAGTTCAGTGATAATTCTGTACATTTTGGAACCTGTTTAATGTTTTTAGGAGAAGAATGTCCATTTTCTTTTAGTTTTTGAAGACAAACGTTGACTGGTCACCACAAATATTGTGGGGGTGCAGACTTCCAGTTTTCGTATTTTGGGGGACGACGCATCATCTAGTCCTCTGTGGAGATTACGCGCTTGGTCGGATGCATCAAAACTCATTAGTCATTAGACATCATTCAGGAGGACAATGAGCCTCATTCACTGGTATTTTCCCAAGTTTTTTCTTAAATTAGTTCTTCAGAAAAGTCCTAAGAAAAATCTACGTGGGATTCAGGATGTCTTCTTGAACCACTGATTTTACTCTTACGTTTGTTCTTATGTTGGTTAATCCCATCGTCCTCGTAGTTGAATTGAAAAACAGTGGACTGGACTCCCCAAAGTTCTGAAGCAGAGACAACACTGCACGAAGTGAACAGCAAACAAGCCTCATATTTAGCAGCATCAGCCGTGGATATAAAATAGCACACACACAACTGATGAAGTAAAAACAATCTAATAGTAAAGCATCTGATCTCAAATCGGAGAAAAATAAAACCGCTTCTCTCCTAGAGGACAGGTTTGAACAGAGTTATCTGAGCTGAGCTAGCCTTCTGTCCGATGGCAGGAGTGGGTCAAGACCCTGTGGTGGTGGCTGAGGTGTGAAGTGGAAGATCAGGTTTTATGGTGATGTCCTATGGAGTGAATTGGGAGAGAATATAGTGTTAATTAATTTTAACAATCACCATAATGTTTTGTAAGATAATGGAAATATTTTAATTTTTAAATATGAATGATAAAAATATGACTGTAATTTAAAACCGATAATATTAACATGTTGACAAAGAAATGTGCTCAAGAATGGTCTTGAGTGTGCTTAGATTTTGTTCTTAGCTAAGAACAAATACCAAATAAGAAAACGTTGATGAAAGTTAGAATCTTTATAAGAAGAAATTTCTTGTTACAAACGCTTTGTGAATGAGGCCCAGTGTTCCTAAACATACAGCCAAAGCAACCAGAAGGTTTGTCAAGGCTAAGAGGTGGAATATCCTTGACTGTTCAAGTAGGTTTAGGGTTAGGGATTAGGTTTGTTTCCACCCTCAGCATGCTTTAGAGACAGGTTCTGAAAAATAAATATGAGCAGAGTTCCTGGAACTTTCAAGGGTAGTGGGTAGATGTGGTGCTTTCACCTGTGATTAGTTAGAGGTAAGCGCTGTCTCCTCTCGTGCATTTGCATAAGAAGCATGGTGTGAAAACACACACTCTTATGTATAAACAGTTACCAACACGAGAAAAAGGAAACCCTGAAAAGAAAGCTAGAACTGACTACTTTTACCCTACAAGTTCAGGTTACGGGGAGTTCCAGGAAGCTCAAGGTTACAATTCGGTTAAGTTTTTAAAGTTGAAGATTTCTATAAGTAAAGACCCATCCTGTACTATGTCTCAGTGCACTATTGTAAGAGCAGAGACGGAGACAGACAATTAATGGGTCAGTTTGTCTGATAGAACTACAGTGAAGTGCCGCTGTGCAAATAACTGTAATAGTTGAAGTTTGTGATAGGCAATTTAAAGAACTCATTATTTTGATGTGATCTGTATGAGAAACCTCTTGTTCTCCATTTCTGATTTAATGAAGCAAGAGCGCTTTAAGGAGAAGAAATCTTTCTTCCCAGGTGCTTTGATGATTTCAAGTGAAGTGACCGGAAGAAGTACAAAAGAATATGCATGGCATGGTATAATTGCTCTTATGTCTGCAGTCAGTCATGTAGACTGTGTTCTGTAATGAAAACAGATCTCAGACTCTGAGATATTATTACAGGGAACAGAGCTGCAGTTAAAAAGCAAAGACAAATTCAGGAAAAGGCCTAGAAAATTACAATGATGACTGGCTTTTGGCTGCTTTGTGACCACTGTATTGTTAAACCTGTAGTGATAAAAGCCTGAGTATTGCTGGTAGTGACTTTACAGTATTTCTTCAATGCAGTACTTTTATACAAGTATATTGTTTTACACTTAAGCTCTAAATGACTGCTTAGGTCTCATAGATTGATGAGACCTCCAAACAGTATTTCACAGTTCACAGTTTTTGTTGGATCTTGTCAGACTGGGGATCAAACCATTGGCCTTCCAGTCATAAGCTTGTCCAACCTTTAGCACACCACTGACCCACTGGTTTGTAGATGGGGGAAAACTATACATTGATTATAATGCTGTTTTGTTTGTTTTTACTGATTAAATAAAAGCACTTCACAATGGATTGTGACACAATCCTGTTTAAAAAATGTGGGACGCTCAAATTTTGAAAAAAAATTGCAAACAAAACAGTATGCAGTATTTTAAGTCATATATTTGATTGAAAATAGTCAAAGTCAAATGCTGAAGCTAAGAAATCTAACATTTTTTGAAAAATCTATTTAATGCCAGCAACATGTTCAAATAACTTAGGACAGACACAACAAAAAACTGAAAAAGATGTGTAATGCTAAAAACGCTAGAATTACCACATTGTGTTTTTATACCTCTACCAGCCAGGGAAGTCTTAGTTGACATACATGTGTGACTGAATGACTCATACTCTAATCAGTTTCTGCATGAGACCAAGTTGACGTTGCCAAGTGCCAGATGTCATGAAATTCTCTCCAGATGTTTCTGAGAAATGGCACTGATAAGAAAGGGACATGAAATCACAGTGACCGTGACCTTTCACCATTTCATCTTTGAGTCCAACAGCAAATTTGTGCCAGATTTTAAGACATTCTTTCAAAGCATTCCTGTGATATCTCATAGAATGGTACAGATGAGAGGTCACAATAACCTTGGCCTTACCATTAAAATCGAATCAGTTCATCAGTGCAAGTGGACGTTTGTGCCGAATTTGAATAAATTCCCTCAAATGTGTTTGTCATATATCACGTTCACATGAACATAGTATACGATATTACGCCTGGAACATGTCTCAAAAACAAGTTGGTGGAACATCTCACAACTAATTAGATTAATGGACAACAGGTCAGTATTGTGATGCAGCAAGGCAGTTGTCAGAAAAGAAGATGGGGCAAGATACACTATTTTGTGAAAGTCATGGTTAAATATTTCAGGAACTTAATAACATTTCTCAACGTAAAATTGCAAACAACTTGTGGAGTTCTTCATCTACAGTACATAAGTTTATTAAAAGATTAATAAAATGCAGAGAAATCTCTGTGTGCAAGGGACGAGGCCAAAAATCAATACTGAATGGCTGTGATCTTCTAGCCCTCAGGCATTAAAAACACACGGGTCTCTGTAGTAGAAATCTTTATGTGTTCAGGAACATGTCATGGTTTATTGCTGCATCCACAAATACTAATTAAAACTCTACAATGCAAAAAAAAACATATGTATCTAAACAAAATCCAGAAATTTCTCTACCTTCTCTTGGGCCCAGCTTATTTAAGATGGACTGAGACAAAGTGGAAAACTCAAATTCAGAGTAACCATATATCTTTCAGAAAACAATCACATTTCTCACTTTTCAACATTTGATATGTTGTCTTTGTACTATTTACAGCTCAGCAGTCATCATATCAAATGAAGACTGGATTTATCTTTACCTTAGCATCAGTGGTAAATAATGTATTTTTTTTCTTGAATACTGTCATCCTAAATGGAAAAATGCTACAGCAGGTGAGCGACAAACCGTCTTCAGTTCGATGGTGATCTTTATAAGTGTCTGCTAAATGACAGTGTAATGTAGTAGCCCAGCAAATCACAGAAGCTTCTCTTTAGATGATTTATTTGTCGGAGCAGTAGGAAGTGTAACATTTCTCTGTGGTGGCCAAGATTTTATTGTGGTGGACCGCCAAATAATACCAGTGAACTTATAATCTAATAAGATCAATTTCATTATGTCCTTTTGACTTTACTCTCTCATGTGAACCTGGCTGTTAAAAAGAATCATACTGTTTATCCATCTATGTAAAAAACACAAAACAGACTTTACAACTTAAACTGCATATGGTAGCTTTAAATATATTTTTGTTTGTGTAATTGTATATAGAATATTTTATGTGGGAGGCTAACACTAATGTTGACATGTTGATGTATGCAAATTAGCCATGAGGTGTGAAGATACCTTTCAGTCAAGTGTACAACCAGACTAGCTCAGAGCGTTAACATTAGCTCATAAGTTAGCTGTAACCACACACATTGTGAGTCAAAGTATTATATAATGTTGTTATTCTGTAACACTAATTTGACTTACCAGTTTTACCCACTGTACTTTTGTGAAAGTATTCAGCCATTATTTTGCTAACGTGGTTTTAGTCTGCACCTTTCTACTATTATCTACTTCTTCTTCTTTGCTTTTACTGGCATGATGGGCCACTGATGTTAACAAAGCCATTTGAACCTGAAATTGTTAGAGCACCCTTAAAAATGCATTTAAAATTGTCACTGTTGACAAGTATTTGGGGAATAGGGGGTGTCAACTTAGCTGATTTCATATAGTAGCCATTTCTATACCTTTTTCTCTCACTGCTTATTCTAGTTGTAGTTGTATTTGTAATATTTCCATTTACACTTTAATGCCAAGCATTATTTGTTAGTATGATATATTACTGAATATGGGATAAAAATACAGGGCAAAAATTGTCTTCCAAATTAAACAACTAATTGTTCTGACACTGATCAGCATGATGGCATAATGTGTCAGTACCAAACAGTTACAAATCCTTTTTTATCATGTGCTAATGTTTTATTTAGAGTTTGTCATCGTGGTTTATAAAGAGAAATATTGTACAGTTTAGCATAAAATAGCTACTTTGTCAAGGTAGTGGAGAGACACCGTAGTTTTTAGTTACAGTTTAAGCTGGTTACAGAAAGAAATGCTTGGTTAAGATTAGGAAACCATTGTAGTTGTTATTTGTTGTCTTGCATTGTGAACATTACGTCTGTTCTTGTTGCTCACAAGTCTATTCTTATCATTTTTTTTTATGTATGCCATGCACATGTGTAGAACCTGAACCTCAGAACCAAAAAGAAATATATGAGTGCTGCTGCAGTAGATGGTGTAATGCTTAGTGATTTATTAGTGACCCTTCTGCCTGCCTCTTAGTGATCATGGTGGTGACCTCGAACAGTTAGCGCTGCTAATGTCATGACACCATCTTTTACAGACGGGTACCATCCAAAACTTCTCAGGGTAACATCTTGAACATTCCTCAGTCATGCTCTCTTCCTATTATCTCAATAAATTCAATGCTTCATATCCAGCATTCAGTCAATGCCTCATTTCCCCATTTTCTTTGCCGAGGCTGGCTCTTTGCCATTAAAAGTCATTTATGGTGTAATTTAGTGGAATTGTGTCGAAGTGGCAGTGCGAAATTTGGAAGCTGACAAAATTCTTCCACAGACTTGATTGCAACTGTGTTGTTACCTGCTGTGCAGAAGCTTTTAACGATTGATTTTCTTTCTGCTCTTTAAACGTGAGGCACAGACGTGACTTAGATTGCACATAAATGCACCAATGTAAGTTACAAAGTACAAGTGGAAGTGGACTTCTACTGAGTCACTGATGAAAACTGCTGCGATAATAAAGACACTGCACTAAGATTAAAAGACACACAGTAAAGGGCTAAAGTAAACCTAATGAAGATCAGTGCTATCACGTCAAATTGAATTGAAATGATGTCTCCTGAATTCAAAAGTTAAAGTTATTATTGTAATGTGCTGAACAAATCCAAGCAGTATGAAAATCCCCTTCATAAACAGCTTACAGTTGAAGAGAGTCGTGATACATTTAACAGCTTTACATAACAGCAGAAGTTTCAGAAATCTTTCCTCATGCATTTATTCAGCCTTAAAATAAAACAGAGTTGCAGAGGCACCACAGTGACAGTGTTTGTTCTGCAAATGAAAATTATCATGAAAAACTCTGGCCCATATTTACAGACGAAGAAAAAAGAGCAAGTTTTCTGTTGATTAATTGAATAAACACTGAAATATGTTTAAACCAGTAACAAATGAATACTTCACTGTGTATGAAACTATGATAAAGCTAGATATCCTGTATGAGCATTAAAATCCTTCATCATCGTTGATGCCAAGATGCTTGTTTTTTTCCAGTAAACAAGTCATTGGCTACAAATCAGCCAAACAATATTGATAATCACAGCATTACTGATGTTTTATACTGAATTGTGGGACAGCCAGAGAATCTGTGCATATATCATCAAAACAGTGGTATATTATAGCAGGTTTGAACAATGTGTTACAGAAGGGAAAATTAAAGGCTAGTGTAAATATAGTTTGAGGCATCAGTAAAAGCATCTTATGTTGAACATTAACAGTATAATGTGACGCGCCACCATTGTGTGTTCTGTGAGACAACGCTCAATATGAACTGCACTTTCATTACTTCTGGAGAAGGTTGGCTTCAGTTCCTTCACTAAAAAAGTTATAAAACCTGCTGTGCTTTTTATACCTGTTATGACAAATAGCTGATCTCAACTGTGCCTTCACAAGTTAAAGGAATAGTATTCGGAAATATGCTCAATTGTAATGTAAACATGATAACTGGTTTCCGTAATCGGGGTAGGGGATTAGAGAAACCTGATCCCCAGGTAGATTTCTCCCAGAGAACACGATTTGTCTGCTATGTAAACCACATGACCAGGTTTCTAATCGGCTTCTTACAAGAGAGCATGTGCAGGACAAAGGCTGCAGACACTTGCCGCTCTAATACTTTTAACAGAGAGGAGCGGCTAGATGACAAGTGAGATCATTGGGGCGATGCTGCCTTGTTTTTAAATCAAGTCAAGTCAGTTTCTACTCTGCAACCGACACTTATCTGCAGTTCTCTCTAAAGGAAATCTGTGCCCAGTCTGACGTGTAGCCTAGTTAAACACCTACAACATTAACATCACGAGGGATTGTTAATGTTGTGGTGAACAAGGGTCAGCATAAGCAATCTGACCAGTCTGTGGCTAATCTGCCTCATACACAGCAAGCTCTGATACACAAGCTGTGTTTTGACATCTGTCGTTGTGTCATGGCCAGAATTACATTATTTCTCATGCTGATCCCTGTCCACCACAATATTAAAACCATCAGGTAGTGTTTCTGTGGCTGATTGGCGTAGTCACTCACTTTAAACCTCATGCAGGTAATAGACTGTATATAGGCTACATAAGGCTTGCAGCATTGTTTGGCCCATTCAGATGTCCAAAATACTCAGCTCCAGTTGTGTATGTGATGCAAAATGACACAAAGATGTCTTCATTTCCATTCAGTCAGCTGCATTCTCAATTTGGTTACAGAATTATAATTTAATGTGATAAAATTGATCTGGTTAAAGAAAAACTGTGCCTTTATTTTTACATCGTCATCTTTCATGCATGTTTACACAGATTTCCAGTAACCAGATTTCTTTAGTGCGTATGCACTTGTTTACTGATAACCTGAGAAACCTGGTTTCTCTGAGTAACTTTGAGTGTTACTTGAGTGCATGTAAATGCGCTGAATGAGCTCAAGCATACATAGCCAAAGCTCCACACGAATGGTTTCAAAACAATGTTAAAGATCTGAGGTGGGCGAGTCAATTGAGAATTTGTGGCTGGACTTGAAAAGGGCTGCTTGCTTATGATCCCCTATTGATCCCTATGAAATGTCCAGATGTACAAAGTAGCAGAGACATCTACTAAAAATACTGTGCCTCTGCTAAATGCTGACTGAACTGGGTGAATACTTCATACGTCATCACTTATTATGTGGTACATATTTTTAATGAATTTATATTACTTTGTAGAGATCTGAGATCTGTTCTTACTTTCACATTCTATTCTGCTGATCTGTGTGTTGTTGTATGTTGTAAAAAGAAAAATAAGAGGTGAAAACTTCCAAGGGGGTGAATATTTTTAATAGACAAGTATACATATGGGTAAATGATTTTTGCCAAAGATAGGATTTATTCTAAGTACGGTGTGGAATTTGATTCAGGCGTGCCGAAGCGAAGGAAAACTTACTAAGGTGGCCACTAGCTCCTGGTCTTTGACCTGTTACCTGTTTTCTTTAGTAATAGCTGGTGTTTATTGCTAGTTTTCATTCTGTCTTTTCTCCACGGCTTGTGCTGTTTGACCGCTGTAGTGTGAGATGAAAACTTTTGCTAGATGTTTTGACAGCCCAGCCTTGTAAGGGGGCCCCGCAGGGATTCTTCTGGTGGTCCCCGGTGGTTCAACTGTGTTTGTTGTCATCATCAACCCTTGATAGCCGCTAACCCAGAATGTCCCTTGTGCATGCTGCGCCTTCCTTTCCTCACTGATAACATGTTGTACTCTGTGTCGGAGCCCTTGCCACTGATTTTACTGTTAGTGGTGGTTGTGGCCTTTGGAGATTTCTTGTAAACAAAGGAAAGTTGTGTTTACATTCAGTTATACCCACCAAATGCATTATTTCTCTCCTCATAAATTATTCCACCACTAACTGTGATCTGAACCAGTGTCTCCTTTGAATTGGGATTTTATTCATATTACACAGTATAAACGGTATTGTGCAGATGATGCTAACTTTCTGCCTGACATCATGTTCTGGGGGCAAGTTTTGTGTTTGCAGTAATTTGTTTTAGAATACAAAAATGTTGCTGTTCTTATTTTACATTTTAAAAGCAGCACAGTCAGTCTGATGTGTTCTATTTGATACTACATGAACAAGAATGTTAGCGGCCCCCTCTCCCCTTCACTCCTCCTCCCAGCATGCAGTTTGAAGCTATGGTGACAATCTGTTAGTGCGGCTGAGAGCACACTAAAGCGTTCTCTCACTGAGGATTTCCCCACAGTCTACTCTTACAGCTTGTACTGTATTTCAGATTCATACAATCTTCACCTCCTCTCTGTCTATTTTTTACTTTACATTCCCACTACACATTGTTAGCAAACTGCAGCAGGCACTACTGTCGCAGATTCAGTCTCTGGTACACTGTAATGAAGTCTGAAACAAATCGTGTTTTACTTAAACCACAGAAATCTCTGTAGAAACAACCTGAGCTGTCCCGTAAAGCCCGGAGATGTACCAACGTAAATCCTCTGAAGCTGGATTCAATTATTACTCTGCTCCACTACAGTTTTTAAAGTTATGTGATGAAAGAGTCTATTGCAAAGAGTGTGTGTGCAAGTGACTCTTTCAGGGGTGACATACTACAGCAGGTGGAAGAAAGCACATCTCAAGAAAAAATTAAATAGCAGCAGCAGCTGAAGGCAGTAAACTTATAAAAGACATTAACTGCAGTGCAGAGTAGTGCCACAGCGTCATTAAGCAATGGTATAATACCTCACCAGGCAGCAATTAAAATGACCATTAATGCAAACTTGTACCACTACATCTCTCTTCTGTTGCAGTCCATTAGAAACCCAATGAAGTTGGCATGTTTCAGCTCATTTGGGTCAATGTATCAGTCAGCTAATGCTAAAGGATCCCAGTCCATTTTCAACTCAGAACATCAGTGTGAAAACAGCATTAGTGGCTGAAGTTCATATTACTTTTTTACAGTGTGCGTTGATTACTATGGTGCGACACTGTGACGACTAAGACTTCAAGCTCATTTAGTTCTAAAAGCTGAAAAGGATACACTCTAGTAATGTACAGTTAATGGATTAGCTAATTATTAGGATTAGCTATGACTGTTGATAACACAATGGCTCTTATTCTACTTATTCTTATTCTTTTTGTTGTTGATGTTGCTACGTGTTGCTAAGTGGAATGAGTTATTTCAGATCTTCAGGGTTCTAGAAGTTCATTTATTTTGTGCATAGACATTGTTATGTTGCTGGAAGTTCACTTCAAATCTCCCATTGGCTCAAAACGCTTCAGGATGAATCATCTGTACACAAGCTACTAGCTCCCGTTTTAAATATATAAAAGTGTGAGATATGAACAGTACGATATCTGAGATATAACTGAAAAAGGTACAAACATTCAAGAATGCATGTGCACCAGGAGGTAGAAGACTTTTTCACTTGTTTGGAGTAAAGAAGCTGCTGTATGAAGTTTTCCATTTTCCATTCCTCCATGTAAAACCATCCAACCAGTGTCTCGTCACTGAGGTCGTTGTCTGTCTTCAAGATCTGGTAACATAGCTCGGAAACCTGAGCATGCACTGGCATCTGCTACATTGGTCCACTAGTTTGTCTCTCATCTGATATCAGCCTGAAAGTGAACATACATACAAGTTAGCAATGTAACAAATGGCAACTATAAACTGTAAAATGTTCATATACAAGTAAAGTTGTTCATAGAAATGTGTATTTTTGCAGCGTTGTATTAATTTCTACTCTATCAATCACTGAATAATAGAATACCCAGCATAATTAGTTAGGCCTGTATTTATTTTTAGGTTTGACAGCTTAGCAGTATGGTTGTGTTGTGTCATGGATGAGCTTGTAATCTATATGAAATGAAGGTTTTCTCAGTAACAAATTAAATCAGGTAGTGTTTTTTGGAGTACAAAGTACAAAAAAATAAAACATGTTTTTTAGGCTAATTCACTCTTGCCAAAATATTTGGTACTGAATGTTGTGCTTACAAATGTGTGTCAACACTGGGGAAATTAAATTAGTGCTTGTAAAAAGACGAACATTTTCTCTGACGAACTGTGTCAGTATATAATATAATTTCAGATTTTTTTTTGGTATTATGTATTGCACATTGCTCTGTTGTCTGGTAGGTACAGCAGACTGCAAAGAGTGGTTGGTGCCCAGCAGCCAACATTGGTGGGACTGTCTGGGCATAGGGCCATGGCAGATTTTTAATCCTAGTCCAGAATTGACAGTTGTTTTGTTTACATCCACAAGTCCAATATTCAGGCTATTCTTATGTCTGCTTTGGTTTACACCAACTCCTGAGAAAAGTGTTTTGCTGTAAAGCAGGGCAAATGCTATGGTTGACTGTAGGTAGTGTATATTTGGAGACATTTTGTTGAAAACGGCTACCTGCTACATCTAAAAACAAGGTTAATGAGACTGGTCAGACTGAACAGCAGTGTAGTTGTTGGGTGTAAAATCCACACAGTAAGCTGAAAGTAAGGCTAAAAACTTAAAAAGTGAAAGAGGCCATGTTATGCATAATGTTGTGTTATATTATATAGATTTTTATTCTGGAGCTTCACTGAAATAGTTTTGAACAATTTACAATTCCAAACTGCTTCTTTTTCCCCTGCTCCATATGCAGGTGGGCTGAGTCATGGCTCAAACACACAGTGACTGAGCACCACCCTGTTCCTCCACTGGCTCCAGAGGCTACAAAAACAAAGTATGTTTACAGTTTACAGCACTCAGTTTTAAAGGGTTAATTGGTATTAGATACATGAAAAGGGCAAGATTAGGTCAATTATTGCACAATCATGGAATTGAATTTATGGTCTTTAAATTTCAGAAGTAATATGAAGTGTCTTAACTGAAGTACAGATAGCAGTTGTTTACAATATGATTGTGTGGTAGGAAGCCACTTACACCTGATTACATTGCTAACTGACTTTTTTTTACAGTTTAGACATACTGATACAGCATAATATGTAGAATTATGATGTAGAGCTAACTTATGTGCTACAGAGATGAGTCATTGGATTGTGGATTTTCAGTGTCATGGTAACGTTTGGTGACTGAAGTATATATATTCAGTATATATTATATAATATATTAATGTGGACCCCAGGGAGACTAGTCAATGTTACAATACAGTAGCTAATGCTGATCTTAATAAAGGAAGTTATTCATGTAAATGACACATTTAGAGTAATTAACAGTTGCAGCTGAACCAGTCAGTTGCTTCATTTTAAAACAACGATATATTTTATAGACCAAAAAAAGATCAATTGAGAAGAAATTTGGTTGATTTATCAGTAATGAAAATTATTGGCTTTAGCTCAAAATCTCCCATTTTCAAATGAAATGTTCACCCAGCCTGTACAGTGGTTCAAAGCAGCAGATATGTAGTCATCACAGAAATACTGTATGTCCTTATAACAGGGGAGATATAAGACCTCATCGAAGAAGATACAACGATCTGTGGAGAAACACACTCCGATTCAATTTCTTTGTTCAGTATTGTCACTGACTGAAAGAAAATATTGTAAGGTCTTGCTCCAAAAGAGAAGGAAAGGTAAACTTATTTCGAGTAAGACATCTCCTGCAGAGTATCAAACATGATTAATAGACATATCAGTGTTGCCAGTTCATTAATACAAGAATGAACATGTTTAAGGAGACTGCTGCACCTCAAGCCTCCTTTTAAATACAGTGGTGTATAGCACTAATAATATATGCCTGACAGTAACTTGGCTGGCTGTGGAGACATCAAGCTTCAGACTGTCTGCCCATTTTAAATAAGACACGTTGTCATAGATATGCAGACACAAGTTTTTTGTTCGATTAATTGGATTTGCAGCCTGGGTGTGCTGGGACAAGGCGACAGAGGAAAGATAATACTGGTTGAGTACACTTGCAGGTTACCATATGCTGTGTATGTTAAGTATACTGACATGGAGGACAAAGATATTTATGCTCCTGATCTCTGTGTTCCGCACTGCAAAGACAGTCATAAATTAAACACAAACAACTTTCCCAGCACATACATCTCGTTACCCTACTTCCCTCTAGCCTCCCAGTGTCGTCAGCTCACCAGTCAGTCAATTTTGCTGCATAGCAAAGAGTATTTACAGTTCATTAATGAGGCGGCTGGGGACGTGGGATGCGGGGATGGAGAGCTCCTGGGACGAAGAAGTCGTTTGAAGGAGAACTAGCAGAGTGACAGTGTTACAAAATGTACATCTGAGAGAGGATGTGTTCGGGAGGCGGAGAGGGGTGGTGGAGGGAAAACTGAGAGGCCAAACTGAGCAAAGCAAAAAGCTTTATGCTCTAGGTTACAGCAATGTCTTCATTATTCATGTGTCTGGATGGAGACAGACACCGAGCAGCGCAAGAGGACCCTCTTTACTCTGCTGACCTTTGATAATTAACACTGCTAAGGCTCAGTATAACTATACTTAACATTTGATTCCTAGATTTTTTTTACTCACCGTGACATCATTTTAAATTACTTTCATAGCATATTTGTTTTTTACAAGGCAGCAAAGCTTGAAATCTACAGAATTTGCTGAGGAAATTAGTAGCTTATATAGAAAATCTGTCAGCAGTTCCTGGTTTTTCTGTGCAGTGTCTGGCAGTGCATTGGCCTCCCAGCAGGGAGGAAGCACATGGCGCTTGAAAAGAAATACCATTTTGGTGCATCCCAGAACGCCCTGCAGTCAATAAAGAGTTGTCATCTTGCCCCACCTAACAAAAGCCAAGCCTGTCAAAACCAATATGAGCTCTCATCGATTTAAATATCCCCCCTTTTTTCAGCTGAGGCAACAGCAAGGGAGATTAGTAGCATGGTTGCAGCGACCAGAGCGATGGATCTGGACACACCATCAGTTATTCAGAGCTAATTTGATTTAGCAACTGACAAGCAGACCGTATTGAGTCTAGGAAGACGAAGAGGGATAGGTGGTGGCGGCAGGTGAGGTGGTACTATGTGGGGAGGGGGGATCATAACAGATTAATAATCATAATTGACAAGTGGCAAAGTTACCAGTGCAGGAAGCCAGGTCCCCTATGCATGATGGATGTCATTTATCACTGCAATAACTGAGGGACCTTTGCTGGCTGGAGTTGGCTGAGGCAGGTAAGGGACCCTGCATCTCTTTAGTTTGAGGTCTTCTGTCAAAGTGCAAGTGGAGCTCCAAGAGACATCCAGCTGCAGCTAGCTAACATTTATCAGGAGGCTGTGGCCAAAGAAGTCACTTGACTAGTCAGTTACTGCAGGAGCTGACCATTCATCTTTAACCCATTCCCAAGGGGTTAAGGTCATCTCTTGTGTGGAGGATGAGCAGGAAAGACACTTCTGATTCAGTATATGTTCTGTGGCAAGTAAAATTAGAGACATACCTGCACAAATACCTTAGTAACCATGGTAACAATTTTTCCGCGACAAGTATATGAGCCCCTATGTGGATAGTGGGTTATAAGACTGGCAGACAGTCGGCTGGTGAAGGTAACAGAGATCAAGCAAACATGCCTGCTCTTGCCCACTTCAGACAGGATGAGCGTCTGTTGGCAGTGGATGGTCCCACAGTTTTGGCCCTAACTTGACTTTGTGTGAGCTGCCTATTGTTGACCTTTCATGCATGTTCCAATTGTTTAGTGTATAGCCCTCTCACATATTTATTTATCTACCTGACTGCTCCATCCTGCAGTGGTGGTAAATCCTGTCCTACACTTTTTTTTTGCGAATGATAAGGTAATGCCACATTGATTGGGATTATGGTTTTAGGTTTTTGAGTATTGGACCCAGAAAAGCAGTCAAAACACAGGGCTTACAAGGGCTAAACACCAAAAGTCACAGACAGTGGTAAAGGTACAGCAAGGTGGAGTGGATAAAGAGCAGGTGAATGATGGCTCAAAATTGTGGCACAGGTGTGTGGACAAGATGGCTGTCTCTAGTCTGCCATGTGGTCACCAAAAAGAGAAACTCATTAAAAACAGAAACTAGGATGGAGAGTTGCTTCATAGAATGAGAGCTAACAATCTGGCAAGGGGTGAGAGTGAGGAGAGCTGCTTATAAATGCACACGTGGAGGTGATGAGGCTGATTGGGTGAGCAGTGTGAGGAGAGAGAGATGAGCAGGAAATTGCCCAGAAAAGGCACAAACCAGAGGCCCAGGCTGGAGACTGTGACAGATTATGTACTTTGAAGGAACAATATAGAAATAGTGTTGGGGATAGCAGGATGCATCGCTATGCTGAGTGATAATCAGTAGAATTAAAATAGATTTAACGACACTCAAAATTACTGCAAACACAAAACTTGCCCCCAGAACATGATGACACAGTTTTACATTAAATAATGAACCTATTTAATGTAACCAGGCTGACTCCTGATAGACATTCACATTTACAAGAGACTTTACAGTGCACCACATATAGCTGTTCCAGAATTACACCTTTTTCCTTTATACCAGGCATTAAAAAATTATTAGAGCTCAGTAAGTAAAAAAAATAAGACCAAATTTTTAAAGTGGAAATGTTGAGAATACACTTGCCAAGTCAAGATTAAAATCAAGCTTTTGAGAATGAACCAAACTCCTAGCTTTAGTGCAGCTGTTCAGAAGGAGAAACCACACAAACTTGGAAGAGGTGGCCACATTTGTGTAAACTGAAATACAGTAGCTGGTAATGGATGGTTATACCTGCAGGCAAGACAGAGAGGATTCGTTGTATCACAAGATAGAATAAGACAAGTCATTGAGTTATTTGATGCTGAAGGTGTGGAGCGTGGCTGTGGCTAGCAGAATTCATATAAATAATCAAATATAAAAATCAACATGTCATTTCTAAAGCCTTGATTACGATGATTGATTATTGTGATAATGATACTTATGGTGATCTAGAAAGAAGTACTGAACATTTTAGCAGTGATTGCAGCTTGCAGGCAGCAGCATTTATTAATGCAAACAAAGTGAAGGGCATTTTCCATCCTTCTTTTCCAGTGAGCTTCTGTCCTTGACTGCATTTACATGCACTTAGGTAACCAGGTTACTCAGAGAAAAAAGCTTTCTCAATTAGTGGGGGAACAGAACAGTAACTTAAGACACCTGGTTACTGGAAATCTGTCTGTTTTTTCCTCCATCTCAGACCTCTTTTGGGATTATAGCTCACAAATTGTAACTGAGGCGGTAGTGTTGAAGCAGCTCCCGTTTTCAGGAGCTAAATCATTATCATAGGCTGACAAGCTGCTGTTACTATTACTCACACTGGGCCTGTGTCGTTGTTATGCACTGGGGAACGTACAGTGAATGTATCATTATATCATTGATATGGTGAAATGACTTTTTTTTTTTTATCATGTAAAAATGTATACCGGTGTTATCGTTGAAAGTATGATACGGCATGACCTGCTGACTAGAGATGGAAATTATGACTCTCACAGCTTGAGTCTTTTCCAAGAGTCCATTGTTCTTTCTTACTAGGTTACTAGGTTATATGCATAATAACCCCCAAAAACATTAAGTTTTGGGAACAATTTGTATCCCTATCACATTAACACTTAAACCATCCCTCCCATCAAAGTCATTTCTTTTTGCATGTGGGGAGCACTAAATTACTCATATTGCCAGTGATCTGCATTATAAGCATTACATGCATCCAGCTTCAGGTGTGTGTGCCTTGTCTGTTTGAGCCCAGGCTAAACACACACACACCTGCTGTGCTGAGCAGGGAGGTCACAGCAGACTAGACACAGAATCCTTCCCACAGGTTTGTGCAGAGGTGTGACTGTGCACTGTTTAAGTGAAAGGGAGAGGAGTAGATTTGGGGCAGGCCATGAAAACAGTGCAGAACATTAAAAAGAATAGCTCTGAAGGTAAGACTCTGATCCATTTGCTCATTCAAAAGAGCCGAATGAATTTACTATCACTAGGCTTGACCAAATTCCATTGCATTCTGGTCTGTAGACATAAATACAGCTCTGGAAAAAATTAAGAGACCACCGCAAAAATATCAGTTTCTCTGATTTTGCTATTTAAAGGTATATGTTTGAGTAAAATTAAAATTTTTGTTGTATTCTATAAACTACTGACAACATAACTCCCAAATTCCAAATACAAATATTGTCATTTAGGGCATTTATTTGCAGAA
>JAUMHL010000003.1:19464975-19480213 GCA_032362345.1 Sandelia bainsii
TAATGTTTTAACTTAGGAAGTGTTCAGAAATCAATATTTGGTGGAATAACCCTGATTTGCAATCAAAGCTTTCATGCGGTGACCTCTTTTTTCCAGAGCTGTATAATCTGCTTAGGACCAAAGTATTGGTGAATCTTCTTTGGATAATGCTCCTTCTGTCCTTAAACATTGTGTAAAAGTCAGAGGTACAGAACACAAGTGTGGGAAAATATTCATCTACCCGAAACTTTGTTTCCATTTTAAACACAATTATTACATTGAATAATGAATACTGTTTTTTTCTTATCTTCAATAATTTCAATGTTAATCCTAGATCTAATCATAATATTACCCCCCCTTAGGGGTGTTATTGCATCTCTCTACCCATGGAGACATTAGTCCTCATATAGATGGAAGTATTGGAAAAAATGCACACTGATAGAGACAGAGAATCAACAAAAAGAATCAGAAGAAAAAAATGTTGAAACCCGTAACATAGACAGAAGAGAGAGAAAATCACCTAAGATATGGGTTTAGGAGGGTGAGCAATGCTGGAAATGAGAGTAGGCATTACACAGCCATGAGCTGATGGAAATGAAAATGTATTGATTGTTTTTCCTGTTGACCAGATTAAATCTAAGGGGTTGTGCATTGAAATTATTAAAAGACTGTGTACTTATTTCACATGAGCATAAAATCAATAACCATTTCAGGCAACCACTGTTAACATATCCTTTCTTTTGAAGCCACAATTCCCCTGGAGAATTACATTACTGCCTTTTTTCTGTTGAAGTGTTTTTGCAGACCTTGGTCCATCAAAACATAAATCTCATGTTCTGATTATATCAAAGGTGTATTTAAAGCAGGTTTTATCTATCTCTTTTTTTAGAGCGTTCTAGACATGAAAATTGGAAATGAAACAGTCTGAATGACTTAAAACTTCAATGACTCATTCTGCACTTCTCATCTGGACATTAACATTTGATTGGAGCATTAAAAGACAACAAAGAAAGTATGTAAAAAGATATTGTCTCTTATCACTGAATAATTACAGATTTTCAAGGATCTTTTGAATTGTGTATTTGTCTCACTTTTCACACAGGATGGACAGGTAGACATACTCAAACAAAAGCTGATGGTATACAGAAATGAAAGTGCTTGTACATGAAGTGATAGTTGGAGGTAATATTCCTACTTGCCTGCAGAGCGTCTTCAGTTCAGGCCGGGTTCATCAAGTGGTTGGAAATGTTCTATTCATACACACTGGCGCAGTAACGTCTCAGCTCCTGCAGAGTTTTTGGCAGCACATCCAAGCATCCCTGTCCCCTGAATCTGTGATTGTAAAGTCACTCTCCTGTTCCTGGAATCACTCAGACAAAGAAATATCCTGCTAGAAAAACCATTTGAACAAATATTAGACTGTGTCTTGAAAGGGATCCTTGCAGTCAAAAATAATGTGTAGGTACACTGTATACCAACATTATCTACTGTGTACATTGGGCATGATAGAAGGACAGGAAGAATCCATATTGCCACCACCAACCTGTCTTCCAGGTCTTATGTTCTTAAGTCTTATTATTTATGACACTTTCTGTCTAGATTTTTGCCCTTCTGGACTCGACTGCTCGACTACTTTAAATTAATAAACTACTTATTAAATTTGGGCTTGTTTCCATAAATGCAACTTCATCATACATGTACAGAAATTGGATGGCAACCGTTATTCCATTTATACAATTATTTCCTCTTCCTCTGCTGTCAAACCTGAATCACATTTCTGCAAATACTGACTGAACAACTGGCTCCTGGGACTGGTGCACTATTGGCAGGTTGGAAATTTAGCTAAAGAACCTTGATCTAAGCAAACTTGGATGACAGGGCATCAACTCTCTTTGACAACTTTGTGACTCTGCCCTATATCTATTGGTGCAGTTTCACCAGATGGAGGCAGCCTATTATTTCTTTTTCATTTTCAATAGCAATTTATGATTTATTTAGGCTAGGAACTTTACCACAGAATCATCCATCAATTATCTTATTTCCACTTCTTGTTGCAGAAGTGCTGGAGTAAATACCAGCTCACACCACTGAATCATATAACAATGAAAAACACATCAGTAAAAAAAATATTAGCCAGCTCACACTCATCCAAACATCCAGGCAAAACCAACCACTCATACTTACTGTGCTTAACATTAATTTTGAAATATTAGTCAGGGCTGCTTTAATAGGTGGATTTCTGTCAGCTGCATCTTTCACTTCATGATACTGTAAAGATAGACCGAGTATGGCAAGCTAGATGCAGTTTCTTTAAGAGGTGATAAACCATTTGCAGGCAGCATGGAGGGAGTTCATATCAGTGGATGTGCTGGAAAATGGCAGCACAGGAACCAGTCACATGTGAGATTAGTTGTAAATGAATGTACATCCTATTATTTAACTCACAACATAGAGCTCTATTCAGATGCAGCGCTGCACTGATGTACAGTACATCATAACTTGTGAACCTTAACAGCAATAAAAATGGCAGGCGGTAAACTAGACTTGGATCGACAATGTGATGAATCTGCACAGAAGAATTTACTTTCGAGTGTGGGAGGTGTCCATTTAGAGACTGTCTTTACTCTTATGATGATCCCTCACTGTAGTACACTAGCATCCCCTTGCCAGTCGCCCTTTAGCAGTAACAGATGCTTACTGTATGTGCCACAGTCCCATGATGTTTAAACCAGGGCATTTAGCACCAAAAATAATACTCAAAGTCACTTAAATCATTCCAAATTTTAACCAACAGGGATTGAACCTATTGTCCCTGTTTGTGTGGATTGTGCTTTATTTATACGGCACTCACTGTCTGGTGGAGTGCACAGCACATGTTCTCACAGTAATGCATATATTGAAGCCTTAACAAGTGATCCAGAACAAAGACGAGGCTTCTGTCTCACAGGGAGACAAACACTGCATTAGTAACAAAGCTATCTACCTATGCAGACAGAGACACGCATTTACCACTGAAAGACGCTCTAATGCACAGTCAGTCCCACTGGAGCTTCCATCCGACGGTCGCTGCATCCACAGCACAAGCTGTTGTCGTTGGCTCATCACATTCCATCACAGCCCATTTGCCTCTCAGTTAATCCAGTTCTCCAAACCCTTCTAAGTCTTCACACTCTCAGCATGTGAAAATAGATGGACTGGCTAAACATGTCAACATAGCACTTCTGGAACAGAGGGAATCAGCCAGAACATTAAACAGCACTGCATTAAAAAACAAGAAAATATTTGTTGTCTTCAGAAAATCTTTGACTGCTCGTTTAAAAAAATGTCACCTCACGTGGTTAGTGAAATTGCTGCAAATGGAAAGAGTTTAAAGACTCAAGCCTGAGCAGCAGGAGCTTGCTGCAAATGTGAATGTATTACTGTATGTAGAGTTTTAGTGGCTTGTTGGATTACACTCGAGAGCAACTTTAGTGAAATCCTGACTGAATTTATTGCCTCACAATGTCAGATTTTAATCACTGTACTATAGACTTGTTGTATATGGTTATTGATTTAGGTTAAAGATTTAGAAACTAATACTGTCATCATTTAAAGCCACTTTGGCTCACCTACAAGTGTCAATTGATCACCATCAGCACTGTTTAAAACAGGTCTTTCCAATAAACATGCAAGACCAAGAGTCAGACTTTACAGTCAGAGCTGTCTGGCTGTGACTTTTTCCACTCCTATAAAAATCATTTTTGCATAAAGAAATTTACCCATGTACCCTCTGGCCACAACTTTAATACATCTAAACAATCTAATTATCAATGCCATTACCTCCACTCTATTGCAATGGAACTAATGTTGTGGTAAATTGTAGGAATGCCAGTTTTCATGGACACAGTTATTGCAAGAATTGTGTCTCATTGGACTGTTTGTGGTTTCCATCAACTGTTCACACTCCCTCTGCTTTCCTTCTGTTCACATCTAAAGTGACGCAACTGATTTTGTTTCAGTCCATTAGCTGCTGCAGTTCTCAAACATTGCTCTCTTATTGGAGCTCATACCTTATCGTTAGCTGTGTACTTCAGCACAGAATCGCCTGTTTGAAGGTTCCAGCCATTTGCTGTTTCTGCTGGTCAACAGCAAGTCTTGGCTTCAGCAAGTCATGTTACACAGTCCACCAGTTGTCAATATGAGCTGTGGGGAACATAATGAGATGAAAGAAAACATGAAAAAGCTGAAATGAGTGTTGTGGCTGAAACCTTTGAAACAAACAAAACAAAACAACAACCCATACTCCAATGTGGTTATGCCACTCACATAAACGAAACAGAACAGTTTTCAAAAAGAATTAGTCTATGAGCACATAATAATGTTAAATTATTTGTGTAATTTCCTATTTCTTTTCATAAAAACGTCTATTCATTTTACAGCAGTATTTACCTCTATAAATGCATTACATTACACTTATTAGGAACCTCAAGCAGTGGCTCCCACAAATATACATTAGTGGCACCACAAAGAATTAAGCTTACCAGACCTCTGTTGCCTGCTCCTCATTCTCTTTGAAGGACTTGGGATGTCTAAGGATGTTATACAGACTGTAAAGTCTGTTGATTTATGGATATTGATATTTGTGATTTTGTCTTTATAAATACCATCCATCCATCCATTTTCTTAACCGCTTGTCCTCGTCACGGGGGGGTGCTGGAGCCTATCCCAGCTGTCATCGGGTGATAGGCGGGGTACACCCTGGACAGGTCGCCAATCCATCGCAGGGTCTTTATAAATACAAATTATTTTATTTGATTGGCATAATATCCGCTTATCTGTCAAGCTGCATTATGGGTAGTGTTGTAGTTAGGTTTGGAACAAAGAAGAAAGCACGGAAAGCTCTGGTTCTGCTTCACTGATTTTGATTCATCGTAAGTCAGACAATGCTACAGGAGGGGAATGCTAAATTAGTGGGGTTCTTTTTTAACTGGTCTAATTTGGCTTGGGAAAAGGCCAAATTAGACTTTTAACACTGCAGTAAGAATCCAAGAAAGCCTTGACAAAATTCCAAGGTGAAAAGTGAGATTGATTTGAAACTATGCTTCAGTGTACAGGTTGGTTCTGTTCCATTGCTGCAAGTCTTTGGTCTGTGTGTTGAGATGTCAAATTATCTGTGTGGATCTAAACAGACTCGCTCTCTGCTTTGATCAGGTGGAGAATCAATCAACACAGGAGGCAAATGTGAAAACTTGTACTTCATGATCTTCCTCCTAACCTTGGTTGAGTGTGGGTCATACTGAACTTGACTTTGGTGAACATAACTATATTGACATATAAATGGTTTAAAAGAACATCTATGTTCAATCTGTCAAGTGTAAAAAAAAAACACACACACACACACACAGAAGAACAACACTGACAAATGTCAGGCAAAGACTGTCATCTGAAGGTCTTATTTAGAAAGAATTACAAAGAATTTTGTTCATTAGTCTCATCTCTACAAACCATTGTAATTATCTTCTCACATAGAGTGTAGGCTGTTGTACCACTCTAAACTGAATCATTAGGAAATACAATTTCCCATATTGCCCCCTGGGACAACATCTTATCAAATTATGTGGTCAAATCTGGTGTCTAATGCGTATCTATTTAGAGATCTCTAAGCCTCCAAGGGTCTCTGATGTAAGACATTTCCGTTGAATATTAAGTCTATTTATTTTCTAACTGAGCCCTGACAGTAATACAGTATGCAGATACTGAAGCAGATGAAAGAAGTAGCTTGTTCACTGTAGAACATGGAGATGCAGGTGTAGATATGTTTAAGTACCTCCTGTGAGGACCATTTGGTGCTACAGAAAATTCAAAGAAAGTTTTAGTTGCGTCATGAATCCTTGGTGTTCTTTGAAGACAAAATGATTGGAAGCAACCTCCCCGCTGATCATTCCAGAAAAGTATAGAGCTCACATCAGTGGCCAGCACATTGAAATCACTTTGTTACACTTAATTCTCAGAAAGCAGTAATGTTCTGAGTCTACTGAGCATATTATGTGGGGTGTAGCTTTTTTACCTTACGTTTTTCTTCAAGCCTGTGGGAAATGACTCACTCTAAGTACATCTGGGGATGAATAGGTGACGATATCAGTGTGAATGATGAACATGTGTTGACTTTGTGCACAGCAACACTGACTATCAGTTGATTTAATCTGAGGCGTTCAGTCACTCCTTAAAATTGGAGGATCTTAAACTGCTTGTATTGACTGCTGACAATGGACTATAGTTTGAGCAGATATCTCTGTATTGTTAATAGACGTTAAATGAAACCTAGAATGAGCAGGAGGTTATCCATGATTCCTTATAGTCAACATAGCTTGACAGAATTTACAGTCAGGCCCAAAGGTTTTTAAAAACATCTAGACACTGTGACAACATATTTAAAATGAAGCAATTTAATGCAACAGATTTAACAAAAGTAACTGATTAACCGTCCAGTGACTACTAAGATTTTTATACAGTATACTGTATATAATTACATATTACATTATATTATTATACATTATATATTTTAAGAGGCTCAAACATAATTGAACAAAGTAACATAATTACAAATATAAGTTTTTTCAATACTTGGATGAAAATCCTTTGCAGTCACTGTCTGAATTCTGGATCCATGGACATGACTAGATACTGAGTTTCCTCCCTCGAGATCCTTTGCCAGGCCTGTGTCTGCATTTATTCGTATTCTGTTCACTGTAAAAGCCTAATTCAGGATAAAACATTATAATAATTATAATGTTTTACACACATACGAACATTATAATAATTATAATGTTTTATCACCCAGATTTATTTTGCTATTTACAGACTGACAAATGTAAATTATTATTATAAAACGGTAGGCTATTTTTGCCTGATGCACAAGGATTTCCAGAACCATGACTGAATGATTGACATGTTGTTGACAATTAAAATGTTTTTTTTGTTGTGTTTTTTCTGAAAGACATCAGACTCTCCTGAGCCCAGTATTATTCATAGTTGGAAAAAATAAATCTTGAAGAGAAAATTTGTTTTAATGAATTTGAAAAGTCGTTAATCAGGCCCACAACTTTTAAGACGATGGTGTGTCTGAAAACAAATCAGAAAGCTCCTGGATGATCTCACATCCTTGGTCTTCTCTCTTCAAACATTTCTCCTCAGGGCTTCATTATTATATAATTATAATATTTATCAACTCAGATCTTGTCATCTCTGTTTGTGATGACTTGACATCTTTTTAACATTATGATCTTGTTAAAATGTCATTGATACTACAAAAATGAGATTCACATCCAAATAATCTGAAGTTTGTTTGTGGTAACCTTTTTGACAATTTCTTCTTGACACTTTAAAGAAGAACCGGAAAAACAAAAGCAAAGAACAAGAGAGAAAATAAAGAGTGGTTTGACCTTTCCTTTCTGAATGGTCAAAAATGACACATGGTGCTAAATGGTTTGGTAGTGCATGCTGCTAGCCCTGTCAGTAGGGTTTTGCAGCAGTTGAAACGAGAGATGATGAGTGCACAAGGATTTGGGCAGCAAATCTGCATGCCCAAGAGACAGAAAAGACGCGGTCAGCAAAGCTTAGTTGGTCGGAACGTCTGTCTTGAAGAGATTGACTTAAAGATGTCTTTCACTCATCCAAGCAGAGATGTCAGCGAGACAGGCAGAAATGCGGTGGAAAGGATAGGAAGAGCTGTGTGTCACTGACATACTGTAGCAATGATAAGAAAGGCTGTGTGAGTGGATGATAGAACCTAGAGAGGTTGTATAGATAGAGAAGGTCAGCAGTGTCCAGAGAGAGAGAAGAGTAGAGGGCTGAGAACAGAGCCTTGCAACATACCTGTGGAGAGGTGCCTTGAAGGTCTCTCCAGGTGGATAGAACCTAGAGATGAGACAGATGCCCACAGTTCAGAGAGTACAGACGAGGATATGGTGATTTACAGATGTAAAAGGCTGCAGACAGATCAAGTAGGATTATGACACAGAACTGGGCAGGACCATTTGCAGTCCAAAGGCAGTCCATGACCATCAGCAGGGCCATTCCTGTAAAATAAGAAAAGAAAAATCCAAAAGTGAGACACTGGAGGAGAGACCTATATGTTATGAATTAAGGTGCCATGAACCCTAATGAAACAGAGTGTGGTTAGAGTCATTAAGATTCAATAAAGACTCATAAGTGTCATTAGTAATTGTACAGAAAATACCAGATTTTAAGGGGAATTGCTGTGAAGTTGGAAAAGGATGCTGGATTGTATTATGTTGGTTGGGAAAAGGAAACTGTTCAAAGTTACAGCTGAAAAATCACTGATAGTGGTAAATAAAAAATGAACTGAAGTCACCTGTGACATTTTAGATAGCACTGAAGTGATTAAGGCAGGCACTGTTCACAATGTTCCATTTTAGTCTAAATGCAACACTTGATAATAAGAAAACAATGTTTTTAGTGGCCAGCTGCAGTTAAGGGACAGCACACACTGAGTCATGCTAGTGCCATAATCATGTCTGGATGACTTTTTCTCCATATATTGTCTGTTACCTCTGTCAGCCCTTCATTTCCTTGAAAATGTTCTGTACTACTTTGTTTTGAGGTCTGAAACACGCCTCGGCTTTTACAGTGTGTTATGGAATATAATTCTGGTCAATTAGAGATAGAGAACAAATACCAGGCTGTGTGCCCTTGTGCGGAGACAAGTGATTAACCACTGGCTTTGTTTAAATATAATCCTGTCAATCACATCGTCCTTTGTGTTGGTTGCTAATAAGTATTTCATTGTTCAGCAAACACGATTTCCGCCAAAATAAGATGAAGGATTAAAAATATTGAACTGTTCGCTTGCTCATTTGCATCTTGTGTTAGGCTGAAGTGTGGGATTGACGAACAAATTGATCAGTGCTACATTTCTATTAAGATGTCTGCAGAATGTTAAATATGCATGGAGGGATATGGATTAAATGAAAAGTTTGAATGAAAGATTGACACATTTGAGATTTTACATGTACTGTCACCAACAAAAGGCATCCAGTTACCTGTAGTACAGAACCAATTTTAGATGCTGGTTTGGTATTGCCTTGTTTGCCATTAGTCCACCATCTGCTAATTAACCCATTTAGGTACTTTCTGTACACCCTTCATCCCATCATCCATCCATTTTTTATAATTCTGCCTTCTCTTTTCAGCCTTCAATTCAATTATATATCCATACATGTTTTCATCTAGTCATACATTTTCTATAACTGCTCCATCCATCTAGCCATGATCCGTACACACTCTGTTCCTTCATACATTATCCATTTCTTCATACTTGATCCATCCATTCATCCATATTCTATACCTCATTCATTTTTAACTACCTATATCTCAGTCCATTCATTCATTTAACTATCCATCCATCTGTACATTAATAAATTTACACATCACCCTTATACAGTATGTTTTGTACCCCATCCATCCAGAACACACAGAGGATCTATCATTTCAACTACGCATCCACCCACCATTAATCCATAAATTTTCTATATCCATTCCATTTACCAATTTAATCATCTGCAATTTGTTTAACCAGTTTGTATAAAAAATATATTTTACTTCATTTTCTGTAGTGCTTCCTTCTGTCCTTCCACCAGTCCATTAATTTGTCTGTCAGTCCATACACCTACTGTATGTGTCCATTTAGCTGTTCATTTTTGAAAACACCTTCTCTGTCAAGCCATCTTCAGCCCCTCTCTTTCCATCCATCAATTCTCCATCTAGCTTTACATCTAGCTTTATTCTACTGTTTACTCACTCCATCCATCCGTTCAACCCCTACATCTGTATAATCTCTATCCAGCTAACTAGACCTCCTTTCACAAGAGAAAAGGTACCCTATAGACAGGTCTGTCACACATTAAAACTACAGTCACATCAATATCCAATTTACTCTAAATTTTGAGTCTCTCTGGTACCCCTAATTAATTAGGTAGCATTAATAAAAGACAATTAGAATTACTCCTTGTCCTCTTGTCTGTCATCCCACTCCCACCCCAACAATGCATGTAAGCATTGTCATAATGGTTGATTACATTAAAACTGTAGCCTTTCAAATAAAGTTGCTGAGAATTGAAACATAAATTAACTGCCATCCACCCCTTACTGACTGTGAACTCATGACTGTTAAATAGAGAAAAATAACCAGCCCAAAAATGCAAACAATTCTATAAATTATGGGAATTTCTTTTCACCTAGAATGACAATGGATTCATACTTCTAAATGATTTGAACTTCTTAATTTTTTCCAAGTGCTCTCCTTAAATAAGTGTTGTGCACCTATTAGTCCACTAAGTAGAGAAAAAGCTCTCTGTCAGTACAGCCATGCTGTAGCCGCAGCACTCTGAAGCCAGAATAGTGCAGTGTAAATAACTTAAAGTTCCTATACTGCTTTGAAAATGTGAGTTGACTGAACTCAGGTTGAAGTTATGAATGAAAATAAAGCTGGGAATTCAATATTATTTTAAGAGTTTTGAAAATGTAACATTAACTCAATTATTTTCAGTTAAATGAACATGATTGAACAAGTTCAATAAACTTATTGAAAGAATAATGAAAGATATTCAGTGGACTTTTAAATAAACTTGTTCACTTGTAAATTAACTAATGATGGAATAATACAGCTGGCATGAAACAGCTGAGCAGCCAATTTTCCTAATACTTCTGAGCCCCTGAAACTGGGGGGTGTGTATAAAAATTATTTCAGTACCTACATGATTCATATGCAATATTGTATATGATATTTTCGACCAAATCCTTCAATTAGCTGACAGTCCACAGTTACATCAAACTTTACCTTTCTTTCATTTGAAATGAATTGAGTAAGTGAAATTAGAAAGTTTTTAGAAATTTACTTTAAAAATTAAGAAATTCTAATTCTAAAAATTCTATTCTTCCTTAATTTCCCCATAGAGGAGGAAGGCACTACTATACTTCCAGTTCAAACCTCATGTCTTTCTTTGCACTGCATGTGATATTTTGTGCTACTGTACATCAACTTACCTCCATTAATGGATACTTATGTATTAATCTGAAAATAAAACTTTAGTGTGTGGAAAAAATGCATGTGACTCACTGTTGCATTACATATTTTCAAAGATTAGATGTACACTGTTTTGGAAACCTGAACTTAAAGCTTATGGGAGGTCACAGTGTTTCAAGGAAAAGCATATAATGACTATTAGAGGGACATGACATTTTGGTGCTTAGAAGAAATTATCCTATTCCCCTGCTGGGTTTGTGGAGGACCCTATTTCATTCAGACATCAGGCTGTAATTTTTGCTTGTAATTTTGTCCTTCTAACCACTAGAGAGTTGCTTGACCTCTACTTCGAACTTTTAGAATGGAACATCTCAGCTTTTAAAATGTGGTAGGCTGTGTGCCTTCCAAGACCTTTTTCTGACTATGCTTTGTTTGTACAAAGTTTTGTTAGATTTCACAGAAGTCACAAAAGGAAATAGCACATATAACTTCTTTTGCCACCTTTAATTGCCAGCCTGTTGGCCTTCTCTCAGACCTCAAATGTCCACTGGCCTTTGAAAAACAGCACTGGAAAAAATAAAACTGCTGAACTCTCCAAGATCTTGGCTCAAAAATATTATTCCCCAGAGAAATGCTGCTACTATAACCTTTTCCAGTTCAAAACCCCTTAGCTAAAGCAAATTATCTGTCTGTTTAGGCTGATCAGTTTCACCAAAGGCAGCTGTAAAGGAAGATGGCAAGGCCAGAGTGGCATTTTTGCCTTTGAGATCGGAATATCTCCGCTAATAAGAAATGTTCATAGCAAGCAGTCTTGATCTAATGATATACATTTGCTCTTTTACTGTTCAACCTTCATCTTGATGCCAAAGCAGCCTCATTGGGGCTGACGCTCTGTCCGCTTTTAAAGCCAGATTTCAAAGCCAGCCTCTATCGCTGCAAAATCCAGGAAATGCTGCACCCAAGGAACCGATGTCTTTGTAGGTGAAATTCATCTATAGTAACAATCTCTGTGAAATGGCAGCAATGCTCTCCAGACCACTGTCTGAGAGATGACATTTTGAACAGTATTTCATTCCTCATTATATTCTCATGTTCAATCCATCATCTCTTCTTTTTCTCCCTGTAATGCGCCTTTTTGCTCCTTTCCCCTTCTCTCTTCCCAAAATATCTTCCTTGTCTTACATCAGTCTTCTTTTTTTATTTATTTGAGCACATGCAATTCCCTTTCCATGTGAGATATGTCATCTATACAGGTTCTAATAAGCAAAAGATCATCTGACATTTTGTTGATATTTCTCGCTTCTGTTGAGTTCAGTTAATGCTTGAAGTCATCTACCAATACTGTATCAGACAAACCTTTGAAAGCTATATACTTTATATACTATATGAATGTACTACAGCATGAGTCCTGATTGGTTGGTTTGGGTCAAAACTCTATATTTCATATCAGGACTAAAATATACACTGCTGAATGAAATGGGTGATTTGTTTCTGAACCTGGAAACAAAGCAGAGCAGATAAATGTCAACAGTGTCAAAAGGTTCTGATTGTGTCACATTCAGGCTGCAGATGACAGACATTGTAAATTAATATCAAGATAGTTAATAAACAATCCATCTAGTTCACAACCTGATTTATTTTTGATGTGGAACCATATTGTATCTGGCCGACCTGAGTGAGTGGGAGTTTCAGTATCTGTACAGGATGCACCTTGCCTCTTATCCAGTGTTGCTGGGCTAAACTATAAAGAGTAGGCATGAAACCAGAACATCTGGGGTTTTTTCTAGAAGTAAGAAAACCTCATTCAAGATCCCACTGAGATTTCTAACATCACTAACGACTACAAATCCTGCCTTGCCTTTTTTAACAGTATGTCCTCGTCTCCATTACCATCATCAACTTAAACGGTGCTAATGGAATGGAGGCTAGCCTGGGCATGACACAACTTCAGCTCTATACGGCCACTCACAACCATTATCAAGATAAGCAGGCATGGATGTACAACATTACTTGTAAGTTGCTTTGGATAAAACTGTCAAATGACCAAATCTTAATGCAGATACAATTGTCCTCATTCAAGAGTAACTTAACACTAGATGCTTAGTTTTGACTAAGTAAATGAAATTAAGTGTAAACGTAAACCTCTGTATTTTAATCTAACCTTTTAAATTATTGTTTTTGTGAATAAATCTGATAATTTGTATAGATAAGGTTTAAAATAACTTGGAAAATATCTTGGAAAAACCTTTCAGTGTCTCCATGTATTGCCTTCAGTCTGCATCCAGACTCATCCAGCCACTCAGATAAGTACCAACATTTTTAACAACACAGATCCTCACATATCTGGACTGTAGTATTAGAACACAGACATCACTGTTTACAGAAATAGTACTGAGAAAACTCATCTGACTAAAGTCGCAAGCTCCATCTGAAATTCTAGATGTACAATTAAAACTGAAACATTGAAACATTAACTCACATTCTTATCTAAATTCTTCAAAACTCAGAGCTTTCTGATTTCATTCGCTGAACACATTTCCATTTCAATAAACCCAGCACATTCAGCAACTGAGCCCTTGATAGCATGAATCAAATCAGGAAAATAAAGAAGGGGATTTCAAATGTGATGAAGCAGAAAGATAAATTAAATTATTCATCAAATGTTTGATTAGTTCTTCTTTTTAGGTTGTTGAGCCAAAGCAGTTAAAGATAATAAAACTGACACATCATTCAACTGGAAAAGGACCAACACGTACAAATAGAAGCATTAACATCAACGTCATTAGCAGCATCATCGTCTAGCTTCACAGTTTCATACACTACATGATCAGCCACTGGCCCTGTTCTTGTACTGCATGTCTATCTGCCAAAGCATTTCTTATGCATAGGCTATATAACTGCCAAATGTGGATACACACACTATAAAGAGCACTTCCAAGACTTTTTTTTTTTTAATTGTGCACTTCTGAACCATGTGTGACACATACCAAACTAGAGTGTTAACATAGTTAACATGATAATTACGTCATGCTGTGAGTAATCCACTGTCTATGCTGAAGGAATTCAAGCTCAGTCAAAGCTCATCAGCACATCAAAACTATAAAACAGATAATACGATTTTCAATCCATGGGGTGTCTCTACTGATACAAACCACATTTTGTACTGCGAGCCGTAAGTAGATGATGCTGAGTGTTTTCACCTCCTCATTCTACTCTCTCTTATGTCCCTGTTCTCTGCAACACTTGCATGTTTCTCTCTTTCCTCTTTCAGTCACATCAAAAGAAGCCTTTTTTGCTTAATGGGCCATTAGCTCTGCTCTGAGTCTTTGTCAAAAATCTCCCCAGGCCTCTCATTTTGCCATTTCACTCGTATGTTCTAAGGGCAACAAAATAAAAATAAAAAGATAGAGTTGCGCTTTTGTAGAGAAAATATGTCTCCGTTACTATCATATAGGAACCATTAAAGTAGACAGTGTACAGCACAAGCCAGACAATCTGCCAGGTCATGCTTGTATTATTCCTGCCAGACATTTCAGATGAGGATATAAACCTCCTGTAAGATTTTCACTGTCATTATTTTTTATAATTGGAATAATATACCAGAAGAGAAGACATTTTTAAATCACTATTTCCAAACCGTGGCTACTGTGCCACAGCCAGGGTCGGGACAAAGAAACTATTAACATTTCTACTCTATGATCCACTTAAGCTCCCCCAAGTGAAAGCGACATCCAGGGAGGAATTGGACTTGGATTTTTCTCTGTCTGAACTACAGGAAGCTATAATGTCTTTTCCATCTGGAAAAGCTGCTGGCCCAGATGGGTTTGGTCCGGAGTTTTACAAAGCATTTCGGGATCTTCTTACTCCTGTGTTATTGAGGATGATCCGAGACACATTTAAAAATAAGGCTCTCCCGCCTACTCTCACGGAAGCCAACATCTGTGTTCTCCTAAAGAAAGGTAAAGAGGAGACAGAGCCTGGCAACTATAGGCCAATTGCACTGCTTAATCATGACCTAAAGATTGTAACAAAAGTTTTGGCAAATCGTTTGGGCAGGCATATTGCAGACATCATCCACCCTGACCAGACAGGGTTTATGCCAGGTAGATACTCCTTCTGTAATGTCCGAAAAATCTTGAACATCGTGTTTGAAGAGCATAGTGCAAGTGACAGAGCTGCAATTCTAGCACTAGATGCCCATAAGGCATTTGACACGATTGAATGGCCCTATCTGAT
>JAUMHL010000003.1:19480313-19500952 GCA_032362345.1 Sandelia bainsii
ATTGAACTGGGAGGCATTGAGACTTGCGTGACCCTATATGCGGATGACCTCCTTGTCTGTCTGGCCAACCCATCAGTGTCCATCCCTATTTTACTGGAGTATATACATTCCTTTGGTAGCATCTCGGGTTATACAATCAACTGGGGAAAAAGTTAATTTATGCCCCTGGTGGATGGGTTTGCTGAGGGATTTCTAAAGTCACTTCCTTTTAGGATAGTGAAGGATGGTTTCACTTAGGGCTTAAACTAAGTAGGGACCCAATAAAGCTTTTAAAATTTAATTTCACTGAAGCAGCTGAAAAGCTTAAAAGAAACATTGAGTTCTGGAGAACTCTCCCCTTATCCATGGTGGGACGGGTAAATGCAATTAAGATGGTGAGTCTGCCAAGGTTCTTGTACCTTTTTCAAAATCTACCTATATATTTAACTGCCTCCTTCTTCAAGAAGCTCGATTCTATCATTTTAAACCAGGAATGTCAGATGCTGTGTTTGCAGTCTGGAGAGAGAAAGGCATCACATCTTTAGCGGATCTCTATATTGGCGGACATTTTGCATCTTTCTCTCAATTAAGTTACAAGTTTGGTCTTCCAAGTTCGCATTTTTTTAGGTATCTCCAAATCAGACACTTTGCTAAAAAAAACTTTGAACGCTTTGAGTGTATCTCTCCTACTCAGCCCTTTTATGAAAGTATATTGCTCCCTCCGGACTCCAAGCAGCTGGTATCAAAATTTGTGAACTGCTTTTCTGCCCCTGTTCCCTCTGACAGGATCAGGGAAGCATGGGCCAGCGACCTGAACGCAGAGATATCGGTGGAGCTTTGGGACGAGTTTGTGTCTCGCATTCACTGTCCCATTAACACACGTTACAGATTGATTCAATTTAAGGTAATGCACAGGCTGCACTACTCAAGGAAAAAACTTAATCGAATTTTCCCATCTGTGTCACCACTCTGTGACAAGTGTGGCTCTGCTGGCACACCATTTCTGGTTTTGTCCCACATTAAACAATTTTTGGTCTTCCATCTTCGATTGGCTCTCTACAGCCTACTCAATGGACATACAGCCCGATCATAACATGGCCATCCTGGGATGTTCTGAAGATGTTCTTAAACTCCCGAACTGTGTGCAGTTAGCCTTATATCAAGGAATGGTGGTGGCCAAGAAGCTTATCCTCCTCACCTGGAAATCTACTACTCCTCCTTGCTTTGCACATTGGCTCAAAGAAATGTTGCTCCTCATACAACTGGAAAAACTGTGTTCGCAAAAATCAAACAAACTGAACAAGTTCGCAAAAGTATGGGCGCCCCTTTTAACACTATTTAATATTCCTCTGTAGATATGTTGATGTCAGTACTTTATTCCTTGTGGGCTAGTTTATAATTCATTCACTGTGGCCGCTTATTTAGTGATATTTACTGTTTAGTGATTATTGACCGAGATATATGTATATTATCATTATCGATTTGTCTGGCAACCCTTTTTTTTTTTTTGTCAGTTTTTTTCTTTCTGTTTCTGCACTTAGTTCCATTGCTGTTCCTTTTTGTACTTTTTGCTGGTAAACAATGCAAAAGACTTAAATAAAGTATAAAAAAAAAAAAGAACATTTCTGCTCTACAAACAGTTACAAAGACATGGAAAATGACAACAAAAATGTGCAGAAGAAATGCAAGCCAAAAACAAAAATACCCAAAATGATCACAAAAAGATGCTAAGTAAGTGTGACAAGTTGACAAAAATGTCCAGTTTTGTTGGGGATGTTTAATGCAGACACATGTGAGCAGACAAAAGACAGGTCGAAATTAAGGTCGCTAATACAGACAGCTGTGTTCAGATTCGCACACTTCACCTGTTTGATCTCTCAGGCTGTTTTTACGCGCGGTCACATGGACAGAAACAGCCTTATTCACAGACATCACTGAAATCTAGTTGCTGAAATCTGTTGGTTAATAAATTGAGAGCACGGATTACTAAATGTGTCATACAGCCGCTTTGAAGCTCAGTGTGTTCCTCTCTGGCAGCTCAAATAAAGCCACAAAATCATCATAGTTTACAGGTGAACCGTTTCCGCTCACAGGACAATGTCTGACTGTCAGACTTTTATACACTTTACATCTCCATAAACATTATTAACAGCATTAGAGTCACAACACAGCATCCCAAATTAGTGTTAACAAGTGTTAGTCTAAATTACCTATACAGTGTGTTCATTCAACTGATGTTGTAGCAGAAATCTGGATGTCTGTCATAAATTAGAACCATGTCCAGTTTTGTTGGGGATGTTTAATTCAGACACATGAGCAGACAATCTGAAAACTTAGGTCCGTAATAATGAGGCTAAATTGATTGAAGTTGGTTCCCACTGACAGGCAGACAGCTGGGTGCGCACACTTTACCTGATCTCTCGGGCTGTTTTTATGTACGGTCACATGGACAGAAACAGCTTTATTCACTGAAGTCTAGTTGCTGACGTCTGTTGGTTGATCAGGATGTAATTGTAAATCACAACTATTTCTGAATCCAGAGTGAGCTAACGGGTGATCTCACAGCTGTACAGCTGTCTGCCTTCTGCGTGTCAGCGGGAACCAACTTCAATCAATTTAGCGACTTTATTACTGGTGGTGAAACGGAGTCATGTGATCATTGTTGCTACGTCTGATTGGTGAAAATAATGTGTAGAATAAATGGTGAAAAAATGTAACGAGTCGAATGTTGCCCAATGTAGCGGAGTAAGAAGCGTTTATTCTTCACAGAACTACTCAAGTAAAAGTAAAAAGTATGGTGCAGTAAAACTACTCCTAGAAGTCAAAAAGTTACTTAAGCAAATGTAACGGAGTAAATGTAACTCATTACTACCCACCTCTGGTCATAATGGTGGTACTTGGAGAGCTAAATATTTTTTGAGGTGGTACCCAGTGTAAAAAATTTGAGAACCACTGTTTTATGGTATTTTGTTTATATGTTTGAGTTGAGAAATACACATTTCAAAATTATCATTAATCTCTGTATTTTCCTTGATAACCAACCAGCAAATAAGACCCTTTGTTTATTGTATTGCAATTGCAATATTGGCCACAGTAATTGTAATATTGTAACAGAAACTAACCACAAATAGATGCGTCCTGGCCACAAAGAGACACAGAGCATCAACAAAGAGACACAAACCAACAATAAAGAAACACCAAACAACAACAAAAAGACAAGAAATGATCACAAAGAGACACAAAACAATAATAAAGAGACACAGAAAAACCACAAAAAGACACCAACTAAACATAAAGAAGCTCAAACTAACCACAGAGAGATACAAAACAACAACAAAGAGACACCAACTGATCACAGTGATACAAGCCGACCACATAGAGATGGTGCATTGCTTTAGGCTGTGTGTGTTAGCATGCTGCCAAATCAAATACACACATTTCATAATTTAAGCGATGTCTACTTTGATTGTATGCTTTTTGTTTCCCTGTTAAGTTGGTGAGCTTTCTGTTGTGGCATGATGCATTGAGTAACGTTTGTTAGGAGAGCACTGTAAAAAAAAAAAAGCTGCTATTGGACGTCTGTAATTGTGTGGAAAAATGTGTAGAAAAAGCTCCCCAAGCAACTTTTCTTCCCAGTGTTGTTACACCTCATCCAGATGATCTGGAGACCTTTCCTCATCACATATGATGAGCACTGAATATCATAAGGGAATGGGATGATCCCATTCCTGACTGCCTTATCATGCACACACACAGAGTCCTTGTCTAGATACACACTGTCACTGTCAGGTATAAAGCTGTAATGCATGAACGAGTGGGCCATTTCATGCATGGATACACAAGAGGTATTATCATCTGAACTGATGACTGGCTCAGATGCCCTATTTGATTCCAAGTGACACAGATTTCTCTGCTCTGATATAAAGTTGTTAGAGTCAAGTTGTGATTCTGGCACAGCTCTTGTCGAGCTCTTGCTCGTAGAATAGATGGAGACGTGAAAATAAAACTCCAACTCCAGCATTTTATAGTGTAGTTCCTGTTTACCAAACAGTGACAGAAAAAATACAACGAACCAGTCACAACCAGTGAAAGTCACACAAATCATTTTTTGTAATGAAAAAATTCCCAGTTATGGTTTGAGTCAAGTCAAACTGCTGGTGAAAAGTCTTTCCAAAGCATGTCTCTATTGTCAAGAGATTTAGAAAAACACTAACAGAGATATTCAAGGACTACATACAAGACAGCATAGAACACTTTAAAACAGACAGAAAAGTTGTGTTCACTAAATAAAGTGCCAAAGAATCCACATGCAGAAAACACACACATCTAATTTACCAAGGTGCTGAGTCCAAAAAATAATATCATCAGCTTAGCAAAGGCTCTGCAGACTGCTCCCATTTAAAGTGTTTTATTACTTTAAAAGAACACATAATTTCTAGCCTCCACTGGTTCTTCATCAGGTACAAATAGTCATTTCTACCTGATGAAGAGTGAAAGTCTTTTCTAAACTAACTTAATAAAGTGTGTGTTAAGAAATGGATCATAATAAATGTCCTCAAAGTAATTGGACTCTCACAATGCTGGCCCTGATACTGTGGCATCCTCCCATTTCCAACACTAACACACTGCCACGATTTGCTTTTCACATTGAACTTGACTTTATGTGCTAATGAAAAAAGTTATTCAGAAAATGTTATATAACAAATAAACAAATAAATGTACTAAATATCTAATAAATTATAATGGGTCATCTTGGTTACTGAGAGCCACTGATTGGCATGAGGTAGATGGAGAAGTTGGACTGCTTAATAAATACTGTCAGAATAAGGAAGACGCTAGACATGGGCCATACTCAAAGACATACTGTACAGTACACAGGCACACACATACAAACACCTATGCAAGTGTATATGTAAATACATGATATATAAACAAAAGGTATAGATCATAGCCGAGCGATTATATCACATGGTATTTTGTGTCTAATGCAAAGTCCAGACTAGTAGTAGACCAGTATTTTGTTACAATGGTCACTATGTCAGATTAGACAAAGACTCATAAATTCTTGCCGTGACTTGACCAACAGACAGACTATGATTCATAGTTTCATTGAATTTTCATTGAAATGCTGTATTTATGAATTATATTCCTGTGACCAGGATATTAGTTGTTGTTGCACATAAAAAGTAGAGTGATGGTATAGTTGCTGTGAGTTTCATCCTCAACAGCAGCCACAAATCGAACAGCAGCTGCAAGTGGTAATTAAAACTGGAATCTATTAGGATGCCTACAGACTGTGATATTTCAGCAAGTTCCCTGCAAGCCACAATGTGTGACATGGTGTCATTTTACTGTTCACTCTTGGTGTCTTTCAGCGACCCACCAGCCAGAAGAGTCTTTCATGTGTGACGTACCAGTTTCTGCCTACATGGTCCCTAATCTGCCCAGCTAAAACAGTTATCTTTGCATATGAAAAGGATTATAATTGCCAGCAGTAAATCAAGAAATATATATCTGTCTAATTCTAATAATGAATATGGATATTATAAAGTCACACGTTTAGAGAACATGTGCAAGTCTAAACCCTTCTTGGCATTTTATCTGTTCACTCTGACATTTTTATATATCAATATAAACAAAGCCTTCCTCTGATTAATGCCAACTTACAGAAGTCACTCCAACAGAAACAGCTAATTGGTATTAATCATGTTTGGGCTTTGTTTTTTTTGTTTTTTTTTAAAGTCACTGTGATTTTCCATCTTGCCTCAGCTGTCAGCCTCAACATCTGGCTGCTGACGAGTGCTTGCTGTTTTATTCATAGCCACAGTGAAGTGAGAAGCACAGCATGAGTTCAGACTGAACCGTGGGACATGCTTAGGGCAGATGTACCTGTGCAAACAGAACATGTGACAGAACTGTTTTCAGTGTTTGAGCCGTTGCCTGGGTGTGAGGGACCAAGTAGTGAGGAACAGGAGACACAGTGCAATTTAAGGGTTTTATTCGTCCAAATATCAGTGCCCATGATCAATCACATGCCATTCAATTGTGAACACAATAACAAGACAAAATACCTCTTTCTAGCATTTCATAAACATAGCTCAAAATCACAAAGGGGGGTACATCTTTGAGCAGTGAACATCCTAAAACAAAATGCCTGAAAGACACACAAAGGGAACATTTATAGCTGTCTGGTCAGACAATGAAAACAGAAAGGGAAAGTAAAACATCACTATACACAAATCAACTCCATGCTCTGGGCTCTCCCTTTTGCTGGAGGACTACCACACAAGCAAAGGTAAAACAGAACACAGTCTAAATAGTGATATTGTTAAATATCTCACCTCATTAGTAATGTTAAATAAAATGTGTTTTTTGAAACTATTTCTCTTTATTTAACTTTGGAAATCAACATTAACTAATGTTTGATATACCAAATCAAAGATCAGATGAAAGGATTTATAAGCACAGGTACACCACACACCTACAATACATGTGACTGGGCCTTCACACTGGGAAACGGTCAAACAGAGCTGTAGGTCACTGTACTAACACAAAATAATATGAAAAGAAAATGTCAGAAGAAACATACAATATTAATATAGCATATAATATTAAACATATAAAAGATAAATCAGAATTAGTATTAATTAATCACAAAGTTCTCCTTTACCTATCTTAACCACAGGTGTGTTGTAAGCCTCCCTTTAAATGTCAGCATGTTTCTCTGCCACTTCGGAGTTCACTGTGCTTGTGTATGGTTGCTGTGTTTCCATTGATCAGTGCGACAAATAAGGCAACAGCTGACTTGAATATTTTATATATTAAGTAGAATAAGTATTTTAAGTTTAAATAGTATTATAAGCAGAAAAGTGCAACATGACAACCAAGTGAAGGTAGTACTAGTACGCTTAGAGTTATGCTGAAGCTGATTGGCATGTCTTAGAGTTTCAGCTGTGATAACAAAACTACAAAAGTTTTTCTAGTGTTCAATTAGAACAGTTGATAAAGTGTAGCAAGAGACACATGCAGTTAAACACAGGACAACTGTTGGCTGATGATGCTTCTCTGGACGTCTATGTAGATATTCCATAAAAAACAGCAGATTGTAGCTATGATAGTCATTTACATCATTAACAGTGTCTACACTATTTCTAATCAATTTGATATTATAAAATCTGCTTTTCTTTCAAAAAAGGGGGCATTTGTAAGTGGGGTCATTGTCACTGTGGTGTACTCTGGCTCAAACTTTAGTTTTGTGCACATGAAGGACTTCTTTTTTAACCCTGTATCACACTTTATGTTCCAGATTTGCAAGTTTGTTTTCATCAAGCAGAGAATTAACAGCCTTGTAACCTTGCTCCATTGTATTGTGCAATCACAATTTCCCAGGTTTGTTACTTATTGATGTTCCAGCTAAGATGAACCTCAATAAGCATTTTGATAAAGTAATTGAGTTTAAAGGTGAATATGCTGGCGGAGACAGCAACACAGAAACCAGCTTTCCTCCAGCCTTGTATCCTTTCAGTTTGCTGCTGATTAATGTTGTGTAATACAAACAAACCCGCTCACTGCAGCAGAAAGTACAGTGTCATTAAATTATCCTCTTTTAATATAGAGCCAATACTGCAGAAGGATAAATGCAAACATGTCCTTTGTCATTAAAAACAAGACGAGGGCTGAATGTTAATTTACCTGAAATCTGTTCCGACAATCGATAAAAAGGCTCAAAGGTCAATCAAATTAGCTTGCTTGCTTGAAACTGCTTCATTCCTCAAAGGAATCCAAATCTACAGAATCTACACAGGTTAGCTAACTTTCAAGACTGCTATTTAATTAGACGAAATACCCCTGCCCGCCTGCATGCCTGCCTGCATGCTATCGTCGATATTTGGTGAGGTGGAAGAATCTGACTTGGTGCTGACACCCACAAAAATTAGGTCTCACCTTTAAGAAATGTCCTACGCTGTAATACCTAAAGCTTTATGACTCCTCCAGAAAAAGCTGTAGGCAGTTTGCATCCATTAACACATTTTATTGGAGTGCTATGCATATGTATAATTGAATATGACTGGATTTAAGTCTGGCGCACTCTTCATAACTTCTGGCATCATTTATGGACCATGGCGAAGAACTTATAAATGATTCATGAAGCTTGATCAGGCCTTTGAAGTTATGATATGATTTGTATATCTTTGAAGGTCATTCTCCCAACTATTGATACTGTGCAGATCGGTGTTGCTTTAGTTGTTAGAGTCAGAGAGGTCTTCAACATATTCCGTTTTTTTTAGAAACTGAAGGAAGCCGAGCCTTACACTTCTACTGTTTAAAGATAAATGAGTGTACTGAGGCTCGGGGGCTTGGCAGTTTTTATTTGTACATCAAGGCAATCAGTATTTGGTGTAAAACATGCTGTGAGATTTCTTCATACTGTAGCACTTTTGTAAAAAACCCTTGTTTTGTCTCAGAACTTTCAGATGGGACAGAAATCAAACACATTATGTTACTATAAATAATTTAAAAAAAGCACCAGCACATTCCACAGAAGAAACAATGCAGAAACTGCTCTTTCCTAAACATACTGTAGAGAAGCAAGGCTCTTATATAAAGTGTCACACTGATTTACAGCTTCGAGCTGCTCTGCTGTGTGGAAGACCAGCTCTCTGAATTTGCACAATGTTTGTCAGATATTTTACATCCAAATGAGTTTTTATAATGAATGAGATTGATCGGTTCTGATCCAGTAAATGCAACTCTGCACCCAACCATCCCTAAAACATGACGGTGTTCTTGCAGTTACTTCTTTCATTTTGTAGGTAGAGGTGTACAGTGTTACATCATTGAAGTGAGTGGAAAATATATATGTGAAACTCAATTTTCTGCCTGCAGGAGAAAGTGTAAACCACATTCTTCCATAGTCAAACAAATATTAAAATGTTTCAAGACCCTGGGATTCATGTTATCCATCCATTTAGTTTTCTGTGTACCTTCTCCATGACTTACTATCTCATCCATTGAGATAGTAATCATGAGATCTGTAATTATGAAATCACATACGGATTGATGGCGCACAGATGGAAATGCTTCAGAACTTGCCTGAGGATCATCAGGTTATTAAGAACAGATAAAAGCTCATATAAGGGGTGCACTGTGGCGCAGTTGGTAGGGCAGTCGTCTATGAACCCCGGGGTTGAGGGTTTGCTTCCTGGTTCCCCACATGTCAAAGTGTCCTTAGACAAGACATTGAACCCTGAACCCAAGTATCAATTATTATTATCATTATTGTTATTGGATACAGAGACTTGCACTGTGAGCTGCAACTTTGTTTTCTAACCCATATATAAAATACTGACAAAAAAAAAGAATGTCTGGCTCTCTGGCGCAGTAAAAACAACCTGGAGCTGAACAGCTCAACGGGCCTCCCCCACCCCCACCAGTGCCCACCCTCACTACTGTATACATGACAGCACTGTGACGACAGGAGAATCCTTCAGGTTCCAGGGCTCCACAATCTGCCAGGACCTGAAATGGGAATCTAATGTCAACACAGTCATTAAAAAAAACAGTTGAGGATGTATTTTCTGCGTCAGCTGAGGAAACTTCAACCTACCTCACGAGCTGCTGATTCAATTCTACACTGCAATCACCAAGTCTGTTCTCTGCACATCCATCACTGTCTGGTTGAGTTCAGCCACCGAACATGACAAGCAAAGACCACACCAGACCGTCAGGACTGCAGAAAGGCTCATTGGCGTCAATGTGCCCAACATCCAGGACCTGTACAACTCTAAAGTCAGGAAACTGACAAAGTCAGTGCAGACACCTTGGACAGAATTTGTTCCAACTCCCCCCCCTCTGGTCGGCGCTACAGAACACTGAACATCAAAACAAGAAGAACAAAAACAGTTTCTTCCCACACACCATCACTCATATAAACAATCAGTCATAAAGTGATAATCTTATCAATACATCAATATAATATTGATTCCAAAACTGTGTACACTGTACATGTAGTATAAATGCTGCAGTTATAATGTCATTTTTGAAGCTACCAGTCTTCCTCACCTACCTGCCATGTGCCATGTGTTACCCTTGTACTAAGTACGCCAAATTACCTATTAACAGGTCTTCTTTGCTTTGTCCTATTGGACGTATAGTGACTGTAAGCAAATTATTTTGATACCAACACCATCTTAAAACCTTAAATCTTAAAAAAAATTCTTGAGCAAGTTCTAAAGTGTTTCCATTCCTTCACTATTACAAGATAAGTAAACAAGATAAGGTCTCTATTTTTATTTTTATTTTTTTTATATTATTTATATTTATATATTATATAGTTTTTATAATTGCAGTGTGCACCTTTGGAAATGGTTTTAGCATGTGCACAAGGTGTGATTTATATTCTGAGATGTTTCTTATATGTACAGTAGTTTACTCCGATAATTTACTTTGTATTCAGATAAGTTACTTGACTCCATTACATCTTGCATTCATGAGCTTACTTGAAGTACATAACATCAGCAAAAAATTTACTTGTGTAGGCAGAATTTAACTGCTCATGCTTTGATGTTGTAGCTGGTCAAGGTGAAGCTCATTTTAACTACTTTATATTCCTTTGTGTAGTTGCAGATTCTCAGTCATCCAGGTGGGGTTATCTGCAAATGAAGTCATGACAACTGGACTTCTTTCTTGTTAGGTCAATGTTTTGCCTCTAATTTTGTAGCTTCTTCAGTCTTAGGGAAGAAGCTACATGGATGAGTAGTGAAATTTTATATGGACTTATAGGCCTTTTTGAAAACATGTATACATCACTTAGAATTAATACATTCTTAAGAATCTATCTTATAGTGAATTGGAGACAGAAGAAGAAGAGATGTTTTTTATCAAGACTGTTCATTTTATGACTTTAAAATGTGTCTACATAACAGAAAAAGACATTTTCTTTAAAAGAAATGAAAAAAATAACAACCTTTTCCTGGTAAGTCTGGACCTAGACAGGGAAGGACTTGAAGTGACCAAACCTTTTAGTTGAGGGCCCTTTGTGTAGAGTAATCCATCACAATGAATCTAATTTTATATTACAGCATAATTAAACAAAATATCAGTAATATCTAATAGCAAAATAAAAACAATGCAAAAGTGCCATAAACTGCAGCCTCTAAAATGGTTGCACAATTGAATGATTCTGGTAAAGTTTCCATGAAAACTGAAGATTGATCTTAGGTCCTGTATAATCTTAACTAACCTTAGTATAAGGAGTAAAAGAAAGAGACTATGAAAACACCAAAGTGAATAGTGGTCTCGGCCTCACATTTTCTCTTTGTTCATAGATCATCAAAGTACTAACTACTATATGCTACAGGCAGCTATGTTGTTGTTGTGTTTGTGACTGACTCTACATTGCGTTGTGCAGAAAGAAAGGACTACACCTCCCATGACTCTTTTGGAGCCAGAGCTGCAAATGCTGTGTTATGGTTTTCTCTTGCATAAATGCTGTTCTTCACCTTCCCAAGAGAATGCCCATAGTGAAACAAAATTATTTAATGCATTACAAAAAGGATCATTCAAATGTAAACTACATAAATGAATAAAAAGTTAAATATTCAGCACCTTTGCTACAGACAATTCTTTCTCTAATTAATGGATTTACACGCAAACCTAAGTAAAAATACAGTTCTAAAACAAAAATGTAAGTACGCTGACTTTAAGTAACTTAACGCCATATATACTCCGAAGGTAAAGACAACAAAGTTAAATATGTACCTTCCCAGGAGAATGTACACATGGAAAGGTAAAGTAAAGCCCATGACATGCAGATAAAGTGCAAAATATGTACAACTCTACTCTGCTACATATGCAACACAGTGTTGTATGGTACTGAAACATGTTACATTTTCACAAGACAGAAATGCTAATGTGGCCATGTGGAGATGTGGCCCTTTTTGAAAAATAATGACCGTCAAGCCTGTCTATAATGTAAAGCAGTCTATAGTTGACAGATATAAAAGGAAAGACTTAACATGCTGTTGTGTACTTTGCCTTGAAAGGCCTGCAGAGAAGTGAAGAGCCCCGTGTGGGGTATAAAGGAGCAGACACTGTGATATATCTGGTGCTCTGACTCATAACCATCTATTCAAACTTTTGAAAGCCATAAATATTATACCACCTGTCTTTTGATCCATTTTGTCGCTGATTTCAAAAAGTGGTGCCTGCATCTTTCATTGAAGAGGCATCCAGTGGCATCCATTTTGACTTGTTTATTTGAAGTCAGAAGCTGTGTCTAGACAGCCGGTGAATGGGTTACAGGTGCAAAATGATCCTGAGAAAGTGGTGTCCACAATAAGTCAGTAAAACTGTGTGTAATTTGATGCTTTAGATACATTATGCATGCACTTTAAGACCTTTTTTACTCTTTGATACTGAGTAGCATTGAAAAAGTACTTTTCAAACTGCAGGAGTATTTATATATTCATTTGTGTTGAGTACATGCGGGTTTTCCTCTGGTCTGTTTTGAGTCGGAAACTTTTGGATCTTACAAACAGAGCAGGGAGAAGCCAATTAAGTGATTATTTAAAGAACTTTGTGGGGGAAAAAACTATATGGGTTTTATTCTATTTTTAAGAACACAGCTTTCATGTATCTTACAGTCTTCATCAATTTTTTACTTCCTTGTTGTGTTAATGGACACATCTCAGCATGGGTGATCAGTCTGCAGCTACACAGCCTCATACACAGCAAGCTGTGACACACCGTGTGTTCTAACACCTGTCAAACATAGGCAACATTACATTTTTCCCATGCTTGTCCCTGTCCACTATGTTAAAACCACTGGGTGATGTTAACGTTGTTGATATTATTTGACCAGTGAACCACACATGTGACTGAACTGAAATTGAACCACACTAGAGAGTATTGTTGTTTAACGTCAGGAGTTTCTGCCCCTTGCTCATGTTCGTACCAACATTTTATGCTTCAGAATCCACCCTCAGCCTCCTGAAAGACATGCTACATTTAGTTTTTTAATCTTCTTCCTAACGCAAAAAGCTTCAGTTTTGTTGTGTTTGCTTTCTGACACTTGCGTGGCAAGCCATCACTGCCGGAACGAGAAAACATTTGTGACTTTTCACTTGTTGTGGATGAACAAGATCAGAGAAAACAAACGAAGAAGCTGCGCTTTGTCAAACACTGCTATGGTGCAAGACTAATTCAGGGGGCGTAAGAGATACGGAGAGCTTCACACCGTGTCAGCTGGACGTCGGCACAGCAACTGCACATTTACAGCATCATCTGCTCGGAGAGAAGCTCATTTAGAACAAGGGAAGAAAGGCCTTATACATTTACTTTTTTTTTTTTTACCAAAAAACCTTTGATTTATTATTCTCTGCCTGTTGCTGAGATTCCTGTCTTATCCCTTTGCAATAAAAAACTCTTTCACCACAGGAGTTTCAATGACAATTCTGCGTTTTATCTGGACCTGCTTTTTCACCTCACACCTTTTCTTTTATGCAAGGTCATTTATCCTTGAACTCCTGCTCAGAGGGTGTTTTGTCTTTTGCAGCCAGACCTATGAAAAGATTCTTTGATCTTTATCACAGAGAACATTTGTTCCCACAAGTAAGTGCTTCCAAGTAGTCTCAGCTATGCTCTTCAGCGCATGGGAAGAGCTGCAGCATCATATAGAGGATGAAAGGAGAAAGCTCTTGCTCTGAAACAGAATTCATTCAGCACTTCCTGTCAGTGCTCTGGCAGGCTCTCCACATCAGCTGCAAATGAATGTGTAAAAAATTTAAAAAATTGAATTCCTCAGCCTTGAGAGAAGAGTTTGTGATGGTGTTCACATTTGCTGCGGGCTGACAAAATGGAAAGTGAGTAAAGTTTTCATGTCGCTTTCCAGCAAACTGTTTCCACATGCAAGGCTTTCACGGCATCATGCATAGTCATGACCCGTCCTGCATCTGTGCAGTTTATTTATTTATTTATTTTTTGGGGAGCCGTAGATTAACTTAACCCGAGAACACTGTGTGAAATGGCACATTATCAAATTCAGAAGGCAATGGCAAATGAGAGACACTGGCTAGTGTTTAAGGACTCAGTCTCCCACCTCTTTTGGAATCGTCTGTCCTCAGCAGAGATTTGCTTTTTCATTCATTCTGAGATAGCTCGGAGCAACAGCTTTAACAGATTCACTTTCTAGAAGATGAAAATTCATGGCAGGCAGGATCCAGCCCACAGGCCTGGTGATTGCTATTTGATACACAACTTTAGTTTATCGAGTGCATTCCAACTTGGAAAATGAACTGCTGATAGTTTTTTATCAAAGTTGTTTTCTTGACCAACAAGCAGAAAAATTGCTTTCTTTTTTTTATGATTTTGACGATGTAACTCAAAATGACATGCTGCTGCTTGTGCTATGTGCTCGGTTTAAGTGACTGTAGTGAATCAGAACTGATTAAAAAAAACACAATAAAGAGCAATTCAGAGGTCCAGAGGCCTCTGGGCTAACCATTAGCAAACACTATGTTTAGTGACTGAGTGTGTTGTCTGTTTTTCACTGGAGACCAGTGAAATCTCATTTTAAACTGGGACCAAGTTTAAACACACCTGTTATAATCTGTGATCATCCAATTGTGCCTGTTGTTCTCTTCAAGATTTGTTTTTAACGTACTTAATATTTGCAATATTTGCTCTATGGGCTGTACAGTCATCTCCATTCAGGACGTCATGCAAACTCTGTGCTTCTGTTTGGCTTTTCTGGCCAGTTTATTCCAAATGTTGCTGAATACGGCGTGCCTGTAGTTCAAGTCTCAGTTCTTGGTCACATGGTGTGGTTACCAACCATTCATTTAGTGTGTTGTTTAGCTTATTTACTCTGTTGTTGGGTTCATGCTCTGTCCTGACTGATCTGTGCAGGTTTGTGAAAACATTGTGTTGTTTGTCTTTGTGGGTTTCAACTTGTCTTCAAGCATGAATCTCTGAAGTGACAATATAGGCTGCATATCATCTCGTAGATCATAGATTAAAGTAGCTCCTTATACTGTATGTTCAGATCTTGCCTAGTAATTAGCATGTTTGGGCATATTAAGATGATTGTCCTTTGTTCTCATACTTGTGATTATATTCTCACAGGTATAATTATTCTCACAATGACACTACATTACACTAGGTGAGATGGGCTTTAATCACTCTGCCTTGCTTCTTCTTCTTCCTCTCAGAAAGATATAAAGAAGCAGTAAAACTTGAGGAATACATTTACGCAGCATTGTTGAGCTGTTTATTAATGTAATAAATGTCTTTCAAAGTCACAAGTGTTGATGTAATGTTATGATCTCAGATGGGTGTTTGGAGTGTTTTATGCTTTTGCTTATGATTTATTGAGTGTGCTGTCTTTCCTGCACATCATTAACAACAATAGTAAGAAGACTAAAAGTTGCTGTGAGGGAGAACTTCAGCACAGCAGGGTGTTGAGCTAACATCTTCATATCCTCACATGTTTCCATCCAAAGTTAGTGTAAAAAGAAAATCTGTAAAAACAAATGTGTCTTACTGTATTTTTCTATCTGTTACTGATATGAGAATATTAGGAGTTCGGCAAATAGTTACACTATAACAGAAGTTTGTTATCTCATTATCGCTCCACTCGGATCTAATTGTGATGTAATTCCTCATACCTCCAGTGTAGCAGAAGTTTTTTTGTATGTTGAATAGAATGCACATTTGTGTGTTGCTTTTGTGCCTACAAAAACTTCTATATCCAAGTCCAAGTGTTACGACTTTGTGATTTTTCAACTTTTTTTATTTTCAGTCTGAACATGTGCAGGACATGTAAACAGCTAGATATAAATACTTTTATTCACTGTGTTAACACAATGATGTTCAACCAGTATCATCTTTCATTTACCATCTAAGTTAAGCACTTAAGAACAGCTTAGGCTCGTGCAATTGTCAATTGGACAGATCTCAATTTTGACCGGATGATGATACCAGATAAAAGGTTAAGGTATCACCAAAATCAGCTTTCCTGGTTCCATCCTCCATTTACTCAAAACCATAAATGTACCTCTCAGTGGTGCTGGAGGAGCTAGAAATACAATCTTGCTGTATGCCTCTGTTGTTAACAATCATAATGCTATTCGAGGCTATTCACAAAGTTTGATTAAAAAATGTAATTATAGACTTGCGGCTGTAGGCTTCCACCAACCAACCAAGTTGCAGTTTATAGTACATGCATATCAGACATATACAGACTATTCTAATCAGTTCATGCTTGCCCCCACTTTTTCATCTCACTACGTTTTGTTTATTGCAAGGCCATTTGTCCTTAAACTCCTGCTCAGAGGGTGTTTTGTCTTTTGCAGCTGAACCTATGAAAATATTCTTTGAGCCTTATCAAGGAGGATGAAAGGAGAAAATACTTGCTCTGAAACAGAATTTATTCAGCACTTCCTGTCTGTGCCCTGGCATGCTCTCTACATCAGCTGCGTATGATCACATTCTAATCAGTTCATCCAACTGGAAGCATATGCCAGACATAATGAAATTCCATCCAGTCCTTCCTGATATATTGCTTTTAAGAGAACTGGACAGGTTCTTGACTTGGTTCATTCCAAGTGGACCCTCAAAGTGTTCCTCAGACTTCACATTCACAAGAATGGAAAGAACAGAAAACCCAAAACATTTAGACATGTTTAGAATCAACAGTTCTGAAACAGTTTTGGAATTTGTCTTTGAACAAAAGTAGGATAATATACAGATTGAGTAAAAAAAAGACAAAGACATACAAAAAATCAACCCATCCATCTGTGGCGGTCATAAATATAGACAGTGTAGAGGTATGTAGTGGGCGGTAACTGGGTATTATTACCTCAGTGTTAAAGACTGGCTGATTATGTTTCAAAACAGAATTTAATTTGGTAGACTAAACTGATGGTGCAAATTAATTTCCCCACCACCTGCACAACTGCATTTGTGAAAACAAACAAAAAAGAAAAACATTACAAGTATTGGAAGTAAAAATATATTACACATCCTGTTCAGTATGCTGCAGGTAGACAATGTAGTCTGAGCACACTCTGCAGTAATTGCAGGGGAGGAGAACTCTGTGAGAGGCCCTTTACGTATTAATTGGTGTGCAAGTGTTCTTTTTTTTGTTTTGTTCTGCTGTAGCTGTTGTCTCATGACAGTGCATTAGAGGAACAGATGAAGGCGAGCACTGTGTGGTTCACCGAGATTGCAACAGCAGCCTGAAACAAATATCTTCCTTTCAAAGTGCACTTTACAGCCATGCAAAGACTGAGACGTTGATATTCATGAATTATTTGATTTGACGGTGGCTGAGTTTGGTTGCTTTTCATTCTCCCACCACCTCCTATCCACGCTGCCTGTCTGGATAAGCCAACTAAATATATCGTATCGAAGAATGTTTTATAACTTGCCTGAGGGTTGTGTGTGCACAGGTGACACATCTGAATGATTGATACAACTTCACTGTGAGCATCTTTGATTGGACAACTAAATGAGGGAAGAGGGAGTCGGCATGGGTAATAAATTAATTTAGCCTAAGGTGGTGACTGGTCTGTTCCATGTGGTGGAGACGAAGGTTGATCAAAGTCGAGGCATTTCTCTGAAAGTGCATTATTTAAAACACACTAATGAAATGTGAGATCTCGACCGTGTTGATGCAGCTTTTATAACCCACATTAAAGATCTATGAAGCAATTATGACCACTTATCACTTTTCATTTCATTGGTACAAGATTTGATGTAACTTGCGTTAAGACAAACTAGTAATAGTACTTGACTGATTTGCTTTTAAAGCAAAGCTTTTAAAGTGTTATCTAAAAATGATATATTTAATAGCTGATAAGCATGGGAAAGTTGCTGAGCTTATACCATACATGAATGTGTTCATAGTGGGATTAACCTGGTTATAGACATCACACGTCTCCCAGAGGTTCTGTGAGTCTCATATATTAATAGCGGCTCCCTGGTACCTGCAACATGTGCATCTTGTGTTTTTCATATTGTGGTTGACAGTGGTTGATATGGGAAAAATTGAATACTGGCTATGAGGTGTCAGAACACACAGTCCATCACAGCTTGCTGCATATGGGGGCTACATAGGAGACTGGTCAGGTGGATTTAATGTGGAGGCTGATCTATGCATATACAGTACGATATCGTGGGAATTGGATATTTGCTTCTTCTTCTTTTCTTATGTGGCCCTGTCATCTGTCTTTATGCACAAGCATCACATTAGGAAAGTAACAGTGTGTCTACACAGACTGAGTAGTGAGCAGCCTGACAGCAGCAGTGCTGGTGCTGCAAGTCTGAGATGTTCAAGGACAGTACAAGCTGTAGATCATTTGCTCTGTTTTGGAAGCATTCAGAGCACAACAGCCTAGCTAAGCTTAATGCTAACTGATTCCAAGATGAAAAAAAATCTGTTTGGAGATTAATTTATTTGGAACATACGCATAACTTGCACTGCATAACTTTTTTTTTTAAACCACATGCCATCTGCCAGCTCTTATAGCTAACATAACACAGATGATAACTATGATAATGCTACATGAGGCTTTTCACAAAGTTAGATTTTAAAAGAAAATATTAACATGCTGCTTGTTCTGCTACTGTCAAAAGTACTGATGCACTCATTCTGGTTATATCATCTACGTCTACAGTATAAAATACAAACATTGTTACAGAAAATCTTCATTTCTTTCATTTTATCTAAACACTGTAGTTATGAGACTATTTGAAAGGTCTTGCCATATGTCAGGTGTTATACACACCACCTGTGAGTTACTAAAGAAGTCTGTAACAGGGTGATACATTCTAGTGACTGTAGCATTAACAGGAGCTGAAGCTTTTACAAGAACAAAATACATCAGTGTAAAAAAAAAAATTGTAAAAAAAACAGTTAAAAGTCTGGCAGCAAAGTTGCCAAACAGTTACCGTTAAATTACGGCATAATACCAAATGTTGTAAAAAAGCAAGAATACACTTAAAAATAAAGTTAGATGGGCATCATTTAGATGTAAGCCTTCTTAAAATTGTAATACGCTGTCACTCATTTAGTGTTAAGTATAAATTTCTTGTCAAAATCAGCCCATAAACTACCACTTTATATATGAATATACATATTGTAGTGAAGTGTGGTTAACTTTTATTAAAATCAGTGAGCTGGCTTTTCTCTGTATCAGCCTATTACTGGCTATACAGTCTCAGAGTATCACACCACAATTAATGATTTTAGTTTGAACAAGGAAGAACACCACTAATGGTGCAAAAATCTACACTTATGGTGTAAAGTGTCTGCGTCTAACAACTGCGTAAATAACCAAGATGCAATGTGAGATTCAAAACCATGAACATGACAAACAAAAATTAGTACTCATAATTTAAAGAATCTGACATGAAAAGCAGGAAAATAGAGAAATAATGTTCATATGCTCATCTCTAAAGTACCCAGAAGCCCCAAGACACGCTCACTTCTCCCAGGTCACTACAACATAGAACAGATAATCTTAACAACTTAAAAAACAGTGTTACTGCTCTGTTTATCTACAGGATCTCCCTGTTGGAACCTTACAGGTTTATTTTGAATAATTTTCTTGCTTTTTCTTTGCATTTTAGAGAGTTTTTACGGAAACTCACTGTAAAATAACATTTGGTGTTTTACCGTAATTTAATGGTAACTGTATAGTAATTTAAGTCTCAGAACTATTTAAAAACAGTACAACCATGTAAAAAAAACTGTAGATTCTTTAGATTAATTGAGTTGGACATAAACTACTCTTCATCTAGCCTGAAATACTTCTGGAGTGTTGTGATGATGCTGCAGCTGGTAAGGTGAAGTATGGTCACTTTATGAAAGAGCCATAAGTGTTACTGAGGATCAAGGAAAATATTTCCCATGAATCTGTTTACACTGCATAGTTCAGACATACTGGATGTTTTACAGCTTTGTGTGTAGCATCATTTGTGTCATTTTATACAACAGAATACTCATGTGATATATTGCCACAGTACTGGATTATAGGAATATCCTTGAGCCTGGGTGGTAATGACTGCTTAACCGGAACAATATTTCCATAGCTTCTTATTTTTCAACTGAAATTTATTTAATTGTTAAATTAGTTTAATATGTCAGAGCCATGAAAGACCAAACAAGGTGGGAGAAAAGGCTGCTTCATTTAAAGTTAGAAGAACAGAGATTATTGACTTCCTAGAATTTGTAATCTTTGGTTTTTGTGCACAGATTGCATCATTTCCATATCATATCACACATATGGGCCGCAATAGCTCAGTTGGTAGAGCGAACCCTAGGGTCAGTGGTTCAATTCCCTGTTCATCCCGGCTACATATCGAGGGGTCCTTGGACAAAACATTAAAACCCCATAGTAGTGCCGACCTGTACTGTCTGGCAGCTGACCAACAACAGTGGATCAATAAAGTATGTGATTGTTGTTATTATTAATAGCATTCCACTCCTGAAGGTTCAGCTCTCTCCACACCCACTCCTTGGCCAATCAAGTTCATTCCCCTCACCTGTGCACCAACTATACATACCCTTCCAGAAGCACTGATTCAATTCAATTCAATTCATCTTTATTTGTATAGCGCCAAATCATAACAAAGATCATCTCAAGGCACTTTACATA